>JAUTXW010000203.1:695000-1050000 GCA_030620095.1 Kuschelorhynchus macadamiae
AATATCAAACACGAAAATGTAAAGAACCAAACTTTTTTTTATATTGTAACATGGCCTAATGTACAAAAAATCACTGTACAAATTGACAATGTCTCTCTTTTAAAAAGAAACTCCTATTTTTGAGAACATTCCTGGAAAGAAGCATTTCTCAAAACGACTTTTTGAACAAAGTTCCATCATTAGTTTTGATAAATAAAGGCACCTGAATATCATGTGTGTCTGTTCCCAATTCCAAATAATTGGTAGTATCATACCTGTCAGTTGACTATATTTTTTGTATCGCATACCGATTGGTCGTATTCTTTTTTGATATAGTACCAACCATGATTAATGGTCATTGCCTATTGTTACATGTTCTGGTTAATTGTAGCTCTTACAGACCATGTAAACACAAACTTGCACAATAGGTTGTGTGCATGTAGAAGATGAATAATGTAGTTAATAATTAATTTGGTGTCTATAAAGTGAATATAAGTATTACTACCTAAAGGGGTGTTTTTTTGTTAATGCAGGTTCTGCTGCTAAATGGCAGCCAACAAAAAAAAAGTGTTTTGTTTTTATCATAAAAGACAAGTTTTGCTACCAAACTATGCCTGAAATGAAAAATGCATCAAACTATTAAAATGTCTGGGCAATGCAGCATTGAACTCGCCAATGGGTTATTATTCTACATCAAAATTGCACTGCAGCAGCGAATAGAACCTATTATCTAATATTTAATTTCAAAAACATGCCTGTAATAGCTATTTCTTCTTTTTTAAATTTACAATACAGAAATAGTATTCTTGCTCTTTCTGTTAAAAAAAAAAAACATCACTGGAACTGTTTGCAACTTCTCTTTCCATTAATTTGTATTAATGGTTCATAATATATTAAAAAAGTATAGTCTACTACTGGTCGTTGCACTATACACTGCCCATATTATTTTACATTTTTAGCAAAGCTACTGTGATCTTTTTCAATACAATCAACTTGTACAACATTAATTACAACTATATCTTAGAACAAAGTTGAGTAGAAGACTATACACCTGTTTTACAAGTATATGAGTGGCGGGGTTAAAGTAAAAACTGAAAACTGTTGAGACACACATTACCCAAAGAAAAATATTAAGGCTTACCTCAACCCACCCCGATACTGGAGAACTGATAGGTTCTCGGACATTGATTTTCACTGCAACTTCGTCGGTGGCGGTAATATGAAACGACATACCATTAGGATCTATATCTCGAACTTTCCCAATGATGCTAACATGCTTATTTACAAAACGCGGTAACTGCGACCCATTAATAATATCACGTACGTTATCCATTAAACCAAATATGGCTAGTGTATACTGTTGTAAAATTATAAATAAGAGAATATTTGTGATTTTCTATACTTTCCGCCAAAATTATTAACTGACGTTGACAATTAGAGCAGAATTCTTCTTTTAAGCATACAAGGCTATATCTGCGAAGACCCACTAGGTCTGAGATTAGGGGTGGAGAAAAAAGTAATTACGCTAATCGGGTACCGTTACTTGTGAAGGTTTTTATATAGTTTTACCTCGTTGATTTTCAAAGTTTTTGGAATATTGGTAGATTTTGGATCGCTGATGACGAATCCGAAGTCAAATCTATTCACCAACGTTTTGTTTTTAAGTAATATATATTCAAAATCTCAAATTTCACTTTAATATTTTTTTTCTTTAGAAAATATCCTTTCTTTTAACGTAAATATTATGAAAGTGATATTAAACTGTGTAATTATTAGAGGATGTGTATTTTATTGTGTCTTTTGACTAATAAAATCAATAAAAATTCAATTTTATAATTTATAGTTTTTACACTACCTCAGCAGCAGGGTTTTTGTTAATATTGGTAAAAAGCTGCATTATTGTCATTCTTTAAAACGCCTACTTCAAGCCGACGTTGCCTGATACGTTACTAATTTTCTAATATACATGTGTGCGGAGGCACTAGGTGAATTGGTACCGGGTTAGCACCAGGTTAGGCGCCATAGGCATTATCAATACAACCCCAATACAAAAAAAAATTAACATTATCCAACAGCGAAGTACATCACTAGAATTGATGATGCCTACTTAATTTTTATAATCATTTGTAGTAGTTTCTTACAGAACTAGTGAATTTGTGTAAAAAAAGAAAGAAAAAAGTAAATTGGTTGTAGGATGTTTATGAACTTTGAAGATGAAATTGACTTTGGTTTCGTAATCAAATAACAATTTAAAAAGTAGAGGCTTTCCCGCATTTTCATTTGTTTGGAATATTCAGATTTATATTACGTCATTTTCAGTAGCACCAATTTCAAAAACACTTACGGTTGACGCAGACTATTAACTATAAAACTAGAGTTTTACTATTTTTTTTAGTAATAAACCGCAATAAAATAGATATTTTCTAATAGTTAGACTGTTTAATATCATTTTCATCAAATGTATGCTAAAAGAAAGAACATGTCCTTGAGATTTTGAGAAAGAATAACTCGGAAACGAAACGTTGCCAACAGGATTTGATTTAGGATTCGATTTAGGATTCGTGATCAGCGACCCAAAATCTACTAATCGGTCAAAAGTCGGCGAGGAAGAGCTGTAGTAAAAAATTACCTTTGCGGAGATTCGAAGTAACGAATACTCATGAAATAATTAAGTCGTTAGTACTCGTAACCATCGAGTCGTAAAAATGACGAATTACCCGAATTGCCGGTGCTGGTAAAGTTTAAAATATCAGTTCGTTCAAAATCTCCGACTCTAACTAGTATTATTTTCCTATCTCACTTTATTCCATTTAGATTAGCCATTAGATATTCATCTATGATTTTATTACAGATTGATATTTGCGTTTATATTTAGGTGTTAGGAGGAAACAGGTCTGGGACGAGGTTAATAAGAAATGAGGAAAGAACAGTTTTATTATGATAATATAATAATTGACGATTGTTCGGTGCACTTGCTGATTGCCTCATATTAGTGTCAGATAATTGACAGTTCAGACATTGGTTACCCGACAACCAACAAAATCCATCGTTTGTTCTGGTGACACTGTTGACAGTTATTTTCAGGAACCGTGTTCCGTAAATAACCGACATTTCAGATAACCGATGAAAACGTAACACGAAACCGAAACCAATATTGGAAACGGAATAAGGCCTAAATAACTACTAACTAATCACATGCTAGCTAAAAAAAACACAAACCTAAAATAAAAATTCACCCTAAATTCAGTTTACGCCACTATCGAAGAATTAAAAATTAAAACATGTTTCAAAAACCTTTACCAATACAACTTATTTATTATTAATAGGTATATAGCTATCTACTAACAATACTAACTATACCTTATATTCTAATAACTATTAATTAACCAAATATTGTCAGATATTATTATATCAAATACTATTCATATGGCTCATGTTTTCCGAAACGGGTACACGAATAACGGATTCGAAATAATGAGTATTAATTCGAATACTAACAAATAGTATCAGATATCGGAAAGTTATATTTTCCGTCACTATCTGAGATCAACTATGCACAATGAAAGTATTGCTATGGTCCGCAAGCTGAATATATAAACAACACCACTGGTGCTTTACAAAACTGAAAAATATTTTGTATTACGGTATTTTAGTTGTGCATCTAATCAAGTCACTACAATGGGAATCTGCCAGTTGATTTGAGTAATATCTAATAAAGCGGATGTGTACTCGGGATAAAAGAAGTATTTTAACTTTTGAAAGGGATCAGGTTTCAGGTTATAATTCTTCTATAATTATTATACAGTATAACGTAGTACTCTGTTCGATTTGAGTGATATTTGGTACGCTTCTAGATTTTGGGCGTTTGATTTACAAGAAATACGCCATTAAAGTTCGCAATTTTTATACACAGTTTTGTACCTTCTTTACTGCTTTTCAGTAATTTTTATAAGGAAACGATTGAATACACAATTAAAATATCATAATTACACATATTTTCTAAATAATAAAGTTTTATCGTTTTTAGTTTTTTGTTTTAGTTTTCTATTTATTAATTTTTGAAATGCAACTTGGCTTTTACTAGTTGCATCTTGAGAGTACTACTGGTATCAAGAGATGATCTTTTCTTGAAAGAATATGAAAAGCTATCCCTCCTACTTAGCGGCCATTACGCTATTATTCTATACAGAACTAGACAAAAGAAGGATAGAATTCAGGAACAACTAGGCCTCACGCATTTAAGGCGGCTGCTAGTTATCTAACGGGACCGTTAGTTTCCACACTGAGCGGTTGTGTCCCCGAGATAACTAACTGACTTATAAATAAATGGTATGTAGGTTATTGCTTCCTGCAAACAATTAACCGATAAAAAATATCTTAGAAGATAAGCTGTCAAAATCAGTTATCAAAAGTTAATAAATCGGTTGCTTAATCAGTAGGTTATATTTGCCCAGCGCAGCTCTAGATTTGGTCTGTCCCCGTCAAGCACGGAGATATATAGGATTTTACGGAAATTTGCGGCAGACTACACAAACTCAGCTGTATTCGCACCGCAACGCACAGTCTATGAGAACACACATAACCCCTCTTGCAAAACGCTACCTCCGCCTCGCTCATGGACATTGTCATTATTTTATTTTAGCTATAAGTAAAATTATCTCCGGTGGAGTTTTAGACGCTGATTCTAAAATATAGATTCTTATTTTACACTATTTCTACCATTTTAGTTTAAATAAAAGGGGCCCCCAAGCCCCCTTTTAAATACGCCGCTGATTAAATTTAGTTTTGGTTTTTTACTTAGCCTTACACATCGTACAGCAGATAATGGATAAGTGGACACTAATTATTTACGTATTTGAAACAAACACCATTATAATATTATTTTTCTGAATAAATTATGAAAAGAGATGGCAAAACAGTGTCAAACAACGAGAAAAATTGAAAAAATGTGACCATGACATAAAATTAATATAATAGGTTCAATTATCAATTGTTATAAAAACTAAAAAACATTTTTTTAGTTCGTAGTGGTTGCATTCAAAATATGAATTAAATGTAACAAGTTTTAATATGTTTGGTCTTGTCTCCAGGTTATGTATGATTTTAAATAAAAACGTAATATAGTCAAAGTCGGATAAAAACGCGTTTTCATATACCGTTCTGGGTTTTTTGTTTAGTCATTATATAGCTGATGAAATTTCCCATAAAAGTTTATTTTTTTATAGAGATAACGGGTTAATAAACAAACCTCATCAAGGAGAGGTACCGGCCTGTGCAAAGTTAAGTGCGAGGTACGAGCTATGTGCAGTACGCAGGGACGTAGACAGGGGGGCGCGGCCCCCCTTTTTATCCGATTTTCCCACCACTGCCCCCCCCATTAGCCTGTCTAAATATATTATACGGTACGCTCATACAAGCACAATATTTAACTAATACTAAATAATTAATTTTAACGAAATAAAATACACAAACCACAACAACACAAAATACCTCTACTAGTAAGAATCCCAAATATGAGCCGACTCTTACCTAATTAAAACAAAGAAAATATAAACAGTAATAACCGCTGTAACAATCCCGGTCTCTAGTGCTTCATGTGAGCGAACTTTCTCTTGTTTAAGAATAATAAAATCATCAGACTATCGAACTTGGCTATTTTATCAATTGAGAAGTCATTGGTAGAAAACATAGATCTTCAAAGAGTAATAGATATTTTCGAAATACGAGAAGAATAAATTTAATTGTATGAACTGTTTTTTTTTATTTTTTAGTTAACTGTTTATATTATTCGTGTTTATTTTTTATTAGTTTTAGTAATACTTCCACAACTGTAAATTAAATAAAATTGAAGAATATGTTTCTTCAGATGTGTTTAATTAAGTTACTTTTGTATAAAATTTCATAATAATCAGAGTAAAACTCCACAGTGGCGCACTTAAGGGGGGGGTTTAAGAGCCACTATTATTTAAGCTTAAATGGTACAAATAGTATAAAATAGATGCCTTTTTATCAGGATTGGTGAACAAACCCCCCGCCCATATAGTGACAGTGTTAGTGTGTTTTAGTTATACAAAAAGAAAAAAAAAGACTTTTTTTGCTTTTAAAATTTCATTGTCTCAACCTCTTTCCCTCCAGAAGCAGAGTCTATATACGCCGCTGGTCCTCCACGATAGAAAGAATCACATGGTATTGGTAACATGGTGGCGGTTTCAGTGCGAAATCAATTCTGAAGGAAATTGACTGAAAAGGTCTGGCAGAGTGTATAAAAACCTGATGCTTTCCAAAGGTTCAAATTTTCTTTTACTAGAATTATTATAGAATACACACCTGTCTTACTGGATGCTCCTCAAATTGAGCTGGCGATCTGCCTAATCAGAACCAAAACACAAAAAAAGAAGCCTCCGGTAAACTGTAAATGCGATCTGCGTGATAGTCTAACAAATCCCGTCGTGGAAGGCAGACATCTGTGTTTATAACTTAAGTGATTACACGTGTTCGGCTATGCTGCTTTGTTTCGGGGAGAAGTGGGAGACTCAACTGCTCAGTGTAGAAGCTAACGACCCTGCTAGAAAGGAAGCTGACGCTGTGTACGTGTGAGGCCTAGTTCTTGCATTCTATCCAGTTCATTTTCCCAGTTGTACGTAGAATATTAACGTAACGACCACTACGATGCGTGAGTGGGAAAGAGTGAGAAGATGAAGAGAGAGAGAGAAGCTTGAAAGAAAAGGTCAACTTGTAGTACTCTTAAAAAGCACCTAGAGGAAGCGAAGATGCATTTCAGCTATTAAGAAAGGAGAAGTGTTTAAAAAATATTTGTAAGAATTGGGGTGTTTCGACAGTTTAAAGCCCGCCATCCGAACATTCCACCGATAACGTCTCCAAACTGGAATAAGGTGTAAATCATCTGGGAGGGTCGCCCGAGACGGAGAGCAATCTGGCGATTGCCTTGCAGTAAAACTATTAAATCAAAGGGAAACGAATTGCGTGATTTCTAAACCTAGTAAACTTGTTACTGTTAAGGTTAAGTAACAAAACAACTAAACCGATCACGTGGAACCACTAATATTAAAAACACAGGGGTTTGCCTTCGACGAGGCGATTCGAGAGATTGCTCTTTGAACTTGAACTTGCCACAGATTATTAATCTGTGAACTTGCCTGTTTTTGTCTCAGATCCTAGTTCAGTTACCAGATTGCTCTTTGTCTAGAGTTTAGTCAGGGCTGGAGCGACTCCACAAGATGGTTTACACCATATTACGGTTTAGAGACGCTATCTATGGGATACCCGGATGGCTAGCTGTAAGCTTTCGGAAATACATCTTAGCATCTACTAGGTGCTCCTTGAGGGTACTACTGATATGACCCTTTCTTTCAAGCTATTCGCTCACCTTTCCTACTCCCGCCTTAAAGAGGCCATTACCCTAATTTTCTATGTAGAATTGGACAGATGAACAGGATAGAATTGAGGAACAACTGTCTGGGTCTCACACGTTCACAGCGTTTGCTCCCCTTCTAGCGGGGACGTTGGTTTCCACAGCGGAAGACTGAAACTTTCTTTATATTCTGCCTAAATAATTTAATACTGCGATTCCTGATCAATAGGAGCCTTCTGATACACAAATCTATTAGTTTAGAAACCACGTAATTTCTAAAATACTGTAGTTGAAATAGAGTGTGAACTTCAAATAACGCTACTGTCAAGGCTTCTACTGATCAGGAATGGCTGCATTTGTTTATATGCTTTTTACATCAAAACACAAAATAAGAAAGGTCTAACTTGGACTAACCAAAGTCGTAGTACAGTAATTAAAACATTTACAATAACACGGGTTTAATTTAAAAAAGTGCAGACACGCATGGATTGAACTACAGCCTTGCAACTACTTCAGCAAGGTGACTTAACTGAAAATAAGCAGCTCTATTTATATTTCGTCCATTAAATTAAAACAGCGGTTCCTGAGTAATAGGATGATATTTTCCAGTATTTTTAGCATTCAAGCAAGCATTCTGAGAACGCGTACCGTACAAGCTGACATCTCCCAGAAGTAAATTATTTTCTGCGTTCCTTGGAGAGCGTTTCTATTCCTTCTTTCCCCGAACCTTGTTTTCTTTTTATATATCATCGGAGAAAAAATCGTAAGGTGCCGTTTGAACGTTGTAAAAACAAACGGACATTGCAATTTGGGTTAAATAAAAAGTTTGAAGTTACGTGATGGCCGTTCTGGTTTGGAGAAATTATTAAAAAAATTAACGTAATTTTTTCAATAAGTATCTTCCGATATTTTCAATAACGTAACGTTATTAAAAATATCGGAAGATAAACATAGTTTGTTTAGCTTTCGTTGTAATCTTTTCTAGCTTGACGGCCGCGCACTTGGGTTTCATTGGAAAGGTCATGTGTTCTATCTCTTTCGAGCCACAATTTTTTTCTATTTTCTCTATCTTATTCAATTTGCTATTATGATTGTTCGCAACGTCCACCGTTATTTCATTGGTGCTTTCTGTGCTGTAGCACAAAGCCGCCTTTATCTTGGGTACGGCGGAGACAATTTTTCAGTAATGAAAAAAATCCATCAAATTTAATGAAGTACGCAGAAAAAGTATAAAATTTCAGATTTTATGCTATCATTCATGTTGGTAATCAGAAAGTATGAGGGTAACTTCACATTCCCAGCCATTACATACCTCTTTAAGTGGAGCGTCTGGCCGTGGCTTGGAGCCCCCAGTAAACTATAGAGCACATCTGGCTGACATTTCCCAGACGTAAATTCCTTCCTCTATCCTTGAAGGATGATTTTAGTCCCTCTTTCACGCTTACCTTTCCTACTCCCTATATAAGGTCCTAATAAAAAAACTATAGTAACTATTATTATTGCTTATTGCCAATATTATAATGAAAGGACGGTGATAGGACCTTGAAACGCATAAGCCTTCCGCCAATCATAACACTTTAGAATGCACGCGTATTTCAAATCTGAGTTCGGATATTTTCAGTTGTGGTTTTATAACTTTAATGATGGTTTATGACTTAAAAAAAATCTTATTTTAATATAGACTCGGAATTTAGTTGGTCCCTACTGCGCGGTTTCTTTATATTAAACTCAACCAATCCTAACCTAAGTCAATCTACATTTTTATTAATTTTAACTTTAAAAACAAAGTGATCCGCCTGAACAGGGATTCAAATACATATTAGCTGCAACCAAAGCCACCAATCCAACCAATGAATTAGAAAGCCCACACTGAACATTCGCAAAACATGTTTATACTACGCGAAAATAACGAGGACGGTGCGTATCCGAAATCGCCTATCTCTAAATATGAATATCCTTATCCCCGAACACGGGCACATTTCTTTTCTATCAAAACCTATAATTTTGATGTGTTTTAAATACTGGACTGCGATTGTGATTAGGTCTGGTGAGGCCTTTTTACGGGCAGATGTAAAAAGATAGTAAAATATATTTTAGTGTTGCCGTATAGTCCGTTAATTTCTGTTCGTTCTCAGGGTTTAGCTCTGCTTGAGGGTTCGTGAACGGAACGCAACAGCCCATCGAAATGTCATTCTCAGACGCAAAGAGTAAAGGTTTTAAAATGTTCGAAAACAATCGGTCTTGGCGGGTTTATTTGGTTATGTCAAGTTGTTTTAAAGTATTTGATCGGTTAACAAATAAATAATTTTTTTTGCAGATTTTATTTTTAATAAAATAGTACAAAAATAACTTAACAAGAACTAAAGAGCGACTTTTGGTTATTAACCTAGCAAACCGGGTTAAAAACAATCGGTGGCAGTGAGAACGGCCAGAAAGGGATTTGTTCGAAAATTATCTTTATTTTTTATAATAGATTTAGTAAATTAACCTCAAATCTGCATTTGTAGGGTTGCCACACATACCTGTTTGACTGAGATTATCCCAGAATAGTAATAAAACAACTTCCGCCATCCCGTGATATTAATAATACTGTTAAAAGTACTAAGTAATTGAAGTTTAACGTCATTTAAATTAAAAGTGGTAAACAAATAAGCTTGATAATAAGTCTTATTTATTTGAATACAAAGGCATGCCCTTTTTTTAGGCATCAGTTCTACAAGATGGCAAGCGCATGCATTTGTATTACAGTATTTTACAAAAATATTATACTTTCAAATGACCGGTGATTACCAACATTAAGTATATATTTTGTTAAAAAAAAAAACTAAAAAAGTCTGGCTTATTGTTTTAATGTCAACTGTCCGACAAAAGTAAAGGATATTAATATATTTGGTTCAAATTCAATTGCATTAAACTTACGTAAACAGAATTGACAAAACATTTAAAAACACGTTTCAAAAAACCGTATTTTTTTACGAATTTTCGTATAGTAAACACCAGTTCATTTTCAAAAATAGTTGCACTGATCTATAAAACCTAAATGATTTGGCTATCGCACAACGTATTTGGTTCCCAAATTGATTAATACGTTTAAGAAATATTAGGAATTGAATTTAAACCAAATATATTAATATGCTTAACCTTTGTCGGACAGTTTTAGATACACTTTTTACATCACCTTATAGATCTAACCGTGGCTAACCAAAACACAATCCTATTTTTAAAACACAACTACATATCAAATTATAAGTTTTGTTAAAAAAACTATAAATGAAAAGTCACCGCTCGAACCTTTATTGGAACACACAATCTTTGCGATGTTACTTGGGAACTTTATCACCAGGGTCAGGGTTGACTATCTACCGTTGTTTTAGTTTTCGACATGTATAGTAAACAGTTTTCAACCTTTTTGGCATCGCGAAAACGGTAGAAAAAGTATAAAACATAAACATATAAATACATAGAAATAAAAACATCCAGTTCATATAGGGTTGCCACTAAAAATTTTAATCTTGGACACCTAAGAAGTAACGGCAACCAATTATCAACTATCAACTGATGACCAAAAAAATTCTCCGCCCTGAAGTTTTGCAAAGAATTGAATAAGTGATATTAAAGTACTACATGCTTTTTGTATTTGTGTAATTCGGTATAAACTGCGGTTACAAGATAATCAGGGTGCGAATTATTTTTAGCCTTGATATCAGACCTTATTTCGTGATAATTAATCCTTGTTAAAACGGAACGTGTGGCAACTCTAAGTTCATAACTAGTTAAATTATATATTAAAATAGAAATGCCAGTAAAAAAGAGTGAATTTTTACCAATTATGAATAAAAATAAACTTGCAGCTCTATGCAAAATTGGTTCAAAAAAGATTCACAATACTGCATACAATTTGACAGTTTTAGAATAAAATTTAAAATTATTTAAAAATTGTTTACAAACATATTAAGTTGATAGCCATCATATTTTATAAATATTTATTGTTTTACTCAATCAGGTATAATGTACTTTCAATCGATGGCAAAGCGGTTTCTTCACATTTGAATAAGATAAAAACTTATTTTTTTACATTTTCAAAAAGTATGATTCTACTTGCTCATAATAAAATACAGTATTTCGAAAATAATACAAAAACATGACAAAAATTACGCTATTTATAAACTTGTTGCTTGATGTGTTTTACCTTGGTAGAAAACCACGGTCTTTCTAGTTTCTACACACGTATAAAAGAAATTTTCTACGGTTTTCTATCCAGGCAGATTACTTTAGGTTTCTTACTGATTCAACCCTGTCTACCACTTAGCTAGCAAGCTTTACAGTTGAAATTAAACGTTCAGTCCGAGCATGACGTCACGTTGTGCGTGATTGCTACAATTTGAATGGCGGTTCTCTAAAAAATATATTAATGTTCTATTAATACTATTTTTATTTATGGATCACAATACTATTTTTAATCAGGTTTACATTTTAAATACTACTTTCCAATCTTGTATACAATTTTTTTGTTTCAGTGCAATAAACATTATTTTAATTTATATTTTATACAGTGTCCAAAAAAAATATTGCAATAACAAGAGTTTCTTTTTTTTGCTATAACTTTAATATAATAGTAATAGTATAGCTTGTTTGTCATTAACTCCGTATAAAAATTGTGAAGCCAATTTACAAAAAGAGATACCGAAATTTATTGAACAGCGCATGCGCAAGGAAAGAAGTGTACATTTACATACTTGATTGCCATTGATCGAAGAAAAGTAAACAAAGCATTGACCATGATCGAAGAAAAGTAAACAATGCATTTTTCCCATTCCATTTTATTTTAAAAACCAAACATTTTTTTCCTGTAGTTTTTATTCTCAACTTCGATACTTCTAACAAAATTTAGTTTAATGTTTAGTGAATCTGTTTGATAGATAAACTTGTGCTATCAGGAGATCATGGATTCAATTATACGCAGAAATTCTGGATCCGGAAGCTCGACATAAAAAATCAGAGATATGTTAATTGCTAATTAATTAATTAGCCTTTTCAAACTACTAGAATATAGCAACAAAGAAGCGCGTTAAAGGTATTGGTTGACTATTTAAATAATCATCAGAAATAATTAAATTTCTTTGGTACCAAAAAGCAAATAAGCAAAGAACTCAATATTTTAAAAATTACCCGAATTTGGTTGTCCCGCAAAAGTTCCGAAATTGGATTTCACAGAAACACAGTTACCAAGTAACCATCTATGGAAGCTAGTTAGATAGTATTATAGTGCCGGTGGGAAGAAAACTCACCATGGATAATTTGGTATGTCAAACGTCATTAATGACGTAATGGTTAGTCGCGATGAACAAGAAAACGTTGATAGTGGTAACCAGAAGTAAATATTTTAATATGGTTACTTCGCAAAAAAATGGTTAACGCCAAAATACTCATTAAAACTTACCAAGCAAAAAGTATCGATACCAACTTGGTATCGGTACGAAAACAACGATTACAATTTATATTCGTATTCGTAGTAAAAATATCGATATATTTACGTCCCTAATTAGACCGTGGTCATCTGTTCATATTTTTACATAAAATAAAATAAAAATAAAACTGACTGATAAATCGAGGTCGAGCAAGGCCAGAAAATATTAGGCTGACTAGGTCTTGCTAAAAAATATATCTAGCCCTTGGCTGGAACTGGAAAATCATCCAGAAATCCGGAAATTATGGTTTTGGCAAGAATTTCATCTGTTGTGAAACATCCACAGCTCCTTCAAAACATAGAAAAGGTTTTGAGGTCGGATAGTAGGTCGGCGGCTACCAATAAGTATGGAATTGTTTTATCTGAGCCTCAGAAAACTTCTTTTGGGCTATTAAAGGTATTGTGTACTTACTGTACTTTGGCCAGCTTGAATCTCAGATGTAACCCAATCCAAATATCTTACCACAGATGGTTGCTGGAGCATTATATTATTTTAGACTGAGATCCCAACAAAATTCAGTTATTTATGTAGTTGGGATTACTACTGGAACATTTTACAGGAATATGGCCTATGGTATTATTTTTGAATTGGGGACATGGTAAAAAAAATTCCGCATTGTATTAAAATCATAAGACTTAGCTATTGTGATAACATGTTATGCCTTTAAAGAACTAAGGTATTTAACATTACCTTCCCTTTACTGTCTTGATCGCTTAGCTCATTTTAAGCAAAGCAAAGAATATTTGTGGCTTAACCGATCCCATAATACAACATTTTACTGCGGTAACTAATTTTTCAATTTGTGGTCCCACTCAATCATGATTTTGTGTCATACAAATTCAAATGGAGACAAAGTAGAGCAAATTGTCTTTTCACTAGGTGAAATATATTCAAGCAATTTTGCACTCACTTATAAATTACTCAAATATAGTTTTTTTTAAACGTCATGCTTGGTTTATTTCTTTGCCTACTGATTATTTATTTAGTTTATGTGAAATTGTATGATTATTATTATTAAATTGTACTTGATTTCACTACTTTTTGTCAAAGTATATAATTTCTATATTTATGTTTGATTAAGTGTTAGTCCTTGTTTTATTCTATAGGTGGTCAGTTATATTTTTGGCATAACACCAATGTGTGAATTCAAATTTAGTTAACTACCTAATTAAATTATTCCTTATCCACTATAATAAGTTTCTACTATTTCTTATCCATAGCCCACTATTGGAATAGTAGACAATATGGTAATATTTAAACGGGCATACATTGAAAATTGTAATAGATAAATATATAATACTATACAGGTGGAGAAAGAGCTCTATTGAGGTGAGTTAAAATTTTGTGGGATATGTGTTTCAAAATTTTCTTTTTGGTGTTGTTTATGACTAAACTAGAAGTGAAATAAACTATGTAGAAAATTATGTTTTCTCTGTTTTGCAATCATAAATTTGTTTATTTTATGCACAAAGTAGTTATCATAATAGCTTTCTTTTCGACACTAATTTTTTCTCTTTACAAATTCAGCTATGCTGAATAATGGCAACCTCAAATTTGCAACCGATCATGTCTCAAAATGGGAAAATAAAAATAGTCACATGTTATCGTCACTTTTACCATGCATTTGGAAATATTCAACAGTGAATAATTTTTTCAAAGATAGTAGTTTTTTTTTTAAAATAGGGCACAAAGTAGAAAAAATAGTATAAAATACTTGCTTCATAAGACATTTAATCTAACTTGCCCTTTAGAAATCCTGCCTGAGGCTCGTTTTCTAATCTAGGGCTTGCTCTAAAAAATCATGTGTTATGAAACTAGTGCTTTAATATATTATGAAATCATGCAATATTTTTATTTGTAAAAAAATTACACAATTCTTTTATAGTGAAATATAATTTTTTATAGTTAAAACATCAATTTAACACGTTATTTTCAATACTGATATATTTTTTTTTAGGTTATTTTGACTGTTATACCTGGACTCTTAATTGGCGCAGGAATTAGTAAAAATATTGCCAATTTTCTGGAAGAAAATGACTTATTTGTACCTTCTGATGATGACGATGATGATGACTAAAGTTCTTATATTATTAACTATTTGTTTAGCTATTAGCTATCGAATTATAGTTAAAAGTAGATACCACTTTTCTTATTTTTATGATGCTACCTATATATATTTATTTTAATTATAATATGTATTTCTTTTAAAAGTTTGTGTTTTTTTATGATAATTTCGTAGACCCTTTCATTTATATTTATTGACCAACTGATAAATTAAAAAGTGACCATTAACAGAAGTACTCTCTAAAAGCGCAGGTTACTCTTTTCTATATACAGGGTTGCTTGTACGTGTGGAAACAGTCAATTATTTCCAAGAGTAACCGTACAAGTAAAAAATAAATACAAAAGTTTTATGACTTTTAAAAATCTATCTGAAGTAAAGAAAAGCTAATTATAAAGGAGTGGTCATAAAATCACGGCAAAAGAAAGTTGCAATATTCTAAATGGAATAGCCTGTATATTATGCGTCCATCAAATGGATCTCTTCTAGCTGATAATAAACTAGGTTTCATAACTTTTTATCTTTAAAGTCCCATTTGATGGATGTTTGATATAGAGGGTGTTCCATTTAAAAAAAATTAATACTTTTTTTTATGATTTTATGACCAATCATGTATAATTATTTTTAATTCACTCTAATAGATTTTTGAAAACTCTCAAACTTTTCTATATAACATTTTTTGCTAGCTCATTTACTTTTCAAAATAATCGCCTGTACATGTGGCCTTGTAGATGTTATACGTCTATAAGTGTTTCTGTATGTATAAACACTTCAAATTGCATAGTGGACTCAGTTTTTTGTAAGTTTGTGAATTGGGAATTTCAATGAATACAGGATATTGCTATTAAATTATATTTATTTAATGTTACACATAAATCATAAAATTCATTTTACATAAAAACTGGTACAACAATAATTAAAGTCAAGGGTGCCCACTAACCTAGAGAACAAAGAGAATTGGATCATGGATCTTGAATGTCAGATTTTTTGGCAGTCATTAAAAATATAGAACTAATTATGGCAAAGAACCAAAATTAGGTCCAGAAGCAATGAGGAATTCAACTCTGATTATGAATTTCTAAATAAAAAATAGATGAACCTGAAATGCATGGTCATTGGAAAAACAGAGAATGAGATACAGCTGGGCACCCCAAATTCCTTGGCCAATAAATACTGCAATTTTTACATAATATTGATTTAAAAACATATTAAATATCTACATAGGATTGATTATAAATTATTCCTAATGAATACTATGTTACATAAGGAGGGCGTTAAGAATATAAAATTATTTATTACTCGGGAGGCTTCTTGTGTAGTCCCCAACCATGAAAACATTTAGTGAAGCGTTTAGATTCCTTATTCTTCAACGTTAAAAATAATTTTCTAGGTTGTTCGGGTTGTTTAACTCGCATGTGTTGAATATAAACCTAAAAAAAAATGTATCATATTATACCTGAGACATCAAATGAATATTGAAAACATAATATATCACTAACGATACAAAATACTAAACTATTGGTCAATTTGCTAGGTGTAATTTTTTTAGTAGAATAATTGGTTTATATGAATCAAATTGAAGGTGATTGTTTGTGATAAACAAATTATTGTTTTAAGTCTGACCCTAAGTGGTTTCTGCTTGTTCATTATTGGTAAATATTTCAATTTTGTTTTTTCGACTTATGTATAAAAATCATCATGACAATACAGGTCAGTATTAAAACTAAAAAAGAATATAAAAATACACTTCTTATAACTCTAATAACTTGCAGTAGCAGACAAGTACTGAGTTTAGTTTTCAATTTAAATATGTTTCTGTGTACCGTGTAGCAATTTTGTATTGCTGTACATACTGGATTGACAATAAGATGGATGAAAGAATATAATAATTTTTTTTTAACTCGACATAACATGGGTCTAGTTACTCATATGACAATGAGAATTCCACAAAAGTGGAATTCTCATTGTCACCAATTTAATATTCTAATTTAAATTTTTGAGTGGACCTGTATAGTTATAAAAGTACATGTTGCTCTTCTTGAACTATCGTACAGCATACTCACTAATTAAAAAAATAAGTCTCTAAATATCTTTTTGATTATCCTGTATAAAATATTTGCAAAGAAAAAATGGAATTCTCGGTATATATTTTGTGTCACTAACTTTATTTTAAAGCCTGTTTACTGTTTTCCCATTTTAGCACTTAAGAATACATATTATAATTAAAAATACACATAAATATAATAAGGTTTCTAAAGCTTGACTGACTGACTATTTTAATATTAATTTAATATAAAAAAATCTTACTTGAGCAGATTTGTATGCCAATTTTATTTCTACTTCACTGCATTTTTGTCCTAACCAGAGGAACACTTGTTCACCATTGTCTAGTATCATAATGTCATCATCGGCTAAATCATCCTAAAAAAATGATGGTTAGTATAATTTATTTTCATTCTGAAACTAAGACTTTACAAAAGAGTGGTATAAAATAAACTGTCTAAAAAGTTGCAAACTGAAACAGCCCGAAAATATATTTTTATTTTCACAAAAACCTTTTGAGAGTTTGATTTATCGCATATTCGCTCTAAACGTCTGCAGAGTGTTCATACTTTGTTAGCGGTTTTTTTTTAGGTTTTTTCGCCACCTCTAAGAAAAATTTGAATTACTTGAAGGTCTTAATGTAGGACACAAATCACTCTTCTGTAATTCTACAACGGAATTTAGGCTTGAAACTCGAACCATTTAATTTCAGTTCAAATAATTTATATTTCCTCTTTTTTAAATGGGATTTGCCGACCAGGCTGAAATGCAGAAAGGTGATTGTGCCTTATAACAAAGCCGTGAGGTAATTACAGTGAGCGATCCTTCTTAAAGGTGGCAAAAAACAAAAAAATCTGCTAACAAAATATTGTATACTTATTGTTTTGTACAAACAATGCAACATATACACAAGTATTGTGCGCACTTTCGTCCTGGAAGTTGGGAAGAAAAAGAAAAGAAGTACTTAAGGCATTTAAAACCAAATTGAGTTTAATAAGGTAGGTCGGAGGCCACCATCTTCTGTACCAATAAAATGTAATTTTTACATCATACCTTAAAGTAAAATTTTCTTTAACTTGACAAATTTTGGGTTGACTTAACACTCGCTAATCGGCATTACTACATATCGTTTAGCAATAAATAGTCGCGTTTTTTTTTTAATCAAGATAAAAATATAGTCCATTTCCAATAAAAATCCATGAAAGCGCCCTTAGCCTCTTTTTGGAAGAACATATTAGTATAGGCTAAAAAGGATGCATGAAGTGACAAAGAAATAAGGAATTTATTACTAAAATAACAGGGCAATAGTTTACGGTTATCATCAACATAGGTGTGCCTACGGGGTGGGCCGGGTGGTCCAGGGCCAACCCTAATTTCCAAACAAAAAATAAAATGTTTCTTTCCAACAATAAACTTTCTATTATTAGTAGTACATTAATTTGGCTTTTTATAAATAAATAAATACATAAATCTAAATAACAAGAATAACTTTTCTTATTTAGTTCCAGTTTTCCAGAAAGTGTTGGCTTTCTCTAAATATCATACATCGTTGACTCGATTGCCAAGTCCGCAGAATAAAGAGATGTATGACGTTGAGGCTTGAAATTGGAATTACTTTTATGAAAAATCGTAGTAGAAATATGACTGATATTTTCAGCCTTGCACGGACAGGTGGGGGGGTGCCAATAAATATTACTATTAGGAATTTCTAGAAAAATGATTCCGCCTATTGCAAACTTGACTAAAAAAAAGGTCCACAGTACACACCTTGTATTTGATACTACATGTATAAAGTTGACACGAGTTTGACTAGAACGTATGCCATTGTAGGCGGCCGAAGCGTGGTAATTAAACCACCGCTTATGTTTTTGTGTATATAAGCTGTGATTTTGTGATTCTGCCCTGGTGTAATAAAGTTTACAGAAGTGAACAAAAACTAAGCTCCTATTTTTTCTAAAAATAAAATCATAAACTGTTTGATAATTTGTTGTTAAAAAATCAGTATGAATTTGAAAACAAAAAGGAAGACATTAAAGTTAATACTTTCTATCCTCTTTTGGATTCACTTATATTCAGGATTGATGAGCGTTTTAACCAGAAAACTACCAACTTAATTTTAATTATCGGTGAAATACTAAATGTAAACTGTAACGTTGATGTCGACTTTACAATCTTGGAAACAAAATTTAAGATAACACAAACTGACCTAATGGCAGACCGCAGAATGCAATATTATTAAATTTGATGAATCTGTCCCTAAAGGAGACAACATCAATGAATTAATAAATTGGTTCATGGCCTGTGATAGGTACAAAATGTATTCTAATTTATTTGAATCATTTTCCTTAATTCCTGTAACTAATTCCTGTGAGCCATCGTTTTCGAAAATGACTCAAATTAAATCTAAATTAAGGAATAATTCTTTTTTTATCTGTAGAGAAAGAAAAACAAATAATCCCAATTACGATTTAATTATTGATGAATTCAAAAACCTCATATCTTGCAGCCGAAGACTAAGGCTATAAACGAGTTTCCTCATATTATTTTTGTTACGTTTTTTTGTGTATGAAAATAAAATGTTTATATTTTACCGCAATTCTTTTCAGTAATAATTTTCCTTACACATAAGTACGCACCTATACAAACATTCATACACATATACTCATACTTGGCCCACTCTAGTAAAAAGGTCTGGGCACGCCTATGATCATCACATCAAATTTACATGTCTAATACTAAAATCCAACTGCTAGTGCAGCCATTTCTAAGAAAATTACACTACGTGAACAAGACAATTCAATTCTGCCTTTTTACACTCCATAAGCTATGAATGACAGGTACATTATCAATGTATCAATATAATGAGAGGCCTAGATATTGTGGCTTTAATGAGCTACCCTCCGCATTATAAAATTACCGCCTTCTTACTTAAATTTATGAAGAAGCTACGTCGTCAGCGATATTAGAGAGATATAATTATTACTATAATAACTATTATCTCCCTGCCAAGCCAACTATACACCACAGGCAGATCCACTGACACTACCTTCCCCTGGTCGATCGTGCATTGTATTGGGAGTTTAACAGAGCAAGAGAATGCGCACATCACATATTAGATAGGTAGTGCCGCAGGACCGTTGAAAGGGCTTGGACAATAAAACTAAAGTGATAAAGGTCATGTTATGCTTGCCCCCACTGTGGCCATTATCACTTCAAATGTTATAGAATTATAGGACCAAAAGTAAAATTACCTAGATACTGCTTGTGGAAGAAGTTAATTTGTAAAATGCTTCTCTAGAAGCAGGCGCCAACAGCTTTTCTCCCAAATTATTCTTTATCAGACCGCCTACTCAATTAACAAAAATACGGTAAATAAGCCCGCTGAAGGAAAATATGTATATGTTTTGGTAGACGAAACAAAAACAGAAAAAGTTAAAGAATATTTTTTTTATAATGCGATTTTGACTCTTTTGATTTAATTTTTGAAAAAGCTTAGAATGCACATAATCAGTAATTTCGAACTGATCATGCCAAAGTCAGAAATTGTATTTTTTGTGTTTAAGTGCGTCGTATGTTGGAAAATCTACTTGTATCTTACTCTTATTATACACATGAATGTATCAAAGTAAAAGCGTCGAATAGAGGTACGAATAAAATTAAACAGATAATGCAGTAGTACAGACTAATAGTACCCGTTATATAATAGTTACCCTATATATTGACTATATCGCTTCGTTAACCATCAAGTACATATTTTAAAGTTCCCTTTCCCTAATAGTTACCTAGTCGGGAGACTAAATTGTTCCATTCCTTTATGATGACCACCGAAGTGCCTGGAACTATAAAGGGTCTTTGATAAATGACCTACATTAGGTTAAAACTATAAAGTATAAAATGTTACTCTCAGAGGCGACCAAGAGGCAACCTTCTAGTATGTGTTACTATGACGTGGCGCTAAACGTCCTGCAACGGAAAGGAAACGACAGAAAAATATATAAAGTTTGAGACTTTAAAAGTTTACTTGGAAGTAACACTGAATTGTTAAATTTATGAAATTTTACTACATAGTCGCAACTACTAGGTTAAGTGACTTCAAAAACACATTTACCAAGAAGTCGTTCTTGTTCTACTTATGTCTTTTTCAACTTTAGTCTGTTTTAAGTAGAGAAGCTAAAATGGAGGCTATTAATTATTAAAAGGCGTAAATATCGTTATTCCTTAACATTTTACAGAAAAGTGAAGCTTGAACTAAATAACAGTAAAGTTAATACTAATTCATCAAGTGCTACTTTAGTGAATAAAATCGATAGCTAAGTTTCTTTGGGGTGCTCTGAATCAAGTACGTCAAACAGTGAATTAAACCATGAAAATAATTTCCAACGTTTAAATTCGGAATTTACTACCACCATTAAGGAAGATAAAGGAATTATTATTAGGAATATATTATTAGGAATTAGCTTTACCGTACCGGAAGGTTCTACTTCTAAAAAGATTATATAAGACAGTTTTAAAGTAAGAATGTAGTAACTGCCATAATAATTTAATGAATTTTTAAAAATTTGATGTAGCAAATCTTGCTACGTGGTTCCATATACTAATAGTTGCCAGTTTTTGAAATTTGATACCAACCTCAGGTAACATCTACTTTGCAAGATTATTGGATACTTTGAAGTAGACCTTTAAATTATTCGCCATGCCATACTAATATAAATTTCTTCATTTCTGATTATCAGAAATAATATAAGACTGCTTATTTTACAAAATACATAGATTTTTATATTTGTGAATTTTTTAAATTTAATAATATTTTTGTTAAAAGGTTTTATTTCAGAGGAGCGTTGGTATTTTTCGACCCCTAATTATTTCAATAAACAGAAGAAAATCGTTCGCATGGAGTTTGCCTCCTAAATCCCCCAAGTACAGTGAATATTCATTTTACACTATTTTATTAAAATAATAAGTGAAATTATTTACTACTAGGAATTATGTTTGTACAGACACAGAAATATAAATTAAACCCTGATTCACAGTTAAAAGAGAAAGAAAATTGAATAGCATGGAAGAAGTCAATTATTGGGAATATTACCACATAGTTTGCGTGCAATAACGTTCCCAAACTGGTACCAGAGAGTAATAGTATCCATTCCAATAACGTAGGAGGTACATCAAAGTTACCTTTCAAGCATTCCCCATTTTGGTAACAACGTGATGTCTAAACGATACCTAAACAGTTCCCACCACTAGTAATTGCAACTTTAAGGATTTTTAAATTATGTAGTCACCGTAGGTTTTTTCCCAGAGTGTTCCAGTTATGAAACAAAATCACTTTCACTACTAGCAGAGAGGGAAAAAACTAGGGCCCAAAAGGGGCATTTGTCCCTCCGCCGAGAGTTGCTGAGTATGCATCAGAGCTGGGACAAATCCTCCCATTAAGGATTCGAATCACAAATCGGGATCCTAACGCCGAACTCACTTCATTAACTTTTTAAATTTTATTTAAAATTTTATGTTGCTTTCAAATAAAGTCGAAATAATCTTTAGAGACTTTCATTAATTAAAAGTAGGTATATTGTTAAAAATTAAGAAATTTGAACAAGTTATAAGATTATGTAACAACAATAGGGCAATAATACTATATAGCTTACGTTTAGCTTATATATAAATCACGCTATTACTTCTGTATTAAACTTCAATTTATTCTTTGTTCTTGAATTAAGATTACATCTTCACTTTATATGGATGATTAAAATAAACAAAAAGTATAGTGTTTATATACCTACTTATGTATTTATTTTATTAATAGTACTTAAATAAATAAAAATGAAATATTAAGAGTTTGAATATATATCGGCGGATCCAATAAAATATTAAGTGATGGGATAGAAGAATAAATACATTGTTGTATCAAAATTGTTCGGTCATAGTACCTATAGTTTTCTAGTTATGTTCTCTACATTTTTGCTTAAATCTTGAAAAATCGTATCAAAAGCATAATCATAAGACATTTTAATCTGATTTTGAATCAGCAATTTTCGAATTATTTTCATTTTAAATTAGCAATTTCTGAAAAATTGAATAGTTACTGGAAATTTTTTATTAAGTTTTTATACCTTCAGAGCCCAATTTCTTAAGATTCCTTAACTGTTTGGGCAGGTGCTACCTACAAAATGTATTTAACGCATTAATGCAATAAAATGTAAATTGAATCTATTAGGTGTTAAAACGAAGGAAACAAAAATTTCTTAGGTTAAATAGGAAATATTTCGGCTACGCGGTAGTTCAATATATCATTCAAATTAAATAAAGATAAGACAAAAAAACGTCATTTGTTTCATATAGGTTTTTTTTTGGTTGTCGAGATATTTATATGTTACAATTTTTTATAGGTAGTGCAAGTATGTATGCAAGTGATTCGAACTAATAAAAAGGGAATCGAATCCGTGTAGCAAATGCCAATCACGATTCCCCCTTCAAAAAGGAATGGAATCACTTTTTTGAATCCTAAAAAATCATAAAAAGCAAACGTGGATTCACTGACTGGGGCCAGCCACACATTTGTAAATTCGGCCAGAAAAGCCCAAAATTTAGGGTCAATATTTGAGGTCTCTACGGAGGCAGCCTTTACCACCTACTTGATGATGTCTAATGAGACAGAAACACGTGTCCATTGGTTACTATACTTTCTTGTTTTTGCGGAATACCCACGATTTATTTTCTTATTACAGTTTTTGTATTACCCTGGTATATGCTCTGACCCTACTCCTAAAGATAGGCAACTCAAATTATTAATTTTTATTTACTAGTAGGCCTTGCCAACAAGCCGGCAAAATATTTGACGTGCCGCGTTGATTGTAGTTAATGATAGTTATAAATCCTCATTTCTTATAGAAATTTGGATCTGGCTCTGTTTAAAATGGTAAAACAAATCAAATTTTCATACAGAAACCCTTCCGAAGCAGAATGTGTTAGAGCAAAAGCGTCGAATTTACGAATAAAATTCAAAAACCTCGTGGAAACGGCCAACGCAGTACGAGGGTTAAGCGTTAAAAGAGCGGAAGCATATTTGAAGAACGTGTTAGCTCATACCGAATGTGTTCCTTTTAGAAAGTTTAGGGGAGGAATTGGAAAATGTGCTCAAGCTAAACAGTTTAAGGCTGTCATTGTAAGTTTTAATTTTCATTATACTAGCTAGTTATCATGATCAAGTCTTGTAAGGATTACATAGGTATTTCGGATTTTGCGATGTTTGTTTTAATTTTAAACGAAAACCGATGACATAAAAAATAGATTAAATATAATTCTTGGATTAAGCACTTTTCGCCCAGAAAAAAACTGGCTACAACCGCTACAATTTTCAATATATTACAATGCAAAAACTCCTTATCATGGCGTCTTAAATAGAAAGATAATTACAGTGTTGCCAAAATGCCCTTGATTTCTTGACTTAAAGTAAATCTGATAAATTTAAAATGAGGTTTTTTTGTATTATGTTTTTAACGATGAAGCCTATAAAAGCTGTCGCGCTTCGGCTCCTAACTTGTGTTATTCCGGTACACATCCACCTGGTACATATCCACATATGTAAAAAATATTTCCCGCGTCCGTATCGGATTTAGATTGCTACAGTTTTTTTAGATTAAAAAAAAACCTAACCCAAAACGGCCTTTTTTTGGTCGATATCGATCCCTAATTGCCCATTTCAAATAGGGAATCCAACAACCTGTCAAAGAGTTACATTTCATAACATTCGTGAATTAATAAGCTTTAAATCATAGTAAGTAAATTAGATCATAAAAAATAGTTTCCAATTATCCATTATAGGACTGTATTTCATTGTTAGTCTGGAGTAATTTGAGTTTGATTACGAGAAAAATGCGTGTAACATACTTGGTAGTAGGTTGGGGCACCGCCGGAAATATCAAGAGCTTCTACTGTGTACTCTGAATTATCAGTATTTTTCTCATTTAAATAAAGTTTCAAGGAGGAGGTAAGAAAGGTGCATAGCAGGCAGCTATAAAAATCGATCTGTTGCTGCAAGCAATGATGAAAGTGGAGAGCGAAACAGCAAAAATTTTAGAAACATTTACAAGAATTTTTGTATCAGAAAGTTCTCCTCTGAAAATTAAGCAGACATTTCCAAAAAGAAAAAAACTAGAACTAGGATTCACACATTTCAGACATTAAATTACACATGAACCAGTGAATTTCATCTTTTATATCATCATATATAAGACCGTCCAAGTTTTATAAGGTGTTTATTTTATCTACTACATCATACTAAAGTTTATTTTAAATAAAACAGTTGGAATTTTGAGAATATTTTTAATTCCACAGAGAATTTTTAACGAAAACGTTACTTGATTGATCTCATATATTTTTTGCAACAATTATATATTTTATACCATAACAAAAAAGCAACGATGGAGGCAGAGAAACAACAAATTTTAAATGCGTGTAACAGTGCTAAAAGTTTCCTGCAGTAGTTAGGGCTCGTTATTAGATTTATTTGTGTTTCCACCACTTTTTTCTGCTTTTATCACCACTTTCTTCCTACTCTCTATTATGTATTCAGGCTTAACGTAATTTAATTTTAGGGTCGTTGGCCTGTCAATGCAGTGAAGTGTGTTCAGGATCTTCTGAAGAATGCCATTTCAAATGCAGAATTTTATGGAAAAGACCCTCAAGATATGTTCATCTATCATATCCAAGTTAATGCAGCGCCAGTATCCATAAGGAAGACTTTCCGAGCTCATGGACGGATCAATCCTTATGAAAGACATCTAAGCCATATTCAGTTAATACTTAAGCTTCAAGCTGGCACATAAAAATAATTGATATCCTCCAGTGAATGCTATTTCATGTTACTTTTTTTTAATGTAATATAACTTTTGAATAAAGATGTAAGTTCTCCAAAAGTTACCATGACTTGCTTAAGCCTAATTGCATTAATTCAGGTAAGTTATTGTAATAATTAACTAAATCTACATAGGGGGTAGAAAATTCTGAAAATAATTTTATATACAGAGCTTAATTATTAATAGAAGCAGAATTTTAATCAAATTAACATATTGATCTGGATATCTGTTGTCCAAATACATACTACTTCAGAGTATATATATATATATATATATATATATATATATATATATATATATATATATATATATACATACAGCTTAAAAGTCACAAATGTAAATACAGCTTAAATATAACTAAGAAAGACTCAAACTTCCCAACTTGTTTACACTTTAGAATTATAAACTAAATTCAGCTGCACTTCTTTAGAAAGTTTGTATTTTAATTATATCAAGTCTGGCATTACTCTCTACATGTAAACGCTTTACGTCTTAAGAGAAGAGCTCTGAGGACTTAAGAATAAATTTATTAATTTAGAAAATGTTGACACTAGAATAAACGAACGTATTTAATTATCGATATTTTTTTAATGCACAAATAAATTCGTTTTGCATGATGTACCTATAACAAATATGAATTATTTTTTCTAAAGAGCAGGTATATGACAAACATTCAAACAAAACGTATCTAAAAAATATATTTCTAATGGGCGAATATATTAATTTCCACTACAAATTATTGACAACTGTATTATTTAAAAAAATAAATAAATAATATAACCAAGCACTTTTGGAAAAGTTGAAGTTGTTTACAAGGAATACAAAAAATATTAAATTGGAAAATCAAAAAAAATTTGTTAAAAACTTAATATGCGCAATTAGAGCATTTTTTCCAAAATGCAACATTTGCTTTTTTCTAAATACCTTAAGAACCCGAATATTTTGAGCCCTTCCGCGCGCGCCATTAAGTTTCTAACAAAGTTATCTAAAATTCTTCCTATTTATTTGTTTTTGTATTCCTTATAGTATACAAGGATATCTAAACAGTAATCTGATTTTACTTACTTGGCAAAAGTCTGAACACTTTTCGGAAACAACAAAGTAACCCTTTTCATTAGAGCATCTGAACAGTCTTGTGTACTGCATAAAAGTAGCATCAGTATCATATGGTTTCTTCCCATTAAGACCCAACCAGAAGAAATTATCAGGCTCTTCACCTAATGTCGATAATATTAAAAATTAATTAATATATAAATCATTGCGATAGTGAAACCGGCATTTATTTGAAATATTTCATAACTGTAAGCAATATTTTATTAGCTACTTAGGATTTCAGCATTTGGTGTTTTTTTAATAAAATATCTGTATGAAAGGACTCCTGCAAACCACTGACATTTTAAATTCTTACCTTCTGATAAAACTTGAAGTGAAACCCAAGGACTATTAAACATTTCCTCGGCAATATCCTGAATAAGTCTCACTTCATCTTGATCCGATTTGGATCCTATCCAGACATATACTATACCCGAATCTGGATCATCATCTTGTTCAAAGGGAACCTTAAGAATATAGCTGAAAAAATTATGATTAAGTATTAAAAAACATATATAAACATATATAAAAATAATGGGACGAAAGTATAACTTTTAAAGGGCTTGACAAAGTGAAGTGAAGGCCTGATATAAACTAATCTACTTATGTCAAAAAACTACTAAAAATGTCGTTTAATTGCTTTTACCATGAAAACATGAGCACATTGTAATAAAGTAGTGGTAGCACATAGCTACTTAGTAAAATCTATATATAAAAATGTACAGAAAGGACTCATAACGAAAGATGTTCTTGTTAAAGACTTCATTCTTTTATCTAAAAAAGTGAAAGATAACATAATTGTAAATGTGCATTTTTATACTTTTGATTTCATTTTAAAAATGGCGGAGCCCTAGTCATTTGTTTCACCTTGCTTAGCCATATCTACGTTGCTATATAATTTTGTGGTTCTGGTAAAATAAAATCTACAGATAATCTAGTTATTTCTGATTCATTGGTCAACAAACCTTATGTAAACTTTAAATTTGCACTATTTTTTAAAATGGCATATTATAGTTTAAAGGATATATTCTTGTCATTAGCCTAAAAGAAAAAGCTAACTAAATAAATATAACTTACCAAAAAGCTGAATTGAGAAGTGAAGCATCAGGATTTATCTGTACTAATCGTGTATACAATGCACTGCCATTTGACCTTAAGTGATAAAATTCAACGGCATTCTTTTCTTTAATTTTCCTCTTGCCCTGGTGAATAATAAATTTTCGCCTAAAGTGAGCCATAAATTTCATATTTTCTTGTTGTTGGTGAGTTCTAACGACTTCTAAGTTGTCCTATAAAAATATTTTTACAGCATGACATATTAACTTTTAATACCATACTTTTTTTATTGAATAAATGGAAAGCTGTTTATTATTCTTTTTGACTATGGTTTGTATATTTTATAACTGGTTTATTAATAATTAATAATTCATGTGAATTGTACCTGGAAAACTGACTTAAATTTCTTTTGTAAGGTAAAGGTAAAAGTTAGCCAGCCCATATTTGACGCTTCTCTACCCTGCCAGAAATAAACCACAACTTGGATATCATCCATGTCATCCATAGGCATGTCTTCATCATCCAAAGGTACCCAGTAGCGACAAAGAAATACATAGCAATCCTTTGAATAGAAGTGACCTTAAAATAGTTTTAAATACCTCAAGTGCTATTCAACAAAAACTGACCTAAGGTCTTTAAGAAAAGTCAAAGCAAGATCATACACCCCAAATCCGCTCATAACGTTAACCTCATGGTTTGTTTTACAAAAGTGTATGTAATTTGTTTTTCAAAAAAGAAACATAAAATATTTATCACTTTTCATTTCAATATTCGTACCTATTTCATCTTCTGGTAATCTTACAAACTTCTTTCCTTCCAAAACAAATGCCTCCATCCCTTCTAAGTCTTCATTCCATTCATCCATAAGCTGTTGAGCTTCATGTAAAGCCATCACAGGTTGCCTGTAAAAACCATTAAAAATAAAATTTAATCTCACAACATATTAGGTTTGACAAATATCAGTAAACAACATAATTATTCATTTAATGCATGATTTCTTTTATTATAATGTATCATTAAAGCAGGAAAACTCAGAGAACTGAGGATAAGGTAGCTTGCAAAGAAAGCTAAACACTTTTAGTCACGATTGAGACATAAACACAGCATAGTTTTGATTTATTGTTAAAGCTGCAAGCTACCGGGATGCAAGATAATACGGCTTTAAAGCTTCCTGAGAAAAATAAATATACAGCAAAGGTATTTCTAATTAAAATTTATATAAGGTGTCCCGCTTAACATGGCCGATATCTCGGTTATTTTTTAATGGATCCTGTTCATTTTTGGTGATTCTGTGGAATTAAAAGGAGCATTTTTTCTCCGGATTTAAATTAATATAACTAATAGGCATACCTTTTCTACGCAAAAATAAAATATTTTCAAAAATAAACTCCCTGTAGGATAGATTTTTTTTCAAATCTATTATCAGCTGTGGATTGTTTACAACCCAGAACATCTAAATGTCAAGTTTGGTAATGATATGAGGTGTCATACTTATGTCATTTTTGACTGTTTTTTCGAAAACCGTTTGGGATATAGTCAGGGAAATGGTACCGTTCGAAAGAACGTATAAAAATGCGTCGATCCAATATGTTAAAAATTGACCTGAAGATGGTCGAAACGTCCTTTTACCATATTACCCAAACTTGACATTTGGATGTTCTAGCTTGTGAACAGTCCACAGCTAATATTAGAGTTGAAATAAAACCTTATATACAGAAAATATACTTATATTTCATTTCTGCCCTCATAAAACCGAACGCTAATGAGGTATAGTAAATTAAACCCATTGAAGACAACCACCTCTTTCCCACATAATCACACTAAAACTGATAAGGATTCATTAAAAAATAACTGAGATTTCGGCATGTTTCCAAGGAAGCTAAACACTTTCAGTCACGACAGCGATATAAACACAGCATACTTTTGATTTATGCAAGATACTACGGCTTCAAATCTTCCTAAGAAAAATTATGACCTGACAACTTGACCTGAAGATGGTTTTGTGTGCTGTCGTCCTTTTGTCATGTTACCAAACTTGACATTTGGATGTTCTAGGTTGTGAACAGTTTATATTAGACTTACTATTAAAATGTTTTAAAATAAGCATCCCATATAACAGTTACAAATGATGAATAGTTCTTATTATTTTTTCCATCTTAACAAGATATTAGCTAGTTATTCTTTAACTAATTTAGAACATAAATGCATATCAAAATTAGAAAAATGTTAAAACAAAGTTTGAACAATGTCTTATTTGACAAAATAGCTTAGTATGCATTCTTTGATTAAAAATTAATTTTGATTTTTCCACACAATTTATAATATTATAATTATATTATTAAACAAATCAGATTTAAAACCGGAAAAGTAAATTTGCTATCAACTTGGAAAATCTCTTTGACACCCACAGTACCTGAACTGTATATAGGCATAGGGTCTTATTATGATCTGTCCAAATTTATAAAATTAGACAAAAAATGGAAATGAAAGTATATCAATGAATATTCTGCGCATGAATTTACAATAGAAACAACTTTTTCTATAAAATATTTTCTAGATTCTATCAAATTAAACGTTCTGGCATCAGGCTTTCCGTTATTATATGCTTCACTGTAATGAAATTTGTATTCAATATGTGACATACAAAGTGTCGTTCCGATAATAAGAATGTTTTTCTGATAAGTACAATATAATAAAGTCTCAATAATTTTAATTAACAAGTAAACATTAAAACAAGTCTACTGAAGAACTTTACAAGTTTTAAGTTAAGTTTGTTTGAGGAGTAGAAGATAAAATACTCTCTGTCAAAAAATCACAGTTATTAATGCATATAATTTAATTCAATATTAATGTTTAATAAATATAAATTATTTAATTACCTAGGTGTAAACAAAGCAGTTAAATCAGCTTTAGTTTCTTGCTGCTTAGCCCATTTGGTGAGGTCTGCTCCTGTTTTCTGGACAGATTCGGCTGTACGGGTAAAATCAACAGCAATTACTTCATCCCAGCCAACAAATTTGCATTTAAAGATCTAGAATAAATTTACAATAAACAAAATTTAGCAAAATATTTAAGTCAGGCCCAAAACTACCCGTTGAGTCATACAGATACCCCTTAATTTATGATCAATAAACGGACTGATGTATCATGACACCTACAATCCAGTTAATTTTAGCAAGTAAATATGTTCTTTAAAAATCTGAAAAGTGTAAAAGCGTAGCCAAAAAAGCTAATAATTGTTTCTAACATTCATGAAAAAAAAAAACAATATAAAAAATGTTGATTGGAGAATTGAAATTTCCGATTGAGAGATGAGAAAGGATTTGTTGACTTATTTTCAAAAACGGGACAAGTAAAAGCAATCTAGGCCATAGTCGTGTCTTGCACAACATCAGACCGTGTTTGTGTTATTTGATACAACTTACTGTTCTAGCTTTATACAGAAACAGTTAGTTAATCCAAATCGATTAAGAACTCAACATCTAAAATGAAATGGACATTTTTAAATTTATCACAAAAATAATCTCACCTGGGGTTCAGTGCCTTCTCTAACTCTTGTAACCAGTGCGTGATCGGGCCTGTCAATCATGTTAAATAGCTCTTCAGATAACTTTACAGCTGCTGCATTGACCAACCTAGTAGATTTTTTCCCTATCCTATAAATATACATATTATAAAATACATTTATACAACACATTTATTGAATTAATATATCTATATATATATATATATATATATATATATATATATATATATATATATATATATATATATATATATATATATATATATATATATATATATATATATATATATATATATATATATATATATATATATATATATATATATATATATATATATATATATATATATATATATATACAGTGTGTATCAGCCAAATGGAATAAATTCGATAATAAATAAATGGGGGCGTGTTCGGAAAAACGCTTGGACCCGTCGATTGGTATTTTTAGTTGCTCATTTTCTCCAATAAAAACTTTTTATACAGGGTGTGTCCTGTAACAGTGGTCAATGCCAACTTTCTTATTTCAAATGCAACACCCCGGATATTATTTAATTTTTGGATTCTTTAGGAGATTCTAAACATATTTTATGTTCAATGTCCTATACCTATCTTCAACTATTTCGGCAATATTAAGTGTTTTCAAATTTATTGCAAAAATTAGGATTAAAAAAATAAAATTATTTATTTCTTCATAATGTATAAACAAAAGTAAAAAGTTAATTTAGGAACTGTTGAATATGCTCGTCGCAAACGTCTTGGCAAATTCCTAATATTAAATAGAAATTTCTTCTAACGTTATTTAGCATCTCAGGCGTGACCGATCTAATCGCAAGCGTTATTCGTCTTCTTAAGTCAGCTAAGTCGAGGGGTTTAGTTTTGTATACAACATTTTTAATATGTCCCCATAAGAAAAAGTCTAATGGCGTCAGATCAGGGGATCGCGCTGACCATTCTATCGATCCTCGTCTCCCTATCCACCGATTTGGAAATATTCCGTTGAGGTACTGCCGGACATTAATTTGGTAATGGGGCGGTGCTCCATCTTGCTGAAACCATATCATATTCGCTGGAACTTGTGGGTTTGCTGGATCCGGATACAAATTTGTCAAAGTTGGCACGACATTATTTTGGAGCAGTGCTAAATAATTATCGCCATTCAAATTACCGTCAATGAAAAAGGGGCCTATGATATGATCCCTAACAATTCCTGCCCAAACATTAACCTTTTCAGGATATTGAGTATGTTCTTCGCTGATCCAGTGAGGATTTTCCCTAGACCAATAGCGGCAATTTTGACGATTTACATGACCGTGAAGTGTAAAGGTGCACTCATCCGAAAACAAAACATGTTCTAATTGAATAACATTGTTATCTAACATAGCCATCATTTGTTCACAAAAATAAGTTCTCCTATCATAATCGTCTTCCATGAGCTCCTGAGTTGGTATCACTTTATAGGGATGCATTTTATTTTCTTTTAATGTTCGAATAATCGACGAATGGCTAATATCGAACATTGCGGCGGCTTGTCGACTAGAAATATGTGGGTTTTCCTCAAACTCAAGCATAATATCCAATTTAGTATCATCATTTATTGAATTGGCAGCTGCTTTTTTTATCTGCCTCACATGTCCAAGCTCGCGAAACTGCTTTTCTATTTTACTAATTGTCCCTTGGGATATATGCGGCAAATTTGAAAATTTTTCATGAAATAAGCGAGCAACTTCCACTTGTGTTCGTGTGTTATCTTCATAACCAATCATTTGTAGAATTGTTATTTTATGAATTTCTGTTAAATGAACCATTTTTCTGATATTAGGTATTATGCAGTTAACGAAATTCAAAAGACTATGACACTGACACTGACAACTACTGTCTTGCAAAGAGAAAGGCCAGGAATTTTACACAAAAGTAAACAAAACTTAAAAGTAAACAAAACTGGCTCTTTTTGTTCCATATCAATAAAAAGGAACGCTAAAATGGTTTTTGCTTACATTCTTAATATGAAGACCTAAATGGTAAATAAGTATTGAGTGTGTTGTAGCGAATTTTTGTAATCAAATAAATAGTTCAGTAACCAGAGCCACTTTCATGAATAATAATAAATTCGAAATAAAAAAAAATAAAAATAAATTTGAAAACACTTAATATTGCCGAAATAGTTGAAGATAGGTATAGGACATTAAACATAAAATATGTTTAGAATCTCCTAAAGAATCCAAAAATTAGATAATATCCAGGGTGTTGCATTTGAAATAAGAAAGTTGGCATTGACCACTGTTACAGGACACACCCTGTATAAAAAGTTTTTATTGGAGAAAATGAGCAACTAAAAATACCAATCGACGGGTCCAAGCGTTTTTCCGAACACGCCCCCATTTATTTATTATCGAATTTATTCCATTTGGCTGATACACACTGTATATATATATATATAAACATATATATATATATATATATATATATATATATATATTATTATATATATATATATATATATATATATATATATATATATATATATATATATATATATATATATATATATATATATATATATATATATATATATATATATATATATATATATATATATATATATATATATATATATATATATATATATATATATATATATATATATATATATATATAAAACGTAACAGCGTAAAATTTAGGTAAAACTGGCAATCATACCTTATATTAATATATACAAATATTTGAATTTATTTTGATTTTAAAAATAGTTTATACACACTGGGGGCTAAAAGTGTATTTTTATAAACACCGTTTTTTTATATTTAACCTTTCATTGTTCAAGGAAATTTTATCCAGTTATTTAGTCCAGTTTTATAAAACCTATAAAATTTTGTAGGCTGAACACATTTTTCACGTGGGACATTTTGAATCTGCTGATATACGAGTAACATTCAGTATCTTCCAAGACTCTCACTTTCCTCTTCAATTTAGCATATTTATTCATGACATTTGTTAATGCTTCTAATATTTGGTTAAAATACAAATGCGAATATTTTGAAAATAGGTGTAAGGAAATGTCGAGGAGAAATCTTTTAAAGATTAAAAATTGTTTATCAAATTTATAAAACTGATTCAGACACAATTAGTTTAGCAACACTACATTACTGGAAGTCTCCCTGAGACATCATTTCTATTTTGTAAAAATAAGTTGGCTGATATGCGGGATGTGAAAGGGGACCATGACCTGTCGCTCTAATGATCCACCCTCCCCCATTATATAATGTGGGGAAATGTTGTGGAAATTTAAATTTAGTTGGAATGAGTCAACTCTAGTGGGTAACTTAAAAAGCCCCGACTTTTTTATCTACCAAGCGCATTGTGAAAGTTTCTATATTTCAAAGAAAATGTCGTTTTTTAGTAATCAAGTTAATTTTTAGTTAGGTTTTCTTTGATTCTTATTCATCTCACTTGCTAAAGAGACACCAAAGTATTACAGTGTTTCAGTAGAAAATCTGACATCATAATAAATAATGATATAATATAAGAAAATAATACCTACCAAACGAATACATCCAAAAAACAGTCTAATATGTACACGTTTTTGCTGGCTAAAAGGGTGTGGACTAATTTTCCGTGGGGAACTTCAACCTGTGGCAGTTCTAAGTAGCCCATTCCTAGCTGCACTTTATACAATCGGGGTGGTACGGGGGCAAAATTGGGATCTACATGTTCCTATGAAACAAAAATCAAAAAATTACTGCTTACTTTTTCATCCAGTATCTAATGGGAACTATACAACATTGGTGAAACATAAATTAAAAACTAAAAATAAATCATCCAAACACAAAATATTTCTTGTGTGGAAACACGTTTATAGTAAAGCAGAAATAATTATAAACCTAACCCAATAAAAGTAACAATTTCTTCACGACATTCTAAATTCTATTCTAAACATACTTCATGTGTAGCATGTCCTAAATCAAAGTTAAACTGTTTTCGAGATATTCGAATTGCACATTCCTATCTTAGTTATATATTAGGTTTATTATGACATTAACTTCTGATCTAAGTTTTTCTGTTCAAATCGGAAAACTTCCAATGTCATTACAAACTGAAAACTAACTCTATAAGAAAGACCATAAAAAACTAAGATTGGAATGTGCAATTGGTTTTGTCCAGGTCGAGCCGTTTAGATTTTGTCTGAAATTGTCACATTTCAAACGTGAATATCTCGAAAAAAATTTACTTACATACATAAGATATACCCTATATTATATTGAGAAATATTTCTAGAAATTAGAACAGAATCAAACATAATAGACGGGTCGAGCCGATTTTTGTATCAAGATTAATTGATGAAAACTTTTAGAAGGCTACTCACCATGAATTACCTATATTCATAAACAGTAGTCTATAATACAGCCTGTTCTAAGATAAAATCGTAAACATACTATTACTGGCTTACCGTTGCCACATCCTGAGGTAAAACATCTGCTGGCAAGCCTAGTGTGTCCCAAAATTCCTTGCTCTCATCTCCAATTACCTCGCTTATAATTTCTGCTTTGTTTTTTCTTTCGTTTTTGTTAATTTTTTCGCACATCAATCTCGCCTTTGATTTTAAGGTATTCTTAGCCTTTCTGCCGTTCCATATAAATATATTTATTCCTAAAAATATCCAAAGGTTGAATAGACTTCTAAATAAACAAAATATGTAATATTTAAGAGAGTAAGATGTTGTATATTGAAGGATTTAATGAATATTTATTATTAAAACGTTTTTCACAAAAAAATACCGTTAAACCAGTTTTGGTATATTTCAAAACAAATGAAATGAGAAATAAAGTTCCCCAAAAATGAAAAGAAAGGGGAATATTACAAACAAATGAATGTAAAATTGAAGGTCAAACCAGAAAATTTTATATTAACGAAGATATTATACAAGAAACTTATTTAAAAGAGCAAGAACCAATAATATATTGCAGAAAAACGGAATATAGTAAGGCCATAGGAATAGTTAGTGGAATTCAGGCAGATGAGTGTTGTTTTATATAATATGTTTAAGCAACCTTTTTCTTCTTCTAATGGATCATTACCTTAATATAAATAGTTACAATGCATCGAGACATATTATGAAAATAAAACAGATAATGATTTGGTTATGAATATATTATATATTAATGATAGATCATTGAAAAACAAAACTGCTGATATAGAAATTTTAATTGCCTCCATAAAACCTTTGATTCATATTATTGTAGTTAGTGACTTGAGACTTAGATTTTCCAAAATGAAATAAAATATAACATTCCTGGATATTCTATTGTATATGCTTCTAGAAGTCAAAAATCGGTTAAAGTCCTTTACCCGGAACTTCCTTGACTATGAATATTTTTTTAGCTTAGGAATAGTGAAGTGTGACCCAATTTAATCCGCACATAGTCATTTATTAACCCATATACTGTCTTTCCAAATATTTTTATTGGGTGCCATTTTGTTTCTCCATATTGGATTTGTACCAATATAATATTTTACCAGTTTCTATCTAAGCCACACTTGACTTTTGGACATAATTTAAAATAAATGTAATAAGAGGTTTTTACACTTTTTTTAAGACCGCCTTTTTATTCCATTATTGAATTTATACCAGTTTATTTCCATATCACACCAAGTCAATTGAATAAGTAATTTTTTTATGTTGATTTTTTAAAAATATTTTATTTGGTCTCCATTTTGAATTTGTACCACAATTTTACTAGTTTATCTCTGTATCCCACCTAATAATGCTTGCACACATTTTAAAATTAATCTGATAAAAAGTTTTTTCAGACTGATTGTTTAACTATTTTATTACGCCGCCATTTGGGGTTCAACTAAAATGTTACCAGTTCATTTCTAACTCTTGACTTTTGTGCCAAATTTGAGGTAATTTGGATAATAGCTTCCTAGAGATAATTTTTTTTAAACTTCACCAAGCCGGCATTTTGTTCCGCCATATTAGACATTTACCAAAATGTTACCAGTATATCCCCATAAGACCTAAGGCATCTAAAAACGCTAAAACTTGAAGCTATGTAGAACCTTGGTGGGAACTGTTTTCTCGATATCAAACATTTTGTTTGTTCCTCCATCTGGAATTCGTACCACAATTTTACGAGTTCATTTCTATATCACGCTTTATTCTTGCAAAAAATGCATTAGATTGATTTGCATTTGCAAATTTTGTTTCGCCATCTCATCGCCTTCATTCTCACCATAATTTTACCAGTTGATTTCCATGTAATCCTTGATTTTTATGCAAAATTTCAAGTAAATTGGGTAATTAGTTTTTTAGTCATATTTTTTTTTACATTTGTTTCGCTATATTGGATTTTTACTATAATGTAACCATTTCATCCCCTTATATAACCCTTGATTTTTGACTGAAATTTAAAGTCAATTGGATAAGTAGTTTTTGAGCTATGTAGCATACAGACAGACCGACAGAATGTAGAAAACATGTTCTTTGGCATCTAGGGACCCTTAAACTTGAAGATCTGTAGAAACCTGGAAGGGGGATTTTTTCACGATTACAATAATTCCCTTTTATGAAGGGTAAAAAAGAAGAGGATATGCTATATTTATAATACATAGAATGCCATTTAACATTATTATTATATTAACAAATCAAAATTCATAAAGTCATACAAAAACACTAACAGATCAAATTATAACAAATGATGAAAAATATGTAAACATATCAGTCATAAGTAACTATATAAGTGATCATGAAATACAAATTTTGCAACTTCATAAGAAAACAACACTAATAGATCATCCAAAAAACATTCCTCAATTTAAATTTTATGAAAAAAAAATATGTGACAGAAAATTATGATTATATGATAAAATGTTTTCAGGAACATACTGTGCACTTAGAAACTAAAAAATAAATTTAGATAAAATTCAAAGCCTTGGTTTAACACTGAAATATTTAAAGTTACTATTACTATTTTACTAGTTTGTGACAGAAAATTATGATTATATGATAAAATGTTTTCAGGAACATACTGTGCACTTAGAAACTAAAAAATAAATTTAGATAAAATTCAAAGCCTTGGTTTAACACTGAAATATTTAAAGTTACTAAAACTAAAAATTAATATTTTAGGAAATTAAAAAATCCAGTTGAATGCATTTTAGATTTGCTGTAGGTGGTTGTTTATATTAAATCAAATAAGAAAAAAAGAATATTCAATCTCACCTTTGTCTAATATAAATACATATCGAGGATCTAGGGAATATGGATTTATGGCTACTGGTTCTAAATGAATAGAAGGCCCGGCTGCATGTACTCTGTAGAATCTCGTTTCGAACGTCTAAAAGAATTACATTTAATAGAATAATAGTCTGCAAAAGGCTAATTTTAATAAATAACAAACAGAACATACCATATCTTCCACTGTATAGAAACCACTTGATGTTCTACCACCTTGAATATAGGTAATTTGAGTTTCAAATAAATTCAGGAACTCGTCTGATTCGTCACCTTGTTCTTCTCGAATAGTCCTGCATTGGGCTCCTAAGTAATTTCTTAGGTTAACAGCATGGATTGCGGAACAAGCCTTTTTGTCTAACTATTCACATAATGAAGAATTATATAAGAGGTTTTATTTATCTACATACATATTTTTACAAATTTCATAAATTAGCTTTATGAACTATATATATATTTTTTAATAGACATACACAGAATTGTTCCAATTGGGAAAGTTGGAAATAATTGGGGGAAATTATATATCGTAAAGGATGTTCATTTTCGTTTAGTATCTAAGTTACATGGTTACAACCATTCTTAATTTGACCCTGCCTCCCTCTCCAACCCTCATCATACTGCTCCTCATCACAAGATACATTTTAAACTTTATTTAAAGACAAAATATCCAAGTTGTATAGACAATAAAATTAGGTTATATATTGTGCCATAAAACTTACAGATGCTTTTTCTCCAATCCAAAAGTAAATTTCCCAATTTAAGCTCTGATTCTCATCTAAACTGGTCTTAAGAACAATGTAGCAGTCTCCTTCATAGAATTTGCCATATGCGACCTCATCAATACGATTGGGTAAAAAGTTTTCAATTTCCCAGATTGTTAAACCTGGAAGCTGGCCAGCATCTTCCTCAAAGAATTCAGAATAATCCAAAGGTGGTTTTTCCAATGATTCATCCCACCGCTTAGGCCTACAAATAATCATATCAATTAGTGACTCGATGACAGATGCTCTTGAAGATGACCCAATTTCATCTTTTATTTTTACTACCTGAAAATCGAATTGTGCAAGTAGTTATATGCACACAGCTGAGAGTGGCCTGTTTGTTTGGCAAAACTGCCAGCAAGCACACATTTAAAAGGATATTTTATCATTCAGAGTTATTTTTAATTTATTATTATAAAGGGCGAAAATATAACTGTTTTTGAATTTTTTTTGTATATTCTCATTTGATTTTAGTTTAGTTTAGGTTCTGACCTGTTTGATGTCATATTTATTATTATTACCAACTATTAAACGAATTTGAATTCAATATTCTGCAAAATGTACTACTTTTTTTACTTTCCGCGCCACTGTCAGAGAGATTGTATTAACTTTATTGTATCTTAAAATTATATATACGGATTTCAAGAAGTAATATTTACTTTAATGATTCCTTTAATGATTCTGCTTTTGCTTCCTCTTCTTGTGAACTATTATTTTTCTCTTTTGCAATATCTTTCATTCCCTAAAAAAATACATTATTAAAAATTATCAAAAAAGACTATAGAACAAATAATTCTTACTGACTAATTTCAATAACAATAAAGTTGCATGTGTATATTCAGAATTAGGTTTTGCAAGGTTCTCGTTAAAAATACTGCTCTATTCAGTCACATTAAAAGTAATATTCCCTAATTTATATATCTTTACAAAATCTTGTAGGCGTTTAAACAAACCTTTAAAATTTTAGCTTGATCTTGGTCAGCTTCTTCATGATCTCTACGTCCTCTTCTAAGTCGCATTTTCCTTGCAATGGGATCTTTACTAGGATCTAAAAAAAGATAGATTTTTCTTTATATATATTATTGTAAGAACTGTATGGTACTTTCGTTACAGGGTAATTAATAAAGCAAAACCACTGGTCTCAGTACTTTTTCGAAAAAAAAAAAACTAATAGAACTTCTGTACCACCCCTACATTGTTTGGGATCCCAAGCCTACATGTAAAAATAGAACTAAAAACCAACTAGCGCAATGTCGCTTCCTACTCGAAAACAAATATTGAGGTACAACCAGCTAAAGCTTTTACATAATGTTTAGAAAGTAATGGCAGCATTTTTGGGTAGGACAATTCTCTTAATTCAAGAAAACTACAGCAATGAAAAAACAACTATCTACGTTTACATACAATATATCTGGAAGTTGTCAGTATATTTTGGCAAGCCTTTTTTTAGCCTGATAAAGAAAACGTATGCGTTGGGAACTGCCAAAAAAGAAATCCCATGGACTATATTAGTAACCTAATTTTTAGCAATAATAATTTACTACAATTTTTTTTTCAAATGTGAAATAAATTGTGCTTTTAAAAAAATCGCATTAGGCTGTGCCCTATTTTTTTAATGTATGTGTGAGTTAAGGGTCACGCTCCTACTTAAATCTACGCTATAGAAGTCGACAGAGAAAATTTAAATTCCTTTACTTTCTATGTTAATATCGATTTTATGGGCATTTGTAACTAACCTCTCATGTTGCGATAAATATTTACCACACTTTCATTAGCTTCAGACGTTTAACTTTTATGTCGTTTAGTTCAAATCTGCTGAAATGATTTTCCACCCACTGCCACAAAATCTAATTCACTTGAAATTTGACATGCTTATAGAATTCGCGCCGCAATATAACTTGACACTTTCGTATAGAAAAAATTTAAGATGGCGCCTTCGAAATAGCGGACAAATATTGTTACATGTGACCCGTTTCGCCTATAAATCGGTATTTAAAGGTATTTAAGATTGCAAATTATACATCTTTAGTCAACATTCAAAAATCCAAATTGAGGGTCGACTTTTGTCATTTATGCACATTCGACTGAAAATCTTTATCTGAAAGTATATAGGAGTGTAAATTATTAATTTTTTTCGGCTGAAATTCGGTATTTGCGTGTATAGTGCAAATTACGATTTTTTACTCAACATTTAAGAATCCAATTTTGAATTCTTACATATTGAATGAAAATCATTATCAGGAGGTATTTAAGATTACAAACTACGAATTTTTAGCATTTCAAGGTTTAAATAGTATAAAGTAAATTACATAATAAAATTATTTAAAAATTATAGTTTTATAGTGTGAACTAAAAAGAAAAAATAAAATTTGAGCACATGTCTATAAATATATGATAATAATTACACAATAAAAGCCGTAAGAGCCAATGAAGTGATTAGACATGACAGAATTTATTTCATTTTGCTATTATTATTTATGACTAGAATTATGACTGTCTACCACGTTTTTTTCGCTGTAATAAATGTATGCGTCTAAGACCTAAAATCTATTGTCGAAAGTTTATATATATATATATATATATATATATATATATATATATATATATATATATATATATATATATATATATATATATATATATATATATATATATATATATATATATATATATATATATATATATATATATATATATATATATATATATATATATATATATATATATATATATATATATATATATATATATATATATATATATATATATATATATATATATATATATATATATATATATATATATATATATATAATATATATATATTCGTCTCGTCTTGACTAGAGAGAGAGAGAGAGAATTTTCTCATGCCGCGAGAGATAAGAGAAGACGACAGAGTGGTCTTCTCTCATCGGGAATTTCTTATTACTCGAGTATTAAAAATAAGTATCTTTTTATATCTTTAATGTAAAAACAACAAATTAAGAAACAAAAAAAACCCAGTTACTTATGTATTTCGAAAACTCTGTACAGCATACATCAAAGTCAAGTCAAAAACAGCTTTATTGTATATAAAGAATAATCTCATATACAAAGCACTTAAAACTAAAACTAAATTAATATAAAGAATTATCTTACAATCAGTCACTATACATATATATATATATAAAAAATACGAATCATAACTAATACAACAATTAACGATTCATTAAAAAAACTCATCAACTGTATAGTAGGCCTTCTCAATCAAGAGATTTTTCACCTCCTCTCTAAAATGTTTCCTATTAGGTACACCTCTTATGTGTAAGGGTAAATGGTTAAAAGTTTCTTGCTGTTAAAAATTATGGATTTCTTTGTCAAAGCTGTAGAAGGAACAGGCAATGATACAACCCGAGAACTACGCGTTGGGTAAGCTCAGGCAGATTCAATTTCTTGCGCGAATTTGGCATGCATAAGACACACAGTTTCTAGTATGAATATGCATGGCAAAGTTAGAATTCTTTGAGCAAGGAAGACAGGTCTACATGACTCAAGAGGGCCCAGCTGGTACATAAATCTAACACCACGTTTTTGTAATAAAAAACCATATTAAAAACTGCTGAAAGCAAGATCCCCAAAAACACACTCCATAACGAAGGTGAGATTCAATTAATGCAAAATACACATTGCTCGCCTTGAGTCGATGATCTATATATAAGCCCAAGAACTTCACGACCTGCAAATTTCCCATTATCTGCGAATCCAAAAGATGGTTCACCAATATGACACTTAAGAGACATTTTTTTGTAATATGTTTAATGTTAAAAAGTTGGAATCACACCATTCCTTAATTTTTAATAAATCACTCTTCATGGCATGCTCCAACTGCTCAGCGTCACTGCTATGCCAGAGAATAGTTGTATCATCGGCAAACATCGTAAACACACCTTTAGCTTCGAAGATCGTTAATATACATCAAAAATAATAATGAGCCCAACACAGACCCCTGTGGAACACCGGAACCAATATATTGTTCAGGATTAGTCGGTACACAAACACGTAGTTTCTGAATGCACTCCTTTTATTTAAAACACAGGTTACAGGTATCACAGGTAAACACTGGTTATACCTAACAATCGTAACTAAGGTAACTTAAACTTGTCAATGTCAGCTTGTTAACACTTCGAAATCTCAATTACAACTGAATCAAAATGTCGCCTCGCGGCTCGCTTAAATAGCCTTTGGAAAAGGATGGAATAACCTAGAAAATTCTAGAATAATCTAAATACCACAAGGTGAGAAGAATTAAGCCTAACAGAACATTCGAGAACGATTTTTGACACTATCATAGTCGTTACATAATAAAAATTAAGGTAAGTCTACTTCAATGAAATAACAAATAATAAATAAATTCATTTAAATCTTAACAAAGCTATAACTAGGGCTAAATTCGCAACATTGTCCCCTTCCCAGAGTTGATCGTCCCGATCAAATATCTTTAGTATCTTGGTAACGGGTTAGTCGATGGAGGTGCACTACTTTCATTTTTGCATGAGGGTTCTTCTGAATCCGGAATACCAATTCATTCAGTCGGGTCACCACACGATAGGTCCTTCCCATGATTTCTTCGGCGAGTGTCCCTTCTTTTTGGATTGTATAAACAAACTTTTTCACCGACTGTAAATCCAGTGTGATTGGCTCGTAGATCATAACATGACTTCATTCTACTGCTTTCTATCTAGCTGTAATTTAAGGCGTTTACTAACCTAGCTGGCATAATCCATAGTAGTTATCTTATTACCAGGAGGTCATCCAATCAAGAGGTCGACCGAAAGCTGTAAATCAGATCCAAATTTTACACTGGCAGATGCTTTTCCAGTGGATTCATGAACTGCAGAGCAATAGGCCAGTAAAAATGGTTGAATACATTTATCGCAGTTACTTTGTTGTTCATTAAGTTGGATTTTCAGATAGTTCTCCAAAGTTCTATTAAATTTTTCAACCATTCCATCTGACTGCAGATGAAGAGGTGTTGTTCTTGTCTTAAGAATTCCTAATAGGCTGCACAGGCTTTTGAATACATCAGATTCAAAGTTCCTGCCTTGGTCGGAGTGTATTTCCCTTAGAATTCCATATCGGCAAATCCATTTATGAAATAGTACGTTGGCGACTGTGATGGCTTTTTGATTGGGTATTTGCTGAAGTAATCCATCGCTACTAACACAAAGTGATTCCCGGACTTACTAACTGGAAATGGTCCTGCTACATCTATGGCAATTCGTTTAAAGGGTGCTTCCACGTTGTACTGCTTCATTTTAACATGAGTACGAGTTTGGGGTCCTTTACTGGCGGCGCAGAACTTGCAGGTTCGGCACCAATCTTCCACATCTGTACGACTTCCCAACCAATAAACACTTCAGGAATTCTCTTTGAGGGCAAAATAGTTTAATATTTGTTATTTTTGCCATCAGAACTTTCCCAGATTCTTTTTAACAGGTCGTCTTTTATCACCAAAGATTCCCATAAAGCCTGGAATTTGACTGAAATTTCTTGGTAACAAGGTGTTGGTGAATTTTCTAATTTCAGCTTAATTATAGGGCCAATATCTGGGTCTTCCTGCTGATTTTTGGATAACATTTTAGAGTCCCACTCTTGAGAGCTTTGAAGTGCTGTTCTTCGGCAATGAGAATCGTCAGGATCTTCTCTTTCCTCATGTCTGTTACAGTGTTTTTTCTTTCTGGGCATGGTCCTCTTGATAAAGCATCAGCATTTTTATGATTTAACCCTTTGCGATGTTCAACTTTAAAGTCATAGTCCTGTAGGCGCTGCAACCACCTGGCTATTTGTCCTTTGGGATTCTTAAATTGTAGCAACCATTTGAGTGTTGCATGATCCGCCCTTAAAAGGAATTTTTGCCCGTACAACTACTTATGAAAGTGCTCCAATGTTTGAACAACAGCAGCAGTTCTTTCCTTGTCACACAGTAGTTGCGTTCAGGTTTAAAAAGAACCTTGCTGAAATAGACTATTACTTTTTATGCGCCATTTTGTACTTGTGACAAAATACCCCCAACAGTGGTATTGCTTGCATCGGTGTCTACGATAAACATCATGGCTCAGGATATGACAACACTGGGGGATTGCACAAGGCTTTCTTCAAGCTGTTAAATGCTTCTCCACATTCTTCAGTCCATACATAACTGTGATTGTTTTCAGTAAGTCAATGTAACTATGTACAAAGTCCCAGAACACTCCTTAATTCATGTCTGTCCTTCGGTACTGGCCATTTTTGAATAGATTCAGCCTTCTTTGGATCAGTTTTTACTCCATGTTCAGTAATTACATGGCCTAGATAGTTCACTTCTTTTTTGAAAAACTGAGTACCTTAGTACTGAGTTTTCAGCCAGCCATTCTCAATTTCTGGAAAACAGCTTCAATATTCTTTAAATGACCTTCAAATGTTTTTCCAAGAATAATGATGTCATCTAAATATACTAGTCAAGTTTCCCAAGTCTTCCATTAAACGTTAAATTGCCACAGTCCAGTCCCAGTAGAAAACGCTGTCTTTTCTTTATTGGCTGGATTAATCTTAACTTGTCAATAACCACTTTTCAGATCCAGGGTCAAGAACCATTTTGACCCTGTTAAAGTGTCCAAGGTATCGTCAATTCTTGGTAAGGGAAAGCTATCTTTCTTTGTGACATCATTAAACCTGCGAAGGTCGATGCAGAATCTGGTGGAACCATCTTTCATCTTAACCAGAACTACTGGTGACGACCATGGACTTTGCGATGGCTCTATAATGTCTTGTTTTTCCATATTCTCAAGCATCTGGTCAACTTCATGCCGCTTTCCAAAGGTATTCATCTTGGAGGCTGTTTTATCGGCGCTGCATCACCAGAATTAATTTTATGCTGAACTACGTTGGTTTTTCCTAAGTCGCTGTCAGACAAAGAGAAAACATCTTGATTTCTTCTCAGAAGTTCGTCCAATTTGGTCACCTGCACTTGATTCAGTAAATATTTTGCTGATATCACTACGTCTTAAAGTATCTTAGGGAGAATATTTGCAGGTCCTGAGGGTGGCAAGGTTGTACAGGTAAATATGGTACTGGCAGGTTGGCAAGTTCCAATCTTGTGACCTTTTAACTTCATCATTTTGACAAACATCATGTTTCCCCTGCATTGAGTTAAGGTTCTTGCTGGTTAAATTCCCTTTGCATGTAGTGGACAGTCTTGAACTGGTTCGAATAAAATTACTTCTTTCTCGAAATCATCAAGCGTCGCTTTCACTACACATTCCGAACAGGCAGTTAAGATAGCATCTTCCAGCAAAATCACTTCTCGGATAGTGGAATTATTTCTTCGTGGCAGGTTCATAACTATTTCTTCAGTAATGCAAGCCCGCTTCAAGGCAGGTGGAAAATAGCCAATTTGAAAAGAGAGATTAATTGTCTCTGCAAGCACCTGTAGAGTGACCTCTGGTAATCTTAAAACTATTTTCACATAAAATTGTAATGCAAACAGATCAAAAATACCAACTGCTGTCTGGAATTGCAAAATAATATTAACATATTAAGTAATTGGTGCACTCATAACAGAATGGATTTAAACTTATTGAAATGCAAAGTGATAACTTTTATTAAAAAAAAGGGAACCGATTACCAACCAGTATTTTATTAATGACGCGCGTATATCCAGGGTAAACCTTATCAACGATCTAGGAGTAATCTTTGATGCTGAGTTGAGATTCAATGATCACATCAATCATGTTTTGGCAAAGTCTTATAAAATGACAGGGTTCATTATGAGACAATGCTGGGACTTCACTAACATCGAAAACTCTATTCTTCAGCTTAGCACGCAGTCATCTGGAATACTGTTGTGTGGTCTGGTCCCCCTTCTACAAAGTACATGTCAAGAAAATTGAACGCGTACAACTAAAATTTGTCAACTTCCTATTATTCAAACTTCGTATCGACAAAAACACGGTCACTCATCAGGAACGTCTGCAAACACTTGGTGTGGATAGCCTAGACATACGGAGAATTCATCTCACTTTAGCTTTTGGACACAAGATCATGAATAATGTTATAGACTGCCCCACTCTTCTGGCGCAGTTCAATTTCCGCGTTGCTGCACGTAACACCCGACTAGCTGACTTGTTCCTAGTCAATAAGAGTCGCACGGATGTAGGCCGCAACAGGGCCTCGTATCGTATGATGCAGTACTTTAACGCCTACATCCCGTCTAATTTTAATCTAAATTGTAAACCTTTCACTTTTAAGAATAAATTAAAAATTCTGATTGGTGGTTAATCCGACTGAAACTACTGCTCTGTTGCCACGTTTCCGTTCTCGTTTTGTCTTACGATTTATACCTGTGAAGTACGAATTAGCTCATGGATTTAAAACCAATTTAGGTGTCAGTATTTTAAGTCTCTTTTGTCATATTATTTTATTTTTAAAGTTAGTTTAATGTTTGTATACCATTTGGAGATCCTTCTCTGTAGTGTACTGTTATTGAATAAATAATAAAGATTATTGAGTCACTTAGTACATTTACCAAATTTAAAATTTAAATCTTTTGACTCCTCCAAAAAACCACACTTTTTCTCAAATTTTTGAAAAATGGCAAAGGAAAAAGTTGTTATTTTTTGTTTTTGAGCTTTATATCAAGTTGCCCCTGACATATAAAACTTAAAATACTTAGGCATGAAACATAAAGAAATTCAAAAGCACTGTTTTTTGGGATATTGGCTACTTTCCAATTGAAGGTTTGACGCTTGAAACGCCATACTTAGGGTTGACTGCGAACAGTAACAAAACAAAGTCCCTTACTCAGCTAACATCTATACGACACTGCCTAGAAAGTAAAGGGAAGATACCACTTTGTGTAGAATTCATTCCCTGGTATAACAGTCTAGAATGGTGCATTAGATAAACCAATATACCTTTGTTAAAGATTTGGTGAATTATTTTTAATCTAATTTTCAAATAATTACCATTCTTATGGAAATTATAATTTCTCTTGTTCAGTATTATCACAAGATTTTGTGAATATGACCGAGAATTCTGCAAGTATTAAACATATGTAGCCACAAAGAGTTCTCTGTTTAATTGATCTTAACATGTGAAACAAAGTGATTAGTATGAGCTTGGGACGGACTATTTTACTAAAATTGCAGATCATTTAAATTTAAAACAATATGTAGACTTAATGTTTATTTTGAAATAGTTATATTGTATCAAGAGCATGAAATTAATAAACTTTTTATATCACTGTAATGGCTTAAACTGAAAAAAAAATATTTTAGTGTATGTTAATAAACAAATACAACTTTAAATTTAATTTAGGGCCTAAAAGCTCAATTTTGAACATCTTGTGGTAAAACTATTATATAACCTATACTGCTAATGATAATTACAAAACAGCAGAAAGAGTATTAGTCTAGTTTTCAGAAATAATAATAAGGACAAAGATATATATACATACTTTGAGCTGGCAAAGGTGTTGGCACAGTTGCTCCAGCTAACCTAAGTTGATTTTGTAGTGAAAAGTCAATGTTATAAAATTCCAGTCCAGCCCCCCTAGTCATTTCTGTAGGTTTTGGAGGCATTATTAAATCTGGATTGTTTTTAAGGTCTAAAGAATCTAAGTCATTGAGTAAATGTATGGCATCTGGGAGTGTTATCAGTCGATTTGAGCTAAGGTTGAGTTTTTTCAGAGATCCACATCTACAATCAAGCCACAAATACTATATGTAAGTTCAAGCTCAATTTAAAACAGTTGAAGCCCTTCCCCTAAAACAATGTTAATGCAAATAATTACAAACTTTCATTACCTGCATAATCCCTCTGGTATCATCTCAAGTTGATTGTGTGCAGCAGAAAATGTTTCTAAAGCACCTAACTTTCCAATGCCAGATGGGATACCTTCAAAATCTAGCTGGTTGTCATTTACAAAGAGTCTTCTTAGACATTGTAGCTTGCATAATGTCGATGGTAGACTTGTTAATTTGTTGTGAGATAGATTTAGAGTTTCAATTTTCTGCCAGAACTCAATTGCTAGAAAAATGAAACAAATATTACATATCTACATTATAGAATTTTTGTACACGATTTATATGCTGTACTTAAAGAGCTACTGAACAGCATTACTTGAAAATGCTTGTAATTACATTTAAACAGAAAAGCTGCAGGTATTTTTTCTGTTATTAGAAATATTTATTTATATAAGCTTTACATAATTCAGGCTTTCTGAAACTTCTACAATTATCAATTGGAATTTTTTCATTTGTTTCATTACAGCATAACTGCGTTCAAAGAAATTAATAATATTTTTTATTTACTTACATAAAATTCTTATTCTCTGATATAGATGAGTACTTGAACTATGTTTTTTTTACAAATTTTAGAATATTGTATGTACAGTTGCTTTTCTTTCAGCTTCCTATACTTATATCTTTTTATATGGTTTTTTAATTAAAATTGCATTTTGTTGTGCAGACCACAACATTTCCCTTTATTACTATTGCTATTAAAATGATTCTTTAAGTTAATTATTATTATTGGATATTGAATTGATTTATTTTATCAAGATATGGGATAAATATATTTGTCAAAATGTAAAATCTAAGTAAATATCACACATAAGAGAGCTAGGTCTAATGTCTTTTAACAGTGGGTTTTGATTAGGCGTTACTGTAATTAAAAAATGTTTCAAGAGTAAGATTTTTTTATATATGTCATTTTGTTACATACGATGAATATTTTAACTGAAAACCCTTTCAGGGTTATCCAACTGTATTCTGCTGATAAGAAATCTACAGTGTTTTCTGGTTGAGTTTTGTCAGTTTTTACCTATGCCATTACCTTCAGACTGCAAATAGTCATAATTTTTTTTTCAATACAAAATTGGTAATGTTGATCATATGTAGCAAAAGACAATAGACAAACTCTTTATTCTCTTAAATAATATTTACATAAAATAAATGCCCTCCAGCAAAACATAGGTGAAAGAGATAATGTATAACAGGAAAAGAAAATAAAAAATATGTAATCAACTTACCTGATGACAATTCAGTGATCTCATTATCACTTAAATTTAGCCTTTTCAAACTAGGCAATGAGTACAAAGCCTCTGGCACTTTTGGTAAGGCATTTTCAGCCAAATCTACATCAGTTAAGTTCACCAAATTATCTAAATTATTGGGGAAGTTACTTGGGTTTCTTTGAGTGTTCCTCAGGTGAAGTGTTTCTAAATTTACTAAACTAGGTAATTGTCTCAACTGAAAATGTCCCATCGGATTATTATTTAAAACTAATGTTTGAAGATTTGCTAGCCGCCTTGTCTGTGGAGGTAGAGTTTCCAGATTATTATTGCTTAGATCCAGAAACAGGAGATCAGTTAAGTTGATAAAAAGAGAATTGGGTATAGCATCAATCCTAAAAACATATCTTAGTAAACTAAACAAAATTCACACAATTTCCTATAATTTAAATCTATAATAGGCAGTAGAAAATCAGATATAATATTTCAAATTATAATTATTTGAACTTCTTTTTTTTTAAATAATAATATAAACTATTCTGGCTTTAAAAAAAGGTTGGTGTGTATCATTAAAAAAAACATATATCATCTATGGTAATATAAATCTAAGTTATTTTAATTATCCTAATAATTATAATTACAAACAAAAAGTTACAAATTTGCATACTGGTTATGGCTTAAATTTAAAACCAGAAGACTTCTGGCCCTGTCTAATCCTTCAGGAACTTCCTTTAAGTTATTATGGCTTAAATCTAATGTGCTTAGTTCTTCTAAGTAAAACAGTTCAGAGGGGATCCCCGAACTTTTAACCTTGTTGTGCCTTAAATTAAGTGTCCTAGAAAATAGAAAATGTGTTTACATATACTTATCATAAATATAATTTTTTGCACCCTGAAAAAGCTACAATTAAGATTTTACCTTAAACAATTAAGATCTGTCAGTTCTCCATATAATTTTTCCAAATTATTTCTAGTTAATGAGAGATGTTCTAGTTTCATTAAATTGCCCATCTCTTTTGGTATCTCACTAAGATTTGTGCGATCTAATTTCAGCCATTGTACTCCAGTCATATAACCCACAGCATCAGGAAATTTGTCATTCTGCAATAATTTTTTTTACATACAAAATAGAATTACACATTCACATAAAATATTTATTTGTATTATTCCAAAAATTATACATATTTCAAACAAAGATCAAAACTATCAATGCAAAAATGATATAATAAAAAATTTGTTAATATTTCCTTAACATTATAGTGCCTATCAGTGGTGTCGCTAAAGTATACAATTTTAGGGGCGGGGACAGTAGTGGGTAACATATATTTCTGAGGAGTTCCTTAAAGGCAGAGTCAAATGAAAACCTTCAAAGTGCCCTAAAAGATGCACTAAACAGAACCTTGTCTTAAAAGTTGGCAGAAATATTATTTTTGATATCTAGAAGTCTCTGTTAATGACATATCGTAGAAAAAATTGAAAGTGTTATCACATTGACATTTTAAAAATGGCAACTCCAGTGGAGCTTTGCATTAGGAGGAACAGCATTTTATTATTCTTTTTTTGCTCAGTGAAGGCGTAAAACCCATTGATATTTATCGTAAAATTAAGTTACAATATGGAAATTTATGTTTATCACTTCAGCAAGTGTATGAATGGAGCACCAATTTAAAAACGGAATCACTTCTGTAGCTGATTCTCACTGACTTGAAATTTAACAAATAAATCATAATATTCTTTATTCTCAAAGACAAAGTTGTCAAAGCAACTAATAACTAGTAACAAAATTAAATTATGATTTGCTGAAGATAGTTTCATTTTTAATTCTGTAATAATTGCCAATCCTTATAATAAACTAACCCATTTAAAAATAAAAAATAAAACTGAAATTATGTACCTAATTATTTGTTTGACAATTGATACTACCTCAGGGTTCTTAGCAATTTTGAATTATCAAATTCCCTGACTTTTTCAGGTTTTCCCCGACAATTTCACAGAAATTCCAGGTTATATTTTGAGCATTTATATTTCTTATAAAAAAACCAACAAAACTAATGAAACTAAACTTAAATGCAATTGTATAAGAAATATAAAATCTTAAAGAAAATACTATAGTAATAGAGCAAGCAGGGTTACTTTAACTGGAAGAGGTATACATTTTTAAAAGAATATTCTGTTCTATTTAAAATTAAGTAAAAAAATGCAGTTATACAAAGCATTTACAAACAAAAAATTAATATATACTTGCAACATGTCATTATTAAAAATGAAATTTAAAAGGATAAAGAAAAAAAAATAGGAAATAAGTATTTTAAATTTTTCATCTCAGTTCCGATATTTCCAGTTTCATGGCTGCTGCTTCCTTTTCTAGTTTTTTCTTTTTATTTTCAAACTGATGAAGTTCACTTCCGGCTCTTTTTTTTAGATCGATTTCTTTTTCTTTCCCTTTTCGCCGATTTTAGTTGTCAAGGGCACATTAATAAATTTTGTAAATATTATTAACACATACCTTCATTTTGTCAGAAATATTAACATTTAATGCATCACCTATTTGATAAATTGAGTCACATAATGGACTCCTCCAACACATCAGAAGGGATCAAAATTAACTTAATAACATGCCACAATTTTTAAAGTAGTCATTTTGTCCCAAAAAATTGCAGAAAAAAGGAATAAATTTGGTATTTATTAGATGCTGGCTATACTGTTGACCACTTTTTTCTGCAATTTCTGTGGAATTTATTTCTTTTTCATACAAATACTTTAATATATTTTGGGTTCTTATATGTGAAACTCCTTGATGAAGCATGATGCTTGGTTTGAAGCATGTTTCATGTTTAATAAACTTATATTTAAGACAACAACATTCTATTAACTTCTTTATTTTATTTATCAAAAATAACATTCCGACAAACAATAAGTTTGTACTTTTCAGGAACATTTAGGTCTTTTAATGCTTTTTTAGTGGCAAAACCAACATCAGTCTTATTAGTTGGGAAAAGAATATCTTTTTTATCAAAATTTAATTTTAAAATTTGTTGGAGACCTTTATTCATAACTTGTGTAAGATTTTTTTGATTAATTTTAGTATTTGTATAGATCATACATAATATCCTATATATATATATATATATATATATATATATATATATATATATATATATGCCTAGTATGATTTTTTTTAAATGATGGCGGCAATGTGTGAAACAAATGTGAGTCTTGATCTTAAAAACATATCTTTTCAGGCCTTTTTGGTCTTTATCTTTCATCTAAATTTTAAGGGGAGCCAAAATGTCAAAAGCCCTTTCACAGACTCAAACATTTTCTACATTTTACAAAATTTATAGGGGAGTGTATCACAATTTCTAAGAGCCGTAAAATTAGCTCGTCTGGCAGGTGAATCATTTAAATCATAATATGCTCCCACTAAAAAGTAACGCTACTTAAGCCGATTTTCTAGTCGTCCGAACTAATGTTATTCTGAATGGCGCCGGCGGGCGAGTCTCAATATATGGGGGATGTTAAATAAATTATCGTTATATAATATATGGTAAATATATTTACAGTTATATAAAAGCGACAAAATAATTTTGGCTAAATACAACCAAGCATCGCTGATTAATTTTATTATTTTTGCAGGTTTAGTATAAAATCCCCTGACTTTCTATTATTTTTTGTAAATTCCTTGACTTTTCTCTCATTTTTAGTCGGATTTCTGAATTATCTGACTTTTTTAGGTTTTCCAGGTCTCTAAGAACCCTGCACCTATATTTTAAATAAAGTATTCCTTTTGAAACCCAGTTTTAAAATACTTGTTTATGACTAAATAATTTTGCAATAAATTTGGTGGGAGTGAGGTAACCAATGATTGTCATCTTGTCATCCATTTTGCCTCAATCTAATGAAAAAATGCATGATGACTCTCTTTAAATATTTAACTACCTATTACAAACCTAGAGATATAAAATTGAGGGCATAAAATAAACATTTTTTTCATCAAAACATAGATAATCATGTATTATTCCTAAGGTTTTCCAGAATCCTGTTCCTTAATAAAAAATGTTAAAAAGCAACCAAAATAAATGAAACTTCATATAAAACTAAATATATCTTAAAATATTTAACATTAGACTATTAATACTGTATGTTTGTGTAGTTGAATGTTTCTTTCAGCAAAATTTAATATTTTTTTAAAACTTTTTGTCAGTATCTCTTCTAGAATAGAAAAATTGTGTAGATACATACACTTAAGGTATTAAGTAACTAGAGTATACAACTACATTTAAATGCAATTGCAGTAATTCAAAAATTTGTTGCATCTTATAAACATGAATATAAGCTAATAGAGGCCAAAAATATAAGAATCATTATGTAAAATTGTAATTAAAACTTTCTGATACAAAACATGTTTTGTATCAGGTTCTTTTTCATTATAACTTGAAAGACCTACGTACACTTTTTCAGATGGTTCATAATGAAGATAAGGCTTTCTAAGTAGCCAAAACAAATTCAAAATCACATTACTAAAAATTAATATAACTTAAAAAGATGCCGCACTCTTTCTTATGACGGCAATATAATTGCACTGGCAAAATTGTAAGGGTATCACTGTGAAGTAATTAATGAATGAATGAATATGAATAAACTAAAAATCATAGCTGCCTATGAACAAAAAAAACTTTTCTCTTAGTCTCGGTACTATATAAAGGTGAATTCATAAAAAAAAACTTCAACTTTAATATCAATAAAAGAAGATATCATTTTATTTGAAGTCAATATTTGGAATGATTATTCTTAAGGCTAAAATTATTACTAATACTAAAATGTGTAACATTAATCAAGCTCAGATTTTTAGGCACCTAATATTTGTTTATAAACTTCCAGTCCAAAATGTGAACACTATTTTAATTTGTTTTTAATAACAATACATAGTTGTGAAGACATTTAATTAACAAACTGAAATATATATCTCAAAATTTATCTAAGCAGTACTTTACAGAAAAGTTACAAATATTTAAATATACCTGCTTAAAGAAGTCAATGCACTAATACAAAAAAAAAAGGAACTTACACTAAAATCGTTCCTAGTAAAGTCTATGCCCCTTACAAAGGGCAGAACTCCAGTATTATGGGACATTGTTCTCGGATATTTTAATCACATAAGATAGGTAGTATGTTTCTTGCTGCTTATACGAAGCTACCTGTACATTAAAACATATTTCGATGGTTTTTTATCAACATTTATCAAGAAATTAATCACATATGTGCTTGTAATTTAGACTAGAAAAAAAAGGTTATTTATTTATTTTTTATTTTGAATGGTGATGTCATTTACATTTCACAGCTGATTTTGACACTTATTTCTTCTTTCCATCCAATTCGTTTATGGGAATATAAGCGAAGATGACATAAAATATATACAAAGTTTGCACAGTCCAGGCAGAGCTAATGACGTCACATTATGATTCATTTTAGGCTGTTTAAGTTTGCGAACATCGTTGGTTACTTTTTTTTATATTTGTGTAATTATTATCTAATTGAAAGTAGTAAAAATATGGTGAGCAATATATGGCGGTAAGGTTGATAATCAACAGAAAAACTTTAGTGAAGGCGTCAAGTCCTTCAGTTTTTCAATGAAAAAAAAAATGAGGTTGTGAAAATATTTATGTTTGCGTGTCGACGGCTTCAACTCGTTGAGTTAAACTAAAAAAAAATGTATATTGGATATATTCCTTTTTTATACGAGTATTTGAATCGTTACCTGGCAGTGACACACACGCCTAATGGGTAAACCTACAATTTTTTTTGGTTCATCCAATAAATCAAAAAAGCTATGTTCAATTAACATATATATATATATATATATATATATATATATATATATATATATATATATATATATATATATATATATATATATTAGAAAATCAGTAACGGATCTCGCAACGTCCGCTTGAAATAGGCTGTTTATAGAATAATGACAATAACGCAACTTTTTAGCAACATTAAAAAACAAAATTCTGCTAACGTAGTGTAAAAAATGTGAATTATTAAATTACGTTTTTATTGATTTTTTAGTCAAAAATCGGCAATAAAATACATATCTCCTAATAATTACACCGTTTAATATCACTTCCATCAAATTCACGCTAAAAGAAAGAATATTTCAATAAGAAAAAGGGAAAAACCAATAAAAAATGAGATTTGGGATTTTGAAGACCTATAACTCAAAAACAAACCTTGCCGAATATTTTTGACTTCGGATTCGTGATTAGTGACCAAAAATCTACCAAAGTGCCTAAAATCATGAAAATCGGCGAGGAAGAGTTGTAGTAAAAAATTACCTATCCTCCACATGATATGTTTCAACCAAGACTCAGCAAAGGTCGGGATTTGAAAATCGTGCGGATCTTTACGAGTACAAATTCTGCTACCGGCAGTATCGGCACTAAAAAGCCAATAAAGCGCGAAACACAATGAAATGTTCATAATTATTTCCATCCTATTACGTCAAACTTAATTTGTATTTTTGGATGTTTTGTAAGGTACTTTTTTGAAATATGGGTTATAAAGGGTTATATTTAGTTCCAGAATTGAAATTATCACCCATTTTGTACCACAAATGTGTACTTCCATTTTAAGTTCTGTTTTTATTGGTTAATTTTTAGTAGTTTTTGACAGGGAAAACAATTATGGAAATTATATTGTGTTCCGCGCTTAGATAAGGGAATCAGCGCGAGTAAATTAAGGAAGAATCAATGTCGCCAATAACTTAGAGTTAAAATATTTCAGAGGAAGATAACAAATTACTAAATTAAAGAAACAAAAAACACTAGATATTGAATATCATCTCCCTCTTCTTACTTTCCCACTAATCCCACTTCAAAAAGGTGAATTTAAATTTTAGCAGGGGAAAACATCTAATTGTCTTTTGTGAAAGCTCTTCCGCCGCGTGCGGTTTAAGCGCCAATAGTTGTGATCGTGTAATACCACGGTAAATTCTTTCATAAAATCATGGAAAATATTATCTAATTTTCGTTGATCATGTGCACCGTTTATTTATTTTGATTTTCTGCAGCCTATTTCAGTTTTACACATTTATTTCAATAGAATTGGCCATTCAGTTTTTAGTAATTTTGTGGAGTTTTATAACCTCTTTATTGCGATTTATTTTGGTATTTAATTATAGTTTTTCTAATATTCGAGCAAAATGGAAAAACCTGGTGAAAAGAAAAGGATTGTGTATCGTTTGGTGTTAACTGGAGGTACGTTTGTTATTGTTAGCTTGTACGGATTATTACAAAATCGTGTTTGTTGATGTCTTATTGATTTTTTTATTGTACGTAATATTTTGTGCAGTACCTTTGTTTTCTTTATTTGACGTGTATAATTTTTCCTAAATATTTGAAAATGCTATATTTTCCTATTTTTCTCTTTACCAATTGGTGTTTATTGCCTGTACAGGGTTATGCAATGAAGACTGAACAGGATGTTTACTAATTGTAGAAACCAGACATCAACATACTTTTACCCTGAATGTAGCGAGATGTAATATTCTATATGAGAGCCCTGTACATATTTATTTATTCTAATTTTATTTATTTTTAATAATATACCCAGTAAGCTTTTAAATGTCAAATATAAATATAAATTCTATGTCCACTTATCCAATAATATATAATTTAAAATCTTAAAACATCCATCAAATATATACATAAAATACAGTTACCTAAAGACCCATTATAACAATACAATATAAATAAAAGATATATTAAAATTACATTAAGTCAATGAAATTATTATTTAGGTATCTAAGGAATAAAATACTTATAACAAAAGGTAGTTTTTTATTTTGATAGCAAACTTTTTATCCTTCAGAGCTCTTACATTGTCTGGAAGTACATTAAAAATGTGTATGTAGTAGTAAGACCCTTACGGTCTTTCAAACCTAGAAAGTCAGGGATTATTATTATATATGAATTAAGTAACCATGGATGTCAGAGTAAGAGCAAAACAGCGATATGTTTGTCTTTATGTATGTTATGCAGTTGAGGATTGGATGAAAGTAATCTCCAGAATAATCAACTGGTTTGAGATTAATATTCTGAACACACTAAACTATAATGCTATGCTCTTTTGAGTTCATTCTTGAGTCCATGTGTGGTTTGGTTAAACATAGTTTAGCAATATAAAAATTTTCCAATCCAAACAATGCTTTTCTGTATATTATAGATGCCCAATGCCTGTCGAATTAATCTGAACATCAATAAGTCACAATAAATTCTGTAATCTTAAAATTTAAGTTATGTAAAAAAGACAGTTTTTATACCAAACAAAAAATATTTTATTTATCTCAATATTTGGCTTTTGCAACAGAAAGAAATTTAATTTGGTTAGTCGATTACTAAATACTAGTGTCATTTTCATAATTAATTACCTAGGGAGATTTTGTACCATCGAAAACTATTTTGTTAATAAGTTCTATTGTTTTTATCACCTGAAGGATATTTATTTTGCATTTTTATATGTATATGATTTGTTGCTATTAGGTAGAGATTTTCCAATTTATATTCCTCAAATTATTTTTATTGTTTTTCATATTTCATGTGTTCTTGTTTTTTTTTAAATTTGATTATCCTTGTTTTATCGTATGAAAAAACAAAATTTAAATTTAAAGTCTTTACTAATTTAAACATGCTCTTATATAACATGTAAATATTTAATTGTATCTAATATTAAATATTAACAAAATTATCTATGTTAAAAAAATTTATGTTTTTCAAATTTTAATTTACTCCTGGTTGTTATGTCAAAATAAAATAACTATATTTCGTTTCACCTTCCTCATAATAATAACACATAATAATATCTACTTTCTGCAATCCGAACATCGACAAAATTAATTCAAAAACCAATTCCAAATCAATCCATTTGGATTCTATCATTGCAGCCAATTTTGTGCACAGTCTGGGTGATATTCCAGTTGTTGAAAAAATAGTGTGTGGTCTTGTTAGTAGCATTCATAGTAATTCATCTGATTCAGTATTTATTTTAAAGTATCAGTATTACTTTGGATATTTTAATATTCAGATTTGACAGACAGTTTAATCTATATTCTTACATCACTACCCAAAAGTTTTAGTTTCTCCAAGCTTTCTAGAAGGTACATAAAATTTAATTTGTTCTAATAACTCTGGAAAATGTATGTGTTTCTTTACAATTTTGTAGCAGAAAAGAATATTAGCAACTTCTCTGTGTCTTGATATGCTTTTTAGTTAAACATTTGCTCCAGATTTATGTAATTTATGCTCTCTACTGGGATATTTTGTTTAAAAGAAATCTATTATACAAATTTTCTTTGGATACTGTTCAATCTATCAAATATAAATGTGATAAAAGGGATTCCAAATTACTGAAAAGTTTTCTAATTGTGGCATAAAGAATAGAGTATGTGATAATTTAATAATATGGATGTTTCTGAAATCTGTGAATTTTTTTTAATGGAAGCAAGGATTTGGAGGGCTTTGTTATGAATATTCTCTCTATGTGTCGAAAAATTAAGTTTTATAATATCAACTTGATCTAAGGGTTTTCCTTCAATGAGATAATTAAGTTGTCTTATATTTTAAAGACCTACTACTGAATGAGATGGTTTTACATTTATCAGTGTTTAGTACCATTATATTTTTTTACAACTAATGCAGAATCTATAAAGGTCTTGTAGGAATTTTGTGCTAATTCAATTTTCTATTTCTTTAAACAAATTTAGGTCATCCACATATAGAATAAATCTAGAGTGAAGATAACATTTTCTTACATCATTTATGAACATGTCAAATAAAAAAGGAGATAAATGACCAACCCGAGGTACTCCTGATGTAAGGATAAGGATCTGAGAAACTGTCATTGATTTGTCCATGATTCCAAAAAAAGATAGCTTCTGTAATAATAGTTTATGGTCAATTTTGTCAAATTATTTCGAAAAGTCAGTGTATATTGAATACATTAAATCCAGGGTTTTCAGAAGTAAAACTGGTGTGTGGCAATAAATTTGTAGTAATTGATTTCTCCTTTATAAAGCCATGCTGAATAGATATGATAAATTGTCAGTATAAATTTAAGTTATGGTTTTTTTTAAAAGATCTATCTATTGAATATAATCTAAGCAATTTATTTGCAAGTTCATATACCCCAAAGCATTCTAGCTTATACAATAAGATTCAAAGCTCTACTAAAATCAAAGCAAATGGCTGACACCTTTTTACCCATTCCAAAGCCTTTATGGCAGAATTTAAAGCCTGAAAAAATGGCTGTAAGAGTAGACTTCTGTGGTAAAAAGCCATGTTGACCTACATAGAACAAATCAAACCTTAGAAAATAGTTCAGCAATCTTAAATATATCACATTCTCAAATACTTTAGAAAAAATAGGTAGCAGTTAAACTGTTCGATAGTTCTTTATGTCCTGCTTATCTCCTTTTTCGTATATGGAGACTATTTTGGTGATCTTTAGAAAGCCTGTTATTACCACAGATGGTATCTCATCCAACCCTGATTTGAAAGGCTATTATATGCTGTATTTCCTCTGGGATTGTGGAAAACAGTATAATGGGTAGAGTAGGCATGTCTTGCCCAGAGCCACCGATACCATTGCCGACAAATGAATCAAAGTGGGAAGCAAATAAGTTAGCAACAATTTCAGGAACAGTCACAATTCCTTCCCTGTTCTGTAGTTTAATTTTGTTTTCTATCCTATTTTTGTTTTGAATATTATTAAAAATTTTCCAAGTTTGTTATTTGAATTTAGTCTGTGTTTAGTTTTTATAGTCCCTGATATATTTTCTGTAGGATTTTCTTTCACTTTTATAATTCTTAAATAAATCAGAATAATTGGTTTGTTTATAAAGTGTGTACATATCCTTGAGACTTTGTCCCCATTCCTTTATCTCAGCAGTAACCCAAGTCTTAACTGAATCCCTAAACTTAACAATTCTTAGAGGAAAGCACATGTCAAAGTATATGTTATAGAATATGTCATATTGTTCATTTAGCCAATCCTTAACACCCAAGTAGCTCCTAAATTCATGAGTAGCCTCCTTATTAAATGACCTCTTTTTATAGAACTTCTTAGAACCATTATAATCCAAATGGGAGGGCATATTAATCAAAAGAGCACAGTGATTAAAAATGTTGGTATCCTACCTAAGGTGCCATCATTATTATTAATATTTGAAAAAATGTTATTCAACTGAGAGGCTGTATTAGAAGAAATCCTAGTCATGCCCCTTACATCCAGTTTAAGATTAAAACGAAGCCATAGGTTAGTTATATCCAGCACCAGTGTCCTGTAAGTCAAACATTAAAAGTCAACATTAAAATTATCGCAAATAACTATTCTTCCTATTTTTCCTTATAATTTCAGATATAAGTAAAAAGTAATATTGGTAGTGCACCTTTTTAGTATACTTCTTAATTCACAAAATACACTTTGCAATGGTAATATTGACAATGTCATATGACTGGGTGCTGGATGAGTCAGAAAGCTCATGATAACATGTGCTTTCACTGAATAAAACATGTTTTTTCATTTACAGTTTATAAGGTAGATATATGATTGATTTTGCTATCTCAGATATCTCTTTATATATTTTCCATGTACAGATATTTGATGAGTTAGCTCATCAAATATCTGTACATGGAATACATTAGCTTTAATTGATATGCTATATATAATTGCTTTCAGAAATATATTGCCTTGCAAGTAACATAGTTTTACTTTCAGTTTTACTGTTTACTAAGAAAACTTTTGAAAATGTTTAATAATTCTTTACTTAATTTTTTTTTTCACTTTTTAGGTCCTTGTGGGGGCAAAACTACTGGTCAAGCAAGATTATGCACTTTCTTTGAAAATTTGGGATGGAAGGTAAAGTGTATTTTCTCATAATTATTTTTAAAATGTTAATGTATTTTCTTTTTTTAAGTCTAAAACTGATGTTGCAGAATTACAATTTATATATTATTTTGTATTTATTGTCATCCAAAAATTAAATTAATGTGAAAGGTATTTAACACTTTGGCCACTATATTCACCAAAGCGAGAACTCACTTTGTGTCTACTAGTGTTCATATAAGGAATTGTATATTTTGATCCCTTTGTGAATTAAAAGGCCACCATTCCTATATATGTAAATGCAAATATCATATAGTCTATTTTCCCAGTAAATTCTGGCATTTTTTTCAATGTGTGAATTGACTGTTACATAAAAGATCTATAAACCTGTGTAGATCAAACAACGCTAAAGTCAAAATAGCAAAATGGAAGGTTATGTGAGACCTAGTCAGAATTTGTCGCAGAATGATTGAAAATGACAAAAAGAAGCACTGTGCAAAAGCTTTCCTCAAATGAGCAGGGCAATAGCCATCAATTTTTCATTAATGTTTCTGATTATATATCATTTCATTCTTCAACATTTTGCTGTGGAATAAAATTGTACTCAAAGTTTCAGTGATTAGAGTTTTGATTAAAACCACATTGATAAACACACATACCAAATACTAAACTATAAGAGGAAAAAACTAGTTATTAGTAAAGAAAGTGTAAATGAAATATTTAACAATGAAAATCTTGAAATGTAAAGTAAAGCAGACACTGCAAGTCTCGACAAAAAGAAAAAAAAACTTAAACAAATTTGCAGTGGGGCAAACTTGCCATGAAGAATATGGTTAAAAAGTCTTGGGCCATATGTAAAAAAGTGTACAAAAATGGTAAATATAGGGTTTTCATTTATATTTTCACACACATCTAGAGCTTAAACTATAGCAGTATCTGTTCAGAAAATCAATTTTTTTTTAAATAATTAAAAATTTGAAGCGGTACAGGGTTTTCATTTATATTTTGACAGTATGTACAGTTTTAACTATAGGAGACATAAAAAAAATTTTAAATACAAAAGTTGTTGGATTTTTTGTGTATTAACTTATAAGAATACCAACAATTATTGAAAGTAGAAAAATTAGATAACATATTTTTAATTAAATGGGTCTTTCAGACTGAGTATAAATATAGCAGGTTGAATACCTTTATCTCCTGTATAAAAAACAATAACTTTTAAATGTAAACACACATTTATAATTTTTCCTGAAAATTAAAAAGTTAAAATAAGCTCCAAATATACTGTTACATTTTCCAGTGAAATAATGCTCAATATTGACAGACAACTTAAAGGCTTGTGTTTCTGAAGAAGACAAGGAAAAATTGTTTGGAGTCTTGTGTGACATCTGTGATCAGCTGATATGTAAGAATTGCAGTGGAATAATGGCATCAGGGTTCTTGCAAGTACTTCCAGAACATTATGTGAATTTTGTGCCAACTTTGAGAATTATTCAAAACTCTTTCAGAGTGTGGAAAATCTAGACAAGGAGTAACTTCACTTTGAATACCTCTTTAAAATACAACTGCTTCAGCAATAAGAACATCTACAACATCGAAATAATATTAGATCCCCTAAAACAACAAAATAATTTTATCTCTAAGTCTCTGAATAATGCAGTAGCGAGGGAGAGCAAAAAAAGTCTTCACTTGGACAAATGCGATATGGTGTTTCACAGGGAACAATACTGAGGCCTATATTGTCTAAAATATATTCTAATGATTTGCCTCATAACTTTAGAAACGTCAAAACGTGTCTACATTCCTCATTACCATCTGCAATTCTAAGAACTCCCTCGACACATTCACATAACTACTCAACAACAGAGGTTTTGGCTTTTTCAGTTGAACTCTTTTAACAGAACAATAAGTGTCAAATAGGCACATTGAAGTATTATTGAATATATGCACTTGTGTATTAACATCATTTGAAACATGAAAACTGTGCCAATCTATTTCATCTTTTAAACTTCTACTTTCAACTGTAGTACAGATATTTTTTGCTATTTTACAATTGATGTAACAATAAACAACTTCGGACTTTATAAGATCCCTAAGTATTACAGTACATAAACTATTTGGTGCTATCCTAGTGGGTTCTTAAATGAGTTGGCTAAATCCAATGATGTTAAAATTGATTGAGGATGAATTTATATTCTAAAGTATTTTGAAGCAGAAGATTTATATTGAAATCACCTGTATATATACATGTATCACATTGCAAAAAAACATCAGATATCACATCATACAAACAATTTAGTTCCATATAAGAGACAGACAGTGGATGATACACTACACCAATTGCCACAGCCAACTTATTATATATTGCACTAACCCATAGTTGGTCTATTCTGTTGTTGACATCTGGAATTCTTATCGAAGATACTGTGAGTTTACAAAACACATAAAGAGCCACTCCTGCACCTCTGCCATCCCTATCCTTTCTGTAGAATTTATAGTTTTGAATCATATACAAGGAGGAAGACATCTGATTATTCCTCCAGGTCTCTGAAATTACAAGCACATCGTAGTCAGAACTTTGAATATAAAACTTTACATTGGAAAACTTGTTGCACAGTGACCAAGGGTTTATATGAATAATCTTTAATATTCCAGTATTATCAGCAGTGCAGTAGGGCAGGGAAGGTTCTTCTGGGGTGGTCAATGTAGACTCTATTTCCTGCATTGATGTTGAAAATTGTGTAGAAAATTTCCAGGATTACCATTCCTGGCACACAGTTCTGTTTTCTATTATTTGTTTTGTAATAAACAACTACACACCCATCAGGCCAAAAGTCTCTGGAAAGATAATGTTTTTCTAGTTCTTCAAGGATACCTAACTCAAAAGATGCACTATTGGGGTGGTAAAATTTTGATGGAAGGTTTTGACATTGGTATACATGTGAATATTTACTATCAAGCACCGCCAAAATATCTTTAGGTTTGGTTTCAACATTTAACTTGGATAAATACTTTACCATATGTTCACCAATGTTTCTGTTGGCTACTTTTAAACCTGGGTGCTCTGGGCCCATACATATCCTATTAGATACTTCCTTTTGTGTGATTATATTGACTTGATGATTTGATTTTTCCTTTAATGCTTTTCTAGTCTCTTCAGAAAAAGCAGCTTCTCTGCAAGATAACTGAGGGTGAGGAAAAATTCTCTTCTCAGAACCGGCAAACAGTCTACAAGTTCGCAGTTTGTGCATTTAATAGCATCAACATAATTTATTTGGAACCTGTTCCCATTGTCAATGTGGTCCTTGATAATATCAACAATATTTCCCCTAATAATTAATTTTTGCGAGACATATTTCTCAGACTGCATAACTTCTTTGTATTTGGGTTTGGGGTAAGAAAAGACTAACTTATCCCCTTTGAACTTCAATAAATGTGTTACTATACCTTATTTCCACTCAACGTCTCGATTCCCATGAGAATTCGTTGATAAAAGAAGGGTAATTCCTATCAACACTTAAAGAAGTTTAAGAAAATCACCCAGGCAAAGAATTTATTGCAGCACTCTTTGCTTTTGAAAAATGTGCTATCTCAAAATTATGCATATCAGCTGGACAGAGATCATAAAGAGTAAGAGGTGATGAAGGATATCAAAATCAAAAATTATCTTTTTCAGTCACATAACTCTTTTAAGACTAATAATCTAGAGAAAAATACGTGCCTCTTTAATTGACAGTAGCCCGTAGGCACTGCTGTGAGGGAGCTGATATTCTGTCTACTTCTTGTGAGCAAAGAGGCAGTTTTGGCTTTATCAGGCAAAATCCTTTGGCTGTCTTCATTTAATTATTTACAACCTTTGCTCAACATTTTTTTATGCTTTAACCAAAATAATAAAATAATCAGGAAATTCCTGGAAATGTAGGTGTATTTAACTTTAAATTTTTTGTCGATTTTTCTTTGTATTTTATGTCTTTTTTTTGTTTCAGGTATTTCGAGTGCCTGAAACTGCTTCAGTGTTACTTAGGTAAGTTTTGTAAAAGTATTGTAATATTATCCCCGAATTTTATTAAATAAATGTTAAACATGACAAACATTTAATGTTTTTGTGTTAAATCGTAAAAAAAGTCAAAAAAAACCTTTTAAATTTAACCGTTTCATGCTTGCGTCATTTAGTATATTTCAGGACAAACAAACCAAAAAAATATTAATCAGAGTATTCATTCACCACTAAATTTACTTTTGTATTGTGGTAAGCATTTAATATATATTTTTTATATACTAGATGATGTTCCTTTTGTTGTAATAATACAGAAGTTTTATGTAACACTCTGCTGTAGTTTTTAGCAATTTAAAAGAATATCTAACATTTATATGACAGATCATGGTTTGTTTAGAAACTGCACTACTACTACTACAGTATTTATTTTGTTGTTTGGAATTACTGTAAACTCCATCTCAATCAACCCATAATGCAACAAAAAATCGACCAAAGCTTTATACCGAGCCTTATATTTATTTATTTCTGCTTTTTTGTAGTATACATATTTTTTTAAATTACTGGTAATATTAATTACATGTTGACCCCATTTCAAAGTTTTGTTAAATATTTTGTAGGGTTAACCATAAAAATGCAATTATCTAGATCCAGAGCTTGTTTGCTTAAATTTAAAAATGCGCACCCACAGCATTCGTTGATAGAATAAGCTGAACTTTGTTTTGCCTGATCCAAATCGCTGACTTATGAACCTCCATTTTAAGGAATACTTGTAAAGTATTGGTTTAAACTTCAATTAAAATTAGGTTTAACAAAAAAACTCGTATACGTAATGTCGGACCACGTCTAACTTCACCCCTTAACTTCCAACTATGGTAGGGTTTAACGGCAGAATTTTGGAGGAGCATGTGCACAGTGATAAAATAATTAATTATGTCTGGTTTGTTTTATTGTTTTTCTAATTCTAACCTCTAACCTTTATTTACCGCTGAATATATATGGAAGTATTTCAATAGACATCAATTTAATGGAAAATTCAAGGAGCCGTCCATACATCTTTTTCTTGAGTTTTCGGGATCGTTTGTTTTCAGCCATTTTATGATAACAATAAATGCAAACACTAAGCACAACTAACTAACAAGTCGCAAAATAGCCTTCTGGTCTTAAAACCAGTAAAATTTACAACGTTTTTTTTTTCTGACTTAACTATCATTTATACAATTGCATATTGTTCAACCATCGCTATCGGTTTAAGCTTGTGATTAGATATTAGTTTAACTCCTGGTTAGTTAAGTTTTACTTCGACGTATACAGTGGACCTAAGTACAAACAATTTAGTATTTTTATTTAAACAGCATTGAAAGATGCAGTGTTGCCAATTGTTACAGATGTTGGAAAATCGGAATTTTTTACAAAATTAAATTAAAGAACAAGTATTTTGGCTGTCAAAATTAATGATCCAAAAAAATGAAAAAATAGTCAGTACAATTGGAGTTATAGAAATACTTATATGTATTTTCTGAATTAATATAAGCGCCTCGCAATTTTTAACCTTGATTAAATCGTAATGTTACAAATATTTATTTATAATTTTATTAGGGGGTTGTGTTATTTTCTTTTTAGTTAACGTGAATTGCGATTTCTGGCAGAGAGGATCTTATTTATGTACAGAAGACGTTTATACAAATTCCTCCAAAACATTACAAGAGTAACCAAAACGGGTGGATGAATGGATTTCTTGGTAATATTTCAGGTTCTGGCTATGAGTTTTTAAGTTTTATGATATAGTCGAACACATATTATCAGTTTTTAAGAAAAATAATTACTTATGATTTTGGCAGCGGTCTCTGTAAAAATGTACGAGAGAAAAAGACGAGATTAGAGAAAAAACACATGATATCTACATTTCTTAGTTTATTTTAGATTGTTTAGATGGTCCAGTTCTTTTTCAAAAAACATTTTTCCTGATGTAAAAATCAAAAGTTCCAACATGCCCCTTATTTCCCGGTTTTCAATCCTACATTCAGATAATCAACGTTATTCCATACCTGGCTGCCTATCTTCAAGGGGCATGAATAAACATCAAACCATCTATAGGATTATTCTTGTAAACGAATACGCAGGTGGAAATTTGATAATTGTTTGCGAGGTTAAGTCCGTCATGCATGCTCGTCTAAACAATTTCCCGACATAAATTTTAATCTAATGATTAGACTTGAAAATTGAATTAATTATCTTGAAAATGTAATTTTTTGCAATGTTTTTTTTTTGGCAAAATTATTGTAACTTGATCATCTATGATTCGGGTGAAAATTTCAAATCAAACTAACACATTTCCAGGAATAATGGTAGACTCCTATTTTTATTTGTTAAAAAAAGGGGGAGTTCAAACCCTTTTTTTATACCTATATTTACGTAACGATTTGGATGGAGGAATTTTTATTTCCCCATTCTGTCTATTAAAACTGGGCTGCTTGGCTGCAGAATAGTTTAAAAGAATCAAGTCAATTTTCTATTTTAAAATACCCAGTTTATTTAGAGTTTTTACCTCAGACCAAGTTTTATCAAAATATCTAACCTCAGTATCATCTGTGTATTATATAACTCTTCTATTTTTATTTGTTAATATTGGTTAAAAATAAATTTACAGTATTTGGGCTTTTTCCTCGAATAACATACATTTGCAATTCCAGATGGCACTAGTTAAATAGTGCTTTACAATTGCTGTATTAGAAATCGCGTGGCGGCGACTAATCTGAAAAATGTTGTGCTGCGCAAAAAAAAACAGTTCAATTAAAATCGATTGATTAATAATAAAAAGTGCAGTATATTCACACTTCGCTACAATTGACTTGATTTATTTGGTAATTCTAGTTAAGTATTTTTTATTAGTAATAAAATATGTCAATGAGAGATTTTGATTGAACCAACCGAACGCGAAAGAAAAACAAAGGTTTGTGAGGTTAAATGTTTTTATCTTCAGTATTACTACCGAATATTAAGACCGGTGGTATTACTCATTGCACTGTAAAAAATATATTTGACAGTATACTAGGAATTAAAAATGTAATACTTCTGTTAGAAGTTGGGATCTTGGAAAATTCTTCTTAAGTGGCTATTGTTGGTTGTCTTTCATGGGAGGAAGAGAGTGTGAATCCAGAGTTAATTGTCTTTTTTAAGTCGGTGTCAAACTAATGCCTAATCACTAACATCACTGCGCAATTGAGTAGTAACCTCATCATATGTGGTAATTAGGCAATCAGATGGATGAAAAAAAAAAATAAAAAAGAAAAATTTAAAAAATAAACAGAAAGATATAGCGAAGTGTAAATTATATCCAATATTTTATTTAGTTAAAAAAGAAGGAAAAGAGGAAAAATGTGTTGTTTGAAAACAGTCTTAAAAACAATATGATGATATAATCTGGACCTAGTATAATGAAAAGGATAGGTATATAGGGGGACTGGGGGATGCTCCCCTCCAATATTTTATCCTATGGTCAAAATCTTCCCTTAGTGGTGGTACTGTAATATGCAGCTCTTTATATAAAATGTTTTCCTGAGTGGGGGCTTTTTTTTTAGTCAATAGTTTTATGTGAAATATTTTGTATTGTTATATCATTGAATAAATATTGTGTTGGCAAAGTTGAAAAAAAAATTGCCAAATTATATTACTCCCATTAAATATTTTTTCTATGAACCATCCCTGAATGAAGGAATTAAAATATATGTTTTATTTATTCTTGCTGCCAGATAAGTATATGTAATTTTGACAGATGTCTCAAAATAGGGCCAAATTCTTGAAAAGAAAATTACATTTTCTATTTCAACTTTAGATTGTATAACTAATATTAAGGATGCTATTCTACATGTAAGCAATGGAGGATCCGTTATGCTGGCCTGCACAATTAGCTATAGTGAAGAGAAAATTAAAATATATTAAATATAAAATAGATATTCCACTAACATCACCATTAAAGGTTTTCTGTTTGAAGACAATTTCCTTATTTGGATAAAATACTTTTATCTTTCTTATTTTTGAGTTTAATAAAAGCTCGTTTCACATTTCAATACTAGAATCTAGATTACATACTGAGCACCCTATAACTTTCAAGATCCTTAAAATGATATTATTAGTTTTTCTTCTTTATTATTAATTGTTTGCTGAACTTTGACATTATTCTCAATTATTGATCTAACAAACTTCAGTGACAACTAAATTTAAATTTGTGAATAAAGAGGTCATACATACATACATGTAGTCAGAAATAGAATTCAGTTCAGTAATAAAATATATTAATAAAATTATTTTCCCTAAAAAAGCTATAAGAAAATGACGCTTAATTTTTTGTGTAACTTATGCCCAAATAAAATTATATTCAAGTGGGAACAAAAGATTTTATCATTTTATTATTTTAAAGTAATTTGCTAGTGTAACGGTCCCTAAAATAGGTTAAGAGTATATTTTTTATATATTTCTCTAAAATTAAAAATAGACTATATCTTAAACAGCAAAATAAATTAGCTGCTTTATATTCATAACATTTTATTTTAGTATCAGTTTTATATATTCATTTACTTTTGTCTTTTTAGTGGAGGAATCAAATTTACCGATCTCAACGAGGATGAAGGTAAGTTTTTAAAATCTACTTCATGATTTTTCGATTTATGCAAGCTGTATCCAGACGACATGGTAAACGTTCATCATGCGGTAATTTGAGATGTCCTGTGGTGTACGGTGCATCCAGACGATATGGCGTGTTCGTGTTTGGGCTCGTGATGAAAGTTTTCCAAATATTGGTTATTAAATCTTTCAATATGAATTTTTGAGCACACTTCGTATTTGTTTTTTATCCACTCTATAACTACGTATGATTTAATAGCAGACCTTTGGAAAATGTGTGTTCACCTACATTTTACCGTGACCTAGTTTGTCAAGGGGATGGAAAAGGAACGAAAAATTTTCTCAAGCCAACATTTAGCAAAGGGTTGGAAGAGTGCATGTACGAATGTTCGTTTACGTTTGCCATGTCTGCCTAAATTGCTCTAGAATTGAAATAATTCTTTCACTTTTAAAATAAGAAGCAATTTACCTCCCCCTCTCTCTTCCCTTCCATATTCCCGAATGGTCGACAGTTTCAAATATCTGGGGACTTTATTTGATTCTCACGTAAAAATATCATCAGTGTCGTGGAATTTATCAGTGAAAAAATTGCGACGGCGATAATTTAAATTGAACGTTTTCCTTTTCATAACATCAGTTTGGCAGCGGTGCAAAGTCATGTTGACATAAATCGTCGCAATTTTGAAATCTTGTTGACGAGATTTAGAAAATTGCAGGACTTCCTTATTTGAAAGTATCACAGGCGTAATTTTAAATTTCGTCGACGCAATTTTCGTTTGCCTTTTTCGTCATCCGATTTGCCCGTCGCAATCGAAATTACACACAAACATTTTTATATACATTTTTTGCATCTCTGAGAATGTTTACCCCATAGGCCAATCCAAGAATTGTATTTGAAGGGGCTGCATCAGTATAAAAAATGTCCGACTCATGAAGTATTCATTGAATCCACCATTGTAAAAACATTTAATTGTATGGTCATCAGATATGGCGAATCCAAGATTTTGTTTATTTGGGGGTGCCGTGACCTATACGATGTAATAAAATGTTTAAATATTTTTTATTTTAAACATAACATGATAATAATATATTGTTATTGCTACTACTTGCTATCTACTTCCTACTGTATTTTCGATATACTATTAATTTATAACAAAGGCCTTAGAAATAAAAATATTTTTGGGAATGAACTTAAACAGCAAAACAAATTTAATTTAATTTTTATCGTTGCATAAGATGAAACTTCTGGGGGGAGGGGGCTGCAGCCTGGTACCCCCCTGGATTTCCGGATGGTTTTCCTTATTTTCAGCAGATATAATAATCGATTTATATGTTTCTGATAGTCATATTGTTTTTTTTAATATTATAAAATAAGGAGAAAAGTAACAGCAAGACTAGAGTATTACTTACAGAATACCTACTTTGAAGTTAGAAGAAAACAAAATTGATAAAACAATATGTGAAGATAATTTAACACAAAGAGAAATCGTCCATTGTCTGGAATGTTTTGAGTAGTCAACTCAATGCTTTTATATGTGATAACCTCTGATTATTATATGTAGGTATGTTATATATATATATATATATATATATATATATATATATATATATATTATATATTTAATATTAGCCATTGTATAAATATAAATTGTGAATATTAATATTAACGTCTATGGTTAATACATTCTAAATATAACTTTAGTTTACATAAAACCTCGCTTTTGCATTTGTTTATTAAAATAACTAATACATAAACCCTACATATTTAAATATTCAAAGACTTTATTATTGAAAACTTTATTTTGCAGATTTGCAATGACAATATAAAGAAAAATTTCTTTCTTTTTTTCCTTTTAATACGAAAACGGCTGCCACTTTTTTGCTTTCAGCGCCATTCTCTGGCCTAATAGGTAATGACCACGGGTTGACAAGCAAAATGCTCTCTGTATATCGTTGAACGGTACTTTTTCTTTGTAATTCCTTCTAATGCATCTTGCCTTCCACTAGATGGCCCTTGAGAGTACTACTGGTCTCACGAGATGACCTTTTCTTTCAAGTTATCCCCTTACCCCTCTCACTCCCGCACCATAACGGCCATTACGCTAATATTCTATGTAGAACTGCGGCATACGAACGGGACAGAATGGGAAGAACTTGGCCTCACACATTCACAGCGTCTGCTCCCTTTTTAGCGGGGTCGTTTGTTTCCACACTGAGCGGTTGAGTCTCCGGCTTCCCCCCGTCTTCGACGAGGAGATTCGGGAAACTCTAAAGAGAAAGTTGTCAACTTTTCAGAATTGATTTCATTGACGGCTACAGCACGCGTGTTCTGGCGCTCTCTGTTTTAGCATTTTCTAAAATATCGGAATATAAACAAGGTTTTTTCAGGGGTGAGCTGTCTAGCGCATTTGGCTTCAATTGAAGAGGTCGTGTGTTCAGAGCAAGGAATATAGAAGCTATTAGAGCTTTCACCAGTGGCGGTACATGGTTAGTTTATTTTCAAGACTTGTTTGTTGAATTTGTCAAATCATTTAATCAACTGACAAAAACGTGTAAGTTTCCGCGGAGCCAAAATTTGCCAACGTAAGCCGTATATTACCTATTCGCCCCTATGCAAATTCAATCGAGCTTCGCCTCCGTTTATAACCACGAGGACATCGCCGGCCGCCAGCCTCGTGGTGCAACGAAAGGAAACCTTTGCTGACCATGAACATTCAACGAGTTTACACGCTTAGAATAATAGAAGGAATTTCCAAATTTAAAATATAAATTATTTATTATATTCTGTTGGGAAATATTTATTGGGGGGGTCATTGAATATATGACCTAATGATGGAGCCGCCACTGGCTTTTACGTAGGGTAATAGCCATATAATTTAAATTGTGAGTGGGGATAAGAATAGTTATGGCCAAAAAGTGAAGCATCTCAAAAATGTGTTACGAGAATCGTCGAATCTGCACATGCGCAAACCATGTTGTCAAAAGTTAATTTTTGTCCACAAATTTAGGCAACTGTTGCAAATTACGGTTTGAAATGAAATACTATTCGTAACAGTTCATATCTGTTCATCCTGCTAACTGAGTAGGTACTCGATAAATATGAATAAAATAAATGACATTAAAAGGTATTTTCGAAAAAATATAGTACAAATTCCTAAATAACTTTTATTTCCAACTTATAGTTTTCAATCCATAAGTGAAATACAAATTAGAATATACCTAAAGAGTGAATGTCCAAATTTTAAATTAGTTTTCACTGGATAGTAAGTTTTTTAAAATTTAGGCGAGTGTAGCAGTTGTCGTTCATTCTTCTTTGGCACTAACATGTTTTATAAACATCTCTCATTTGCTAATCCAAGCTTTGGTTTCTGGAATTTCTGCGTATCAATGAGCGCATAATCTCTTGATATTACAAGTTCTATCTAAACACTTCTAATCGAATTTTAGCATCAAAACCACAGAAAAAAACGGTTTCGTCTATAAAATAATAAAATTAAAATATGAAAAAAATGCTTTGTTTATATTTCTTATGTATCAAGTATGTAAATGGCATTTCTGTTCTTGCGCTTGCGCTCTTTCCCAAATTTCGGTCACTTTTCTGTTGGCTTCCCTATTTTTATACGGCGTGTATGATATACAAGCTATACCCCTTTTCAAAAATATATGGTAATAATCAGATCGCGAAACCTAAATAGACATAATAAAGGGGTCCCAACCGAGCTACAAGGAGCTGACAGCTTAGGAAACCCCCTAGGTAACGATAGGGGTACGACCGATCTGCTACCCCTGGGACACTCGACACGACTAGACAAACAATAAAACATGAAACCACAAGCTCACGTTTAAAAGACATTTTAAACCCTATAAGGGGTAGTGCATCCGTTTGATGACTTAATCGTAATACCTCAGACGTTTTGTTTCATACAATGTTTTTGTACTTGTGTATAATAATGCTTGTATTTTGAATATATTTTCATTTGCCTTATCGGATATAGATATTTTTAGTTTTAAGTAAGTAAAATGGCTTATCTTGCATGTAATGTATGCCTAATAGTTATTTAAAAAAATCGTGTAAATATTTAAAAAATAATATATCTTACTCTATTATATGGGTAAGGCATTAATTAGTGGATTTCAATAATTTCAGGTCTAGAAAGATCTGTATATCTGCGTAAAGCAAGTTAATATCTTGGCACATATGGATAATTACACTTTTATTTTACGTAAGAAGAAACATACCTACAAAAACACATTTTATTTTTAAACTGGCTTTAGCAGGGGTATTGGAACGTTTTTAATAACAATCTCGTAATGAGCAAAAATTGGTAAAGCAAGCAGTTGAAATAAAAATTGGAAACCCGGCATTTCTAAGATAATCAAATTGCGCTTTTCCATGATATATCACAGTCAGTATAATATCTATTGAGTATTGACGTAGGCAAAACTTTTAAAAACACATGCTTGCACGTCCGAAGGATGTTGAGAGTATTTCTCTAAAAATAATATTTTTTATTTTTATTCCGATGCCAGAATTTACGAGTTGGTAAGAACGTCGGAATCACGAGCCAATAGTTTTACGATTTGTAAACATCAATTATGAGCATAAACAAAAAACTTGTGACAGTCACCTATCATTCAAGGAATAAGTTTGCATTGAAGCTGGACTTTAAAACCCAAGAATAAATACTAAATTGCGAATTTATTTTTTAGTAGTTCGCACCCTTAGCATATAAAAAAAAAACAGTACGCTGTTATATTAGTTTAAAGATTACCTCACATCATAAACGCTATGGTTCTCAGGTTGTCAAATCTCCGTTTTATTAGTTAACCTATTAAGAAAACTAAAATCATAAAATTAAATTCAAATGGATAAATAAAATAAATATTATGGGAAGAGTATTGTCATTATCTATTTTGTATAATATAGAATGTGTATAGGATCGGATTTCAAAAATTTAGGATTAGTTAGTAAACATCCACAGCAAATAATTCTTAAGGCGAAATATGGCAACGCCGCCCAAAGAGTAGTAGTAGAGTAAACACAGACCTTATGCGTAATAGTAATTACATAGCGATCATGGGAAGTGGTATATAATATACGAGTGTCATGTTTCACGCGGGTGAGCCGAGTGCGCAAATCACACGAATATGTTAGTGCTCATTCCAGCGACTCATGTACAATATTTTTACCTCGACACAAGAAAAAATCAGTAAAAATACCTATTTGTTACATATCTTTTAAAAACATAAATGATTAAGTAGTCGATCGATACATTCTTAAGCTTAAAACGAGTTCTTCGGTCTTCTAAAATCCTACCAGTTGTGCTGAAGTTTCTTTCGCTTGAGGCACTAGTAGCTGGAATGCCTGTAAGTAATTTGAAATGGATATAGATGTTACATTTGATGATGTAAATTGTTACCTAAGAACTTTCGTGCTAACTTGGCAAGGATGGGGAACGTCGCTGAATGCGCGCTCCACCATGTTAAAATGTCTTCGTCGTTAACCGTGGTAGTTGTTCTTACATAAACATCTAATTCGTCTTTTGGTTCGTTGTTTGAGTTCTGGTCCTGAATATCATCTTCCCATTCTGAAAATGTGCTCTTTCTTTTAGGAGGTGGATCAACTGCTTCATCGGCTTATTCTATGTTTTCTTCATTGGTTGACATACCGCGTATATTTGTTTTAATTTTTTTGATGACATCATTTTTTTCAGTTTCTGATAACATTTTTAGTCGTTTGAATTTTGGCCATAAGAATATTGCAATTATATGATCATCGAGCAGAATAAATTTCTTAAGAAAAAAAATCTTCGGCCCTTTTTTTAAGTAAATCAAGCGCCTCATATTCGGAATCAAATCGGCATTCTCTAATGTGTTTTAAAAGTTTGTAATAACACAAAATAATGGTTTGGAAAGTTGGTTTGTGGTCAGCCTCTAACATATTAGAACATTCCTTGAATTTCTGTCAATATTAACTAGTCGGTGATCTTCTTGTTTTTGTATGAAAATTTCGTGGATATGTTCAAACTGATCGTGCACCGAAAGTAACATAATCAGCCTCAAATTCAATCTGGTTTTATGTTTATTGATAAATAGTTTTTATCAACAAAGTAAATTCATATGACCACTGTTGTATATATGTTACCATATCTTTACAATTTTCCATTAACATTTTGATCATATGTAAGTCTTCGGTATCTAAATATTTGTTATCAAAAGTGTTGCGTAAAATCGAAGTCAGCACATGTGCACAGCAGCTAAATCGATTGTATCTACTTACGGCGGCTACAATATTGGCGCCCTGATCAGTTACGAAGAATATTTTTTTCAAAAAGTGTCCAATCCTAAATTTGTAAAATCTTTTACCTTTCCCTTCGAATATTTCCCGCAGACTTCTTTTCTTCGGTGGGAAAACTAACCGTAAATAAAACTTTAGACTTCAATATCCAAGCATTGTCTATATATTGTACAGTTAATATGGGATTTTCTTGTGATCGTCCGTCCACACGTCTGTTGTTGCCACGTAGTAAGAATTTTCCATAATATCTCTTAGTTCTGGTAATAGGTCCCTTCTTACACTTTCCGCCGTTTCCCTCAAATGTTGGGAAACTGTAGTTGGATGTGGTAGTACGTTCTCAATATTTAATATGTCTGCGCATTTTTTTTGAACCCACAGCCCTGTATAATGTTAAAAGGTCGCAGGTCCTTACTACAAAAAATATGCTATAATTTAGGATAGCTTATGATGTACCTGTTTTCCTGGATTTAAATTTAAATAATAATCTACACTTCATACACTGGACAAAGCCTTCAGATGTTCCATCTTGTCTTACAACCAAACTGAAGGTACTCCAAATTGGATTTTTATTTCATTGCCGTTAAACTGTTTTAGGAATAGTTCACCAGTTTTTAGTTTATTCAGAATTTGTTGTTTTCATCCATCGCAAACGAATCAATAACAAATTACCGATACAATATGGAACAACCGAACCCCACACCGCAAACAAAACATTAAAACTAAAACACTAAGATTAAATAAACTACCCCTGTCTGACCTGAGTCAATTGGTTTAGGAAGGTCGGCCAAGAAATCTCTTTAAACCAGTGGTGTCCCGTCGTTCTTTAAATAATATGGCACTCCTTTTTGACTATACGCACTTCAGATTAAAAAATGTAACTATGCCTAATGAACCTTTATCTATATTTGTCTGTTTTCTTTCGTGTACCGCACTTTTATATCTCTTTTGTGTTGCAAAAACGGCGAACTTTCGAATTTTAATTTGCCTATAAATATATTTTTCCTTGAGTTCTGTCATTAACAGTTCCCGGGCTACTGCTACGTCCACATTATTGGACCACCCAGTATAGTGATACTCGATTTACAAGTCCAGATTTTACAAGGGCAGCCAGCATCAGATCCAGTGAACGAGATTTATCAAAATTTTAATTTATGCAGTTCGACTTTGGGCTGCTCGGGTATGCCAAAAGTGGCCGTCTGTCTCCGTTTGTCATATTATTAAAAATCGTAACTTTTGAGATACAGAATGGTAAAGTTTAAAAAGAAAACATGTTTTTTTATCCCAATTCTGATGCTATTGTAGATAACTGCATGAAATTTGATACACGTCTGTTATGCATTAAGGAGCATACGGATTTACCCAGGTTAATTACATACGCACGCCATTGGTAGAAATTTCAAAAATTGATTGTTAATAAAAAATGCCGTTTTATGCATAAAAGACGTGTATCAAATTTCACACAGTTATTTATCTATAATAGCATCAGAATTAGGATTTTAAAAAAATGTTTTTTTTAAAACCCTGTATCTCCAAAGTTAAGACTTTTAGGTTCATATTAAACTTTTTTCTTAAAAAGGTCCAAGAATCACCCCCTTTAACATTAGCAAAATACTAAAACCAAACCAGAACTAATCAAAACTAACCAAATTAACCTTCTTTAAAAATTAATTTCGGAAGATTAAAGAACATTAACACGACTCTCGGATTCTTTTAATATAGCCCGGCCCGGTCCGTCCCGTGCAGATCTCCAATCTGGCAACACGCTGTTGTGGAAAAATCTAGTTTTTAATTGATTGTAACAATTTATTATTATTTCCCTCGAAAGTTCTGTATTCGTAAAAAATTTCATCCTTCGAGATTTTTGCAGATCTTGACATATGGCATTGGTCCCTAGATACCGAAAAACATGTTTCCCCATTTCCGTCCGTCTGTCTGCTCGCGGCATTGTGGTGATGATGTGGTGAATGCGCCCCATATTTTTATAATTCCCGTGGAAGCTCATCGCGCCATCTAACGGAAAAAGCAGAACAAGGTCTGCCGAGCCAGTTAGTTAATGTAAAGTTTGTTTCCTAGATTCTGGTTGAACTGAAAATTTTATGAAATTGTCCTTGAAAAATCCTCACCTAGGTTGGATTCTCTGATTTATGACACAACAGAACAATCATAGCATAGAATAAATATTACACTGTATAATCTTGTTTGCAACCTGTAGAAAGAGAACTGTTAACATGGCTAGATCAATCGTTGCTGTCTACTTGCTGGGATATATTCTTAGCACATTCGCAGTTATTAGTTTCATTCCATTTTTTTTTAATAACATTGTGGGTGTTTCTTTTAATTCATTGATTTATAACCTTTCTGCAAACAGACTAATCTATTTTCTTAAAAATATCTAGACCGGTCGCCGTTCTGGGGACAATTTATCTGCCTTTTTGGTGCCTCTGCACTGTGAGAGTTCGGGTACAGGAAGCATAATAAAAAATATACCCGAAATACATACTAAGAGTGAACATCGTATGAATTTATCAATTCTTCGCTGTGTTTTTTAATTTGGGGTAGGGATCCAAAAAGAAAAGTCAGATATTCAAAAAGTCTACGTTTCGCAATTTATTATTGCATCTTCAGGACACTAAAAGACATACATAGAACGACATAGCTCTACAAGACATCAACTCAATAAATAGTAAAGTAGAAAAAATGCTATACTGACTATGAAAAATACTATATTGACTGTGAAAATTTGACATAAAATAGTGATTTTTTTTTAAATATTACATACAAAAACACATTAATCACGATAAATACATAACTAAACATTTTGATCTTTTTCAAACTGAAACACAATGCACAATTAAAAATTAAAAACTATGTACTTACATTTTAAGGATTTGACTTTTATAGTCATATAAAAAATACACGAACAACACATAGGTAAACAAAGTGAAAATCACATACATGGGTTACAACAATAAAATGAAATACCACAAATAATTAAAACAATTCAACCTAGTTCGTTCAACGGTTGTTTGAGAATAGCAATATACCAAATATTCTTCCGTGTTACAGCTAGGTATGTGCGGAAGGTAGGCCGATATCCAGCAGTGGATGAAAAGGCTGTTGATGATGAAATAGCCTGCAAATAATTTTAGCATACGGATATAGTTATTTGATTTTATCAATTATATTGAAATATGCAGTACTGAGATTCTCTAAATCGGTTTTTTTATTAACTGAATTTTTATTCTGTTGTATATGTGTCATTTCTGAGATTAATCTCTTTTTATAGTTAGTTTGGGAATCCAGTACAGATGTATTGTCAAAATCGAAACTATGTCCTGTATCTCTTTTATGTTCTACTAAAGCTGTTGGATTAATTTTTAAAAGAAAATTCTTTTTCTCATTTTTATGTTCTTTAATCCTGTCCTGAGAATATTTGGTATATTGCTATTCTCAAACAACCGTTGAACGAGCTAGGTTGAATTGTTTCAATTATTTGTGGTATTTCATTTTATTGTTGTAACCCATGTATGTGATTTTCACTTTGTTTACCTATGTGTTCGTGTATTTTTTTATATGACTATAAAAGTCAAATCCTTAAAATGTAAGTACATAGTTTTTAATTTTTAATTGTGCAGTGTTTTTCAGTTTAAAAAAGATCAAAATATTTAGTTATGTATTTATCGTAATTTATGTGTTTTTGTATGTAATAATTTCCAAAAAAAATCACTATTTTATGTCAAATTTTCAGTCAGTATGGTATTTTTCATAGTCACTATAGCATTTTTTCTACTTTACTATTTATTGAGTTGATGTCTTGTAGAGCTACATATATCGTTTTATGTATGTATTTTAGTGTCCTGAAGATGCAATAATAAATTGCGAAACGTAGACTTTTTTGAATATCTGACTTTTCTTTTTGGATCCCTACCCCAAATAAAAAAAAAACACAGCGAAGAATTATCATATTGGAACGTTAAAACAAGACATAGAAGAATTTGTCAATGCTTCGGTTTGTGATGGGAAAGTGAAAAGTATGGTATACAATAAACAATATTCGGTATCTGCTGATGATAGATAATGAATAGTCTTTTGTTTTGAAGTGCCTCATCAAAACAGGGGAACAAAATTGGCATCTTTTTGCATTATGTTTTTGTTATATTAATAATAATTAATAAATAATTGTTGTACAGGGTATCGCATTTTCGGCACTTTTGCGGGGTATTTCCTTTATTTTTAAAAATAGAAGGTTGCCTTTTTCGCGACATGGGCCACTTTTTTGTAAAATTAAAGATGACGCCAGTAGAATTTTTATAGCCCTTAGATACAGGGTGGTTTTAAACATGTTGCATTTTCAGGCATACGTATACGTCAGGTCAAAAAGTTCTCGGACCCTACTTTATTTTTTTTAAATGGGACACCCTGTATATTATTCTTTATATTTATTTGGAAAGGGCTTTCCAAAAATATGTACATATATGCAGTTATTTTGAAAAATAAGCTCAAAATTTCGAGATTTTCTAAAGTTTTCTTTTGCATCGAATTAGTACGCTATGGCGAAAATTTATTAAAAACAAAATTCATGTTAGTTATTACTATACTAAAGATGTAATATTTTCAAACTTAATTCAAAAGATCTTTTTTAATTCTCAACTCTTAATTATTTGTTAGAGCATTTTTTACTTAATTATAATAAAATTATTGAATTTTACTCAACACAAAACCATAATTACCTATCTTATTTAAAACTCAAGCTAGGAAAAACAATAGAGAAACTAAATTTTGAAAAAGCAAAGAGTTTTCGAAGGTGGTTTTCAAAATGACTTATGCAAAATTTTCACATTTTCGTTATCCTTCTAATAGCGTTCAAAAGAATCATAGGCTTTCTTTGCAAATTTTTGAAAGTTAAATCGACTGCCGCACGAAGCTCCGCTAGAGACTGATATCGTGTTTTATATATTTTATTTTGCATGAAACCTCATAAGAAAAAATCTAAAATCTAAAAATCCTGAGATCGAGCTGGCCATGTTACAAGTCCGTGGGTACCATTCCATATTTGAGGAAATTTATCGTCTAAAAATGCCCTTAAATGCGCGTTTGGCTTGGAGCACCGTCTTGTTGAACAATAACGGGATTATAAAGTGCCAATGGAACATTTCCCACCAGTTGTCGAATAACTTCCGCAAGGATTTCTAGGTACCGACGCGCTGTGAGACTTTCAAAAATTCTATAGACTCTGCGTCTTCTAAAAATGAAACACGAGATCCCAACTCCAAAGCGTCCTTGTTGTGTCCTCTCAAAAATTAAATGGTGATTTGAAAAATAAGATTTATCGGAGCAGATAACGAATCTGCTAAAAGATTCATCAACGTTCGGCGCTCGGCATCTCCGGGTGTAAATGTTGAACTATGTGGAATTTTTATGGGTGATACTTATATTTTTGCAAAATTCTTTGAGCATCAGACTTCAGGCGTCGCTTGTATATAACCCAATACGTTTATTTCTTTTCTCTATGTTGTTTGGTGTATGCTTTAGGACGAAGCTCGATAAATGATTCGTGCTCTACTAAATTTGATTTAAGGCTGGCAAATATGACTTCTAAGATATTGCCCTAACAAAATACGTAAATATAATTCTGAGGCTTTTTGAGGATTTCTATTAGGTTGTATGAAACAAATCAACATTATACTTTTTATAATTTTCGTAGTAGACTGCTATTATTGTAAAAAAGTAAATTAAATATAGTGTATATTTAAATAGAAACACGAAAACAACAAAAATATTTCATTAATAATTAAAAACTGACAGAACCGCAAAGTTTTTGACATGTTGCTTTTTGTTCCAAACAAATTAGTCATAGCCTACCACCTACTAACTGGACACAAAAAAAAATTAGAAGATCTCGAATTTTGAGCTTGTTTTTCAAAATAACTACATACATGTATATATTTTTGGAAAACCCACATTATTTCTAATAAGTATAAAAAATAATATACAGAGTGTGCAATTTTAAAAAATAAAGTAGGGTTTACCTGACTCCGTATACATCTTCTGAAAGCGGCACTGTATTCTACGATAAAGTCATATAAGGAACAGTTTTTGCCGCTTTGATAAGTTATTAGATAGCTGGGATACGAGGGGGGCCTGAAAATGCAACATTTTCAAAAACGCCCTGTATCTCAAAAACCAAAAGGGCTATGAAAATTCGGTTGACGCCATCTTTAATTTGACAAAAAAGTAGCACACTGTCGCAAAAACCATAACCCTCTATCTTTAAAAATAAGGGAGATACCCCGCAATTCCGAAAATGGGATACCCTATACATTCTTGAATGGGGCCTAAAAGGCAATTAATTTTTTATTAAAACTTGGAAATATGTATATTAGTTTCTTTGTAAACTAATGTTGAATCAACTTAAGTTATCGCACAGCTAAATTAAGGCATTTATTAATATAGCTTTGCAATTATCATTTACATCCATCTGCACATATTATTTCTCCAACCAAATAATAATTACTATTTTAACGAATGACTTTTAACACATTTTCATAGGACTATTATGGCAGATATTCTGTTTTCAGCAGGAAACCTATAAATTTAAACAATGATGCAGGTTGAGTTATTTTAAACATCCAAGTTGCTAAATGGATTATATATAATACAACGTGAACACATTTCGCATGTTACGATTTAACGATTTAAGGGGGTAGTTGCAGTCGTTTACAGAGGCTTCTTCTATGGATTTATGAAGGGATCCTTTAAAAGTTAATTTGGAGGCAAGAGATCGTAAGGTCGTTTCTTGTTGTGCTCTAACTATAGAACCCAAATAACATCTTTGGGATATTATTGTTAATAGATGCTACAAGTAAATATAAACTGCTCAACAAAGAGAGCAACCCTTTCAAATTTTAGTCCTTTCTTCAAATTGCTTTAATTTTTAAAAAAAATCACTTTTTCGAAAGCGGATTTTGAAATATTTGAATTTTATACGGGATGGTCAATAAATTCGTGTTAAAGTTCAAAAAGTTTGAATGTTTACCATTTCAACAAAATCAAATTTTAAGCATTTTAGTATGGTAGGTTATCAAAGTTATATCGAAATCTCCAGAGGTTTTTGTTAAATTTTTAAATACTTTTGACATCAGGAAATTCTGGACAGAAAGAAGAAATAAAACGTAGGTAATAAACACTATTGTTGTAAACTGAGCAGGATGTATTTATATTGCCTAAGAAAATCGACAATTTAAAGTTCTAATCAATCAGACATATCTGTTTATCGATTAGTGTCCTTTAGGTCCACGTAAACTGCTTGGCAAAATGGGTTTCCTCTATTATGGAGTTATGTGTCAATTGCCATCTGGTAAAAATAAAAATAAATTGACGTGTTTTAAACATAATAAACATACAATTTTTTCGACTTGTCGATTCGAATTTCATATTGTCATTTTTTGGGCAATACAAACACATATCAGGTCCGCCACTTAAAACTCCTGAGGTGCCCATTTTGCTTATTTTTTAAGTTCAGTATTTACGTGACACATCAAATTGTAGGTATAGTAAAAAAAACTACAGAGAGAACCAATAAGTTTTTGAGGATCGAATATGACGTTTATAAAAATGCTTTTTTTGAATATTTTTTTGCCTCATCCTGTACATTAAATTTCTAAATTATTTTGAAATATGCTTAAAATGCTTCAATTTGAATTATTACAACAGTTGTCCATTTTTTTCCAGTTTAGAGACAAAAATTAAAAAACTTTTTTCATATAAAATCGAGCAAAAAATATACTGATGATAATTTTATTTATATTTATTGTATTAGTCTAAAATATTCTCTAGATATATTGTGTTAATTTACATGATTAAAATAATTTTAATTATGGCGGCATAACTTAGATACTAACTTAGTTAAGCAAGAAATAATTGTAGTCGGCCATGAATGTCTTGCTTTGCGTGAAAATGTTAAAATATAGTAGTTTTTTTTTTAGATCATAAAATATGATTCACTATAAAAACTACACAAAAAAACTTGAAAATGTAACTGGCAGACTCGATTGGCTAACGAGAGTTTCTTCAGAATGATTTCCAGACCGACACGGTGTCCAGTTTACAATTTAAAACATTTAAAAGGTGTGCTATTTAAAAGAACATGTTTTATTTATTAAAGAAATAGAAAGAAAAGCAGAGAAAAAAAGAGACCAATGCAATACTAAGAATGCTACTAACAGAGTTAACAAAAATGCTTTGGTTTAGTAAATGAATCATGTACTTTTAAAATGTGTTATTTTCTGGCCAGAGTCGGAGTGGAAACAATTCTGAATAAATCCTGTAAACTAACCTAGAATTCTGATTATATTCTTAACAAATTAATAAAAATTGCGCTGACTTATAAATTAAAGTGTAAGCACAATTATGGTTAGATTAATTAAATAATAGAGGTATGTGAAAACGGGTTTTTAAATATTGTAATGTGAGGACCACAAAGAAGTTTTCTTAAATGGAAAAAATAGATCATTTATTTTAATGCATTGATAGTCCACCCTTTAGAACCCTTCAGGGTCCGGATGATCTGGTCTGCCTAGGCTGCCCTACGCACGACCCTGCTTATTATATACAGGCTATTCCATACGTAATGGTACGTTAGAAGTATCTGGAGAACGAAAAGAAAAATAAATTTGAAATTTTGACTACGGCCATAGGAGGCTGCGCTCTAGCTTTTAAAAATAATTTCGCGTTTGCGGTGTTGCTAGATTTAACTGGTTAACGTAACTGGCATCAACTTTGGAATATTATTTTATTTTTAGATTCAGCGAAACAATCTAATTTTTTTGTATAACATTTTTTTTTACCAAAACTATGTGAATTACAAGTTTGATATTATCGTCTCCAAATGTTATCAATGTATAATTTTAATATTATTTGATCAACATGTGGTACTTTAAATTTACCAACATAGGATCGTCGTCCTAAAAATTAACTGCAATTCAGTTTTTATAAATTTGATCAAAAGTGACTTTTTTAAATGGAATACCCTGTATAATATTGAAACGTTGAATAGAGTGGACAAAGTGAATTTTTTTCATTTAAGGTGTTCCTATACCTATTTTGAACCACTTATTACTATTAGTATTCGACAAGACATTAAAGATCTATTAGTATTCGACAAGACATTAAAGATCTAAAACGCCAAGTGTGCTATGATGTACCCAACTGCAATACGTAACGATGGTGGCATGACATGTCTCACTTTTTAGTTTACGTCAGATTAAGTTAGCGAAAATGTAGAATAATAGTTATTCAAAGGCGGATATTTTTAATTTGTGGCGAGTGTCAAAAAATTGTTTCAAGAACCTGCAAGATTTAGCGCTCTTTTTCGAATATGCCGCCAACGAACCAAGGGAATTTCTCAGAACTAAAGGTAACTTTTTAAATTTTGGAGCTGTGCAAGATCCAAGAATTCAATTTCACCCTATTACTGAAAATAAAAAAAAATTAACATAATAAACATGGCTGCAAACTAATTACATTTCAGGCTTTACAACCAGATGATCCCCCAAAACGTGTAGAACTTTGCGAAATGTTATTAATTAGCACACAGGAGGATCCAGATTTTCTGAAAAGAATTATTTGGACTGATGAAGCAAAATTCTTACACGAAGGAGTCTTTAACCGTCAAAATAACCATTTTTGAGCTGCAGAAAATCCACACTTTATGAAAGAAAAAGGTTACCAACAAAAATTTATTTTTAATATAATTAGTTTTTTAATGGATAAGCAATTTTCAATATACGTTTATGACGAAATTTTGACTTCTGTAAAATATATTGAAATTCTGCTAACGACTGTATATGACTTTTTGGATAATCTACCGCTTATCGATTTGAGAAATTGTTGGGATCAACTGGATGGAGCTCATGTCCATTGTACCCATGAAGTTTCCGAACTGTATGATATATTTGAAGATAGGTGGATAAGACGTGAAGGACCATGGAGTTGATCGCCGCGATCTCCAGATCTTACTCCATTAGACTTTTTTATGGGGATAGGATTAAAGACATGGTTTATAAAACACCAGTAAAAGAAGATGTAGAAAATCTGGTAGCTTTTGAACAACTGGATCCGTCAGAATTTCAAAAAGCTACTACCTGTCATGTGATAAAGTGTATTACCGATTGCTTACATGTAAATGGTCGGCACTTTAAACATCTGAAGTATTAGGTTAGAATTCCAAAAAATTTAATTTACTGACAAAATCGGTTCTCTCAGATCCACAATTTATATTAAAAGAAAACCGTTTGGGATTGCGTAAGGTGTGATTACATCATAAAAGATTAACGGCTGGATACAGAAAGCTCAATTAAAGTTTAGAATGTTTAAGGGAATGTCAAATTTGACAAAGAGTTCCTAGATTTTTATAAGCAACTTGTCAAATCCGAAAACTAGGTTAAATATTCTAAATAGTATATAACTTTTGTGCAACCGGCTGTTAGCGTTATAGATATCTAATGTCTATTTTTCGAATATCAATATTAATTATTTATATAGCCGCTTATTAATTGACTTTCTTTAATGTCTGTTTGTCGAATATTAATAGTAATAATTATTCATAAAATCGCTTATAGGTAAATCGACAGCAGTTCAAAATAGGTATAGGAACACCTTGTATAGAACAAATTCAATTTGTCCACTCATTCAACGTTTCAACAATATACAGCCACTTTTGATGATATTTATAAAATCTAAATTGCAGTTAATTTTTAGGACACTCTGTATAAAATTCGACGATCCTATGTTGCTAAAATAAAAGTACTACATGTTGACTAAATAATATTAAACATTGATTTAACATCTGGAGACGAAAATATTGAAGATTTAATTCACATAGTTTTGCTAAAAAAAAGCACAAAATAATTAATATTTAAGAAACGACTAGAGAAATGAAAAAATATCCTATACAAAGAAAACTTAGATTATTTCGCAGAATCTAAAAATAAAATAAACTACAGGGTGTCCCATTTAAAATTGTAAAGTTGATGCCAGTTACCAGTAGATCTGGCAACATTGCAAACGCGATTTTTTTTTAAAAACTAGAGCGCAGCCTCCTATGGCCGTAGTCAAAATTTCAAATGTATTTTTCTTTTCGTTCTCCAGATACTTCTAACGTACATACCATCGAGTATGGAATACCCTGTATAGTGTATATCCTAATATCTCCAAGTAGTAGAAACATATACTGTTAAGGTCTGATTAGTTTAAGATCATTCAGGAATAAGTTTGTAGATGAACAAGGTATTTTGCCTGTGATTATTAAATTTCTCTGACATTTGTAACTTATATGTTGCTAATTCATGCAATATTCATGAACAGCGTCCATAGTTCATTTGTCATCCAATAATAATTTGTTTTTAATGGCAACGTGTGACCGAGATACCATGATTTTCTAAATATAAATTAAGGTGTGACAGTAACAATGCTGCGGCAGAAAATGTTCATTTTGTTTCAAAATAATGTGATTTAGGTGCCAAAATTTTTTCGTACTTGTTTTATTGAAAGTTCGAGCCAACATTTTCATGGAGGGTATAACACTTCTTTTTCAATAAAGTTTTGTAAATGATATAAGGCAGTACTTACCTCACAGCGGTGGGAAATACTATTTTTTATATATTTATCAAGGTCTAGAAGACAATAAAAATATTTCAATTAAAATCAACGAAATAAATCAAAGAATAACTATTTTCCTCGCATCAATTGTGTTCAATTAGAACTACTTTATTTTTACGACAAGTACATTTTTTATCTAAGGCGATCTTATTTAAGATTCTTAGATGATGTATACAAAGTAAAAAATAAAAAAAAACAATAACAAACTTAATATTGAAATTTAAAATGTCCAAAAAAACAAAACACCGAAATTAAAAGTAGAACAAGAAAAAATGAAACTACTATCGTTACCGGATTATATGCAAATAGATTCTTGCATGTTTTTACTATTTTTAGGCTTTTTGTGTATTTTAAACGTATTGGCTATATTATTAAAATTTCTAACTATTTTACCGCGAGAAAATATCTATCTAGAGACTATCTCAAGAAGTGGATGTGTCAGAAGAGTATTTGACATAGTATGCAGGAAGAAAAACGGAATGAACCAGCCATTAAGTTAATTTGTTACAGAGCAAATTTAATAGTTTAAATTTAACTGTGGGTAATGTGGCTTTTGAATCTTCTTCACCCTTCTTCTTCTTCTGCAAAGTTTTCAAAAAAACTAACACAAATGAAAGATTTGATTGATTCTATCTAGAAATGATTTCCATATTCCCTCACAGACCAAAGAACCTGTGTTTTTCTATACAATGTAGCTCCGTACATGTTTAAGGCTGTGTAGGTTCTTCAAATGTTTTATCCCAATTTAATCCATGTCATTTATCGTGCTCATGGAATGCATCGTGTATGAAATTCGAAACACATTTGGAAATGTAAATAAATTAGTTTCGTTTACAAAAAAAGGTATTTCTTAAAGCCCCAGACCGAATTCAGTTTTACAGGGAAACATCTTTAACTTCGCCAATAGCAAAGAGCCTGTAGTAACTCGCTAGGATGCATGAATGCTATTGTGAATTTTTATAGCGAAAACTTTAAGGCGATAAAATATGTTGTTTCTGGATTTGACAGTTAATTTCTGAGTCCAAGGAAGCCCTTGAAAACACTTTAATAAAAAAGATGTTTCTCTTATTGAAATACATTTGTCGCATATACCTGAATCTATTAAAAACTTGAAACAAAAAGTTTGCCTTTAATTGAATACCTGCGGATAATGGATAGAAGTGGAAACAATAAATTGTCGTTTGCAGGATATATTTCCGGAGAAACTTAAAGAAAAACTTAACCGAGTGCTAGAAAATAACCCAGGTTTTGAAGCTCTATGTCAGATAAATTATGGTACCAGTACTATTTCGCCTATGAGATGGCTCCAAAATTTAAGTATTGCCCTGAGACGTCAGTGGGTGTGGAACCATTACCACCGGTGGTAACGGTGGAACATGCTTTTTCTGCTTTAAGATGATTTTGGACGTCATAAATTTTGAGATATTGATGTGAAAATTGGTGATAACGGATTTGTTGTAGCCAGTAATAATAATACCCCTTTAATTTTGAAGTAGAGGGTGCTAGTAGCGCTACTTTTTGTATTTAAAAATGTTCTAACTTTTTTGAATACAAAAAAGTTTTGTATAGAAAAATATTTTCTATTATAATTTCTTCACAAAAAAGCTATACCTTATAAATCTACCTAAATTTTACCGTTTTCGAGATATTTGCTGTTTTATTACTTGAAACAGCCCCGTGTACTCACCATTTAGGATATTCGAGTTTTATCATTTTTATAAAGTAGGCTTTTATCAAACAAGAATCAATTGGAATTAATGCATCTGTCGCAATGGCCATCACCCTAAGGATATTAATTCTAAATATCATTCTTTTTAATAAATTGAGCGTCCTTGTCATCAACCCATGGTTATTTTAAAACCCGACAACCCATGCATATTTTAGTTATTCTATGTTTCATATAATCCTGCCTTTAGTAATTATCGTTCCTCTATTTCTCCTAATTATTCCTTTTAACAAACTTTCTCTGTAGAAAACCTAATAATATATTTTCTGTACTGACCTTTACAGTTCTTTTTGAGAGAATGTTAATATTTTTAACTACTAAACTAACAGTGGCGTTTTGAAATATTTAGGGGTAGGTTTTTGGCACTTCCAAATGATTACCGCATTACAATTGTGTGAAATTTCCTGTTTGAATTTTTTAGCAAACAAAAATTATTTATTATAACATGATATTAGTTATTTTGTATGTTTTGGTAATATTTCTAATTGAAAAAGGTTCGTATATTACCTACTTCTTTTAAATGGCAAAGAATTACTGCTTATGTAATTTTGAATGTTATGATAAGATAATTGTTTTTGTAAATTAAGCTAACCATGAAATCATTAAGAAAAATCATGTGTATTGTGTCATATTGTTTATTGTTACTGTTACCAAACACTCGTGTTTATCATTATTAATGAGCACAATAGCAAACCTAATGCGATTTTGTTTTATTATAGGTGCTTAAGTGCTGAGTGCAACGATCTGTTTTTTAAATGAGTGGTCAACATAAATAGATAACGCTGTCAACAGGTTGGTTTTAAAAATGCAAACCTGACATATTATGTAATTATATTATTTAAATGTCGCTTATATTTTAAACCACATAAATGCATGTTGACTTAAATATGTTTTTGATATATTTGGCAAACTAGCCTTTTTTGTGTACGCAATTATTTTTTGTATGTTTTGTTAAATTACAGTCTCATTTAATTTTAAGTTAACACATATTTCATTAATAGCTGAAAATATACAAGATGTTCTGTTAAATATTAAAATAATCCTTGTACAAAAAATTGTTACTCTCTCAAAAATTCGGTTATCAGATATAGCGTCAATCTCCGGATATTCTCTTGTGTGAAATAGGGCAATTCGTATGTTTAGAAAATCGTGTATAGAAACATTTATGAATCGATAATCTCCTTACCATTACTCATTATATTTTTAGTAAAACTCGAAATATGTTAGACAAATATCAGTCCCTTTAAAGTTTTAAATAGGTAAAATCAACTTTACTCTAATAAAAAAGTGTGAGGCATGTTCAAATAATTGCGAATGTCAGTCTAATGCAAATCAAACAAAGAGACTATTTCCAGGGGCTACTTATTTTTCCTGTTTTAAATGACCAATATTTTGACATTTTAAAATATTGGTTAAAATAATTCTGTCACTAAGTGGTCAGTTTGATAATAATTAAAAGCTCCTTTTAAACAGTATGAAAGGCAGAAGAAGTTTTGCTGGGCTCCTACACCCCCTGGCCGAGCAAATTGTGATAAATCTTGCAATTATTTTAATCGAGAAAATGATATTCAAGAAAAGTCCAGCAGAGAGTATCAGAAGCTCTAGGAATTAGTGTAAGTTCTGTTGGAAAGATTATTCGAGAAAAAGAAGCAAATTTAAAGTGGAAAAGCGTAAAAGAAAGAAGCCGAACATTTACGTGAAAGTCAGAATATGTATGTAAGCGATATTATTTATGATTTATATGCAAAAAAACTTCATGTCACTTTGAAATCCTTAAAAGATGTCTTGAAGTAATTGGGGTTTTTTTTTGAATATTGGGCTAAATTCATTGTCCAAACTGGTAAAATGTTTGGGATTTTGATTTAGAAAGGACTGCAACAGAAGATACCTGTGCAAAAAGCCAGAAATTGCTAGTCACAGTGAAAATTTTTAAAAAACTACGTTGAAAGCCAAAAATCAAAATTAAGAAATGTGGTGTTTGGTGTTTTTTCGGCTTTATTATCTTACATGCAGTCTTTCTTCAAAGTATTTTATACCATGAGCAAGTTTGATCTTTTCATCAACTTCAAAAAACTTCGACTATGACAATATGGACAGCGATTTAATTGAAAAATGGATTGAAGAACGATTAATACCCAATTTAGAAAAAATCATCTTTAATTGGTATGAATTGTATTGAACGAATGGGCCGAAATAAGATGCGTTTCTAAGCGAAAGCCGAATTTGTAAACATTTAGGTATTTACGTATGTACCTACAAAAGAATATTTGCCAATATTTCAGTTTTGGCTTGTAACCCTCGAACCAGAGATTATTGAATGGTTTCAAAAAGAATACTTAAATTCTTTGCCGAACGTGCTGAAGTCAGAGCTCCTGGTAATGGCAAAAAGACAGCAACGCCCAAGAATATACGGTGGATCAGATATTACGTCAGCATGACTACGAAGTTTTGTGCCTGCCACCATATCACTGTCATTTCAATGCAATCAGTACGAAAAACGGGTTGGAGGTGGTTTAAAAATCGGTGAAGTAGATATGGTTTGGCAATGTGCGCTGGACCAGATAGATGAGGAATATTGGAAAATCTCAGTAGTGCACACAGAAGAACTTATTAAACATTGGTGGAGTCGGAAGCAAGTTTTGGACGATTTCGTAGAGCCTCTAGTTGTTAATTTAAATGAAATTGACGTCACGGGCAATATAATTTCGAATCTTCTATATTTATGGAACTGACCAACCGACCCCATCATCTGTAACAGTACAATAGTTTTTTTTTAATACAGAAAGAGGAGTCTTAGAACCCAACCTATAAATCATAGAATCTGTGTGTTGGGTACCATATTATTTTTTTTCTAAATAAACTTCATTCATAATGCATGGTATTTCTATTAGAGTAAAGCCGACTCTAGTATGGTTACAATGCAATATTTGGTAGTAATGCAAATTACAATACGACCATCACAGGCTAGAATTATATAATGGAAGTACTGCTACTGCCTTGGTGCGAAACTTGACTGAAAAGTACAAAATAAGTGATACCAAATTTAATAAGTACATAAAAAAAACACTTATTAAAAATGTTTTTTATAGGATACATGAATTCCGCCACTTCGTTCTTTAGTTAAGTTTTGTTTCTTTATTGTTCTTTATTAAATATTTTTATCGTACTTTCTTATTTTAAGACTGTCCAATTTCCAATTGTATAATGTTTAAACTAATAAATGCATTTCATTTCATACGTCTATCGGTATCTGGTTAACACTAGTTTGTGAATCATGCATTCGCATAAGCGATTTAAATTTATGATTAAACACTTTTTTTTTGTTTTGAAGTTGTATTATACACATAGACATTGTCTATGGTTATACACCTACCTTTATTTTATCGTAACTCTGTGATTGTTTGATTGATTGTGTGATTTTTCGGTGCCCAAAACATAAAAAAATGTTACAAATTTATTCAACATGGGCATATTCGATCAAGTTGATGGAAGCCCATATTATAAATGAAATATATCCCATAACAAGTGTTTCGGTACACAGTACCGTTATTCCGTTAATGGAATTAATTATTTTTTAAGTAGTGGAAATTTAAATTTATATTTTTAATTCTTAAACATGGGCGTTTTTTGTCGAAATTAACTTAAAAATAATATGTTATTTGGGTAAATATATGCCCCAGGGGGGACGAAGTTCTGGGAAGTGAGAATGAGAATTACACCCTTTGAACGTTATATAATACATAAGTGTGGCTACAGTTCTTAAGAAGCACGACTATCAATAACCAATCAAGTTGATTATCTTAAGTAACATCACTGTTAACAAACAAAAGCAAATCCTTAAAGGTTTAATTAACACATCAAACTGCAAAGTAACAGTTGAAAAAGCAAAATCTACTACGACATTATTTGTTAAAAATTAACAAAAGAAGCATAAACGCAGGTTATTATACATATTTCAGATGAAAAATTCTACGATTTCTTTAGAAAGTGCTATTTACTGATTACGTGGAGAGAGGGCCCTATGCTTTCTATTCTAGAAATAGAATATTTTGTAATAAAACTATTAGCTTACAAAATTAACAGCAAAAAGGTATTAATATTAAGTGAATTTCTATACTTCGAAAAAATTTGCGAGCAGGATCCTCCGTTATTTTTTTGACACTTCTTTTACTCATCCAGTGTTTGAACTACTCATGTTCTTTTTTTATACCTTTCACGGGATTTAACCTGTAACAAGTTCAGTGAATAGAAAAAAGCATGCGTTTTAATTGTGCTTGGGGGTATTGTCCCTTATATAGGACAAAGAACGATCTCCCTTGTTAACGAGTGGGGGATGCCTGGAGCAGCTCTTTTAAATTGGGTCGCCAATAAACAAGTGAGCAACGCTTGAATGACTTATAGAAAGCAGAAGTCGGCGGCTAATCTGAATTCAAGCTGCCGCTAGGATATGTTTGGGGGTATGTCTATAACATAACTTTTCCGACTGTGCTTTATATATAATTTTTACGAGCTTAAGAAAACATTACAAAAATTGAAGGCATTAACGTAATAATTATATTAGCAACAATAGTGCACTTATATGAATTATTTTATGTGCAAGTAGAGATGTTGCATTTAGGGTTACACTTAAATATTTAAGAGATTTTTAAAATAATTCTAAAATAAATAATATGTACTTCCTAAAACCATATTTGTTTTTATTTTTATACAGGGTTTCCCAGCCGAGAGTGACCTTTTTTGGAGGTTAATAATTACTAAACGATTATAGTTGGAAATGCACAGTTTGTTTTAATCGACTTCTGTAACCAATAAATTATTTATTTTTTGTCTTTTCTACAAAGTGGCCTGAGAAAATGTCTATTTTAAAATTTCAGAAATATCATTATTTTAAATTTAACACCCCGATATGTGTGGATTTAAAAACATTAGTTTTTATTTATTTATTTATTTACTACCCATGAATTATTCGCGCCGCGCATATACGTCCGCCGCGATTACGCCCTAACCATAGCTTCTATCGAAAAAACTTATACCACGAAAAACTTGCGGGACCCGGAAATACGTACGACGAAGCGTTAAAATTGTTTTAATTGTCCCAAGCAAAACTTATAGGACAAGTCCGAGAAACAAAACCGCAGATCGAGCCGCAGATTTCTACCTATAACGGTTTAGGAAACTACATTCGGAATGTGATTGAGGGGATTCTCCAGGAAATGCTAAGTATTTATTTTTCTGATTTATGATTTTTAGTGATTTATGGAGACCTTAACCATAAACCAGTTTTTTTGCGTTAATATATACAGGGTGTTCTATTTTAATTAAATGAGATTTCTGAAATTTTAAAGTAGACTTTTTCTGAGCCACTTCTAATAAATAATTATATATCAAAAAAAAATTATTGGTCTCAGAAGTTGTCAAAACTAAACCAACTGTCGTCGTTTAGAAATTATTAACCTCCACAATCGGACATTCTCGGCTGAGTCCCTGTATGTGATAAAAACACAGAAACACTACATTAGTCTAAACTTACTCATATTTTTTTATAGCGATACCTCTTTCTTTTAGTTTTGATTGCAATTGTTAAATCTAATTGTGTTGCTACGTTTGTTTATCATCCTAAAATCATTAAACATCAAGCCTTTTGTCAGTCATTGTTGTTCTTATACATGTTTAGTAACCTTTAATTGGCTAAAACTTACATACAAAAATAAATACCTTGTTTAAATTGTTTCGCATTCTCTAAAAATTCTGGAGAAAAATTACTATCGACTTCATATCGTATAAAACTTTTAACTTGCTTCGGGGAATTAATGTCTGGCTTTATGGATTCTGGACCAACAAGTCAAGTTTTCAGGGTAATATTCCTGTCGTTAATCGAAGATCTTAGTACTAAATATAATTGTTCAATAGTTTTTTGAATTTGTTCAAAATTTCTTTAAATCCTTTCCAATAAAACGTTTTTAAATGGGGGGTTAGCAGTGGATTCACGATTTTCATCGTTGGATCAAAACCCAACTATTTCCCAAAAATAATAGCACCTTGAATCATACTATCCTAATTGCTAAAATCATTGTATCTAAATTTGGTGATTCTATTGTCTCAGTCAGAATCTTTATTTTCGGTAAAATGTTTTTTTTTTTAGAAAAGGCTGGCTTTAAAATCAATATTTAATATATTTTTGTATAAAGCCCTAATGCTTAGGTTCTTGAGCAGGTTCTCCGTTTTTGGAAACATCTGACAAATATTCAGTGATCTGTTCCATAGATTGATTTAAAGCTCTTACGGAATCTGCTTTTGCATTCCATCAGGTTTGAAACAATTTTAAGTTGATTAACTTTATCGATATCCTGCAAGTTAAAAGTTAACAAGTTAAGCCATTTAGTGCTCGATGTAAAAAATACATACAGTTTCTTGATTTTTTTTTGTGTGTTAAACCCTACTATGCAAAACTTCAGTTTTTAAGTACCTTTAGAAACACCTTAGCATATCACATAATCAGTAAGTTAGCCTTAAACGTGTTAAAAAAAATATTGTAAAACCATCAAGAATACATACACTTTAAATTGTAGATTCAAAAGAACATGCTTACTAGATTCTATATTTTTGCAATTTTTTAAAAACTGTTTAAACTCAATGTATAATAATTGCACTATATCCATGTAATAAATAAACATATAGACGGATAATACGTATACAAGCGATATTAATTTACCATCCAAGTATACAAGCGATATTAATTTACCATCCAGTAAAGTATATTATTTGTTTTATGTTCCTGGCAGAGCATTAACGTAGTTTGTTTTTTTGTTTATGATGATTTATTATACCATTCAATTAATGGCTCAACATTTATGGGTTTTTGTTTAAAAATATAAAACAGTTGAATGCAAAAGTTACTCGCCAAGTTTTACATTTTTTATAGAAAATCTTTTTGCCGTTTACCGTTTATTCCAAATAAAAGTTATAATCAAACATCTATTTTTAAATAATTGTACCGTTACTATATTCTTTATTAGTTTACTCTAAAAAGTATCTTTATGATAGTATATAATATATACTATATTATAGATTAATCTTAATACTATGTTCATCTTCAACACTGCTTATTGTTGTCCATTAAAGTCTCCATATTTCTCTTTGTCCCTGGCTTTACATTTGCTAGGCATGAAAGTCATCTTCTTGTCCAGGATTTAATCCGATTAAAACCAAAAGAAAATTAGGTCAGCCTACTAATGTCAATAGAATTCAAATAAGGTTACGTAAAGCGTAAGAAAATGGAATTGGAAAGCTAATAATGGAAAATCATTATCTGACTCTGACATGTATGAATATATACTGTGTGACATTGAAAATGAAACACCTTGATTTTTCCCATAAAATGCGATATAAACTTAATGTGCTATATATAAAATGTCAACAAAGAATGGGGCTACAAGTGTGTTGCAATTGGAATATGATATTATTACTAGTGATCTATACCAGACAAATCAGAAGTCTTGATAAAGTCTTCTATTGTCAAGTAAGTTGAATATTTTTATTCAAAAATTCTTAACAGTGTAGGGGTCACTAGTTACAATATAGTATTTAAGTTGTAGCCTCATTCCTTGATGACATTTAATGACTGTGATTTTTGCCTTTTTAAGGAAGATACCTTGATGTACAGCACATTATGTTTGTATTGCATCTTATGGAAAAAGTCAAGGTTTTTTTATTAAATATATGAGCAGGTCACGAAGTACTAGGTACCGTTGTTATTTTAAGTGTAGAGAGAGAAAGTTTCGTCAGAACAGAATACGCAGTAGTATCGTTAAAACAGAAACAAATCGCTTACAATTCGACGATGCTATAGTGAGGCATTTGGATCATTAATCAGGCGAATAGCTTTTCTTTGGAGTCAGGGATATTAAAGATTGAAAGGGAGGCTTCTCCCTATATGGCCTACTATGGCCGGAATACCATCAGGACCAGAGGAATCTTTGGTATTAAGTGTATTGAGAATACGTCGTACCCTGAAGGGAATTTAGTGCATATTGTATGGCAAAGCTGGTACTGTTGGAAGGGGAAAGTGAAGAGGAGGGATTAAAATAGAATTTGTGACGAACTGTTTTGCAAAACGCTGAGCTTTTGCTTTAGACGTGGAGATGAGTTCATCACCAGAAGTTAAGGGTGGAAAGGAGCTTCTGCAGAAGTTTTGATTAATGTTTATGGCAACTGAATAAAAAGATTGCTGCCATTTTGATAAGAAATAACTTTGCCTTTTATATGTGCATTGAAAGCATTTGTGGCGTCGTTGATTTTGTGAAGTAGGGTTCGTAATAATCTGGTAATAATCTGGTATTATAGCAGGCTTTTGCAAACCAATATTTATTATGGGGAGGTTTTGAAGTCTTAATAGAATGTGATATAAAGGTTTCTTTACCTGATTGAATTACATGTGAGATTTGTGAACAATTTTCGGAATGATCACTGGAAGAGAAACATTCTAAGGGAAGGAAGAGTGGAAATCCCGCAACCCATCCTAATCAGCGGAATTATAATGCCAAATAGCACCAGGTAGCAAGGGTTCTACAACATACTGTTGTATGGGTTAGAGCGTGGTCAGAAAAACCCAGAGGAGCGGAAATGGAAAACTGATAAAGCACTGGATGAGTGGTGCGAAAGAGGTCCAATAGGTTTTGGCTATGTGTGACTATGTGTGGGAAGTAGGTAGGTTCTCTAGTGAGATTGGTAAGAGATTAGCTGATTGTAAAGACCTCTGCTGCTCTACCTTGAGGATCGATTTTACTAGACCCTAGCCATTCTTTATTATGGACGTTAAATTCTACAAGTTTAATGATTTTAGATGTAAGAAATTCAGAAATTAGGAAATACACTTTAGCAGAAAGGAAGTCGAAGAGCTCGTGGAAGGAATTGTCTGAGGGAGAATGGTAGATACAACAAGGTGTTGCATTTTGAATGTGACACAGTATATTACAAAATTAAGGGAAACTAGATCAAAAGCGGAAAGGTTAAAGTTCACTGTCACAGTTCAAAGTTCAGGGAAAATTCTTGAAATTATGATTTTATTGTGTAACTGATTAATTAGCCGAGACCTCCTGCTATAGTTAGTTAGACATTGTGTTTTCCATTACGATATACTGGCTGACAATGACACTACTACCGAGGGCACCATTTGAAAACGGCTAGAGATAAAAATATGGAATTTGGTGTGTTGATACGGTTAAATATTGTGAACATTTGTAACATAAAAACAATTGAATATCGTTTCCGGTTTCCCCGGAAATGACTGCGACTTCGTTATTTTAAATGGAACACCCTGTATTTTTTATGTTTTTTGAACTCTTAACAATTCTAAACAACTTTTGTATAACATAAACTATGTCTAAAATGTATAATTTTCCAAATAAAGCCACTTAAATATGTGCCATAATTCCCATTTAATTGTATTTTATGGAAAAACATAGTAGGCCAGGATAAAAACAATCATGGTTATTTACTCTTTATTCAAGCCTTCATTCAACAAAATGTCAAAAAAAATGTTTCAAGTTTTATAAAAATGTGTTTTCCGCAAATCGAGTTTTGATCAGACCCTTTACCAACGGTTCAACTGTTTTTCGCTTTGGATAAATATTAACATCATAAAAATAGGGTACCTAATTTTCAATTTTGCAGTGGTTCATGAAAGTTAAGTTAATAAAAACTTAACCTAATGTGATAACTACCTATAAACAAAGTTTTGCTAAAAATAAAACAATCATATTAGCCTTGACAAAGGTTGCTAAGGTTTTAAAAAACAATTAAATTTTGACAAGTAACTTGTATCAGTTGTGTGTGGCAGATTTTTGCACTTTTTGTAAATTCTCGTGCTTTATTTCGTGTCTCTATCTTCTTTAAAATGGCAAGTTTTACAAGGGCGGAACAAATAGATATGCGTCTCATTTATGGCGAGTGCTTGCAAAATAAAAAGCATGCCTATTTTCCGTGGCTAGTACAACATTTGAAAACAGCTCCCCAAAATGAAAAAGAAAGTTTATTATTAGTGAAGAAGCTGAAATAAACGTTCAGGTATGTGTGAATCCTGATCCAAGTATTTCTACTCGCCAAATTGAAGCCAAAGAGAAAGTGCAAGGAACATTTTGAAGAAACATAAGTACAAACCCTACAAATACCAAATCCACCAACACTTGGGTGTTAATGACTTTGCTCAGCCGGATATTGCCGATGGTTTATGGAAAATTCTAACTATAATAATAACTTTAATAGATTAATATTATTTTCGAATGAGTCTCGCTTCACGAATTTGGGAATGTTCAACATGAACAACGTAAGATATATTGGGCAAATGAAAATCAACATTTATTTAGAGAAGGATCTTTCCAAGAACGCCTTGGTGTTAATGTGTGGCTAGGTGTTTTAGGAACGAGAAGTGTGGACCCAATATTTTTTAAAAGCCCCTTACAACACAAACTTATTTGAACTTTCTAGAAACAACAGTTAACGATTTTTTGGACAATTTACTTCTTGCAGAAATTCCCAACACCTACTTTCAAAGAGATGGTGCACCGGCCCATAATGCTCGAATTTATGTAAATTATTTAAATGGCAGGTTTCGGGACCAATGGATAGGATCGAATGGACCTGTAAGGTAGTCAGCACGTTCGCCTGATTTGACACCTCTAGATTTTTTCTTCTGGGGTCATATCAAAGAAAAAGTCTATTTAACTCAACCTGAAAATTTGGAGATTTTAAGAAATCGAATTATTAGTGCTATTAATAATCTGAGTATAACTCAAAAAGAAAATGTATTACGGAAAACTGTGAGACCTGTATTGAAGAAGGTCGTGTTTTTGAAAATCTTAATTATGATTAAGTATGTTCTTTTTTCTATTTCTTTTATTATTAGTTAATATTAATCATATCTAAGGTATAATAAAGTTCATTTTTTTTTCACCTTATCATATTCGTTTCTTTTTTAAAATTTAAATGAATTAAAAGAGGATTCCTTTGAACAGTAGATTATTTTGAATCCATGTCCAACTTTGCCAGTTGTTTAATTAAATAAGTGCTAGTAATATTGATTTTCTCTTTAGATGCGCATTAACAACATGAAAATAGGGTATCAAATTTTCAAATTTGCAGCGGTCTATGGAAGTTGAAATTGTCATATGTGGATAAAGGATAAAAAAGTAGGACTGGGTAGTGAAGGTTTTGTTTCAGTCAGTTGACCCGTTATGGTACAGGGTCTGATCAAAACTTGAAAAATCGATTTTCGAAAAACACATTTTTTTAAAACTCAAAACATTTTCTTTTTTGACATTTTGTTGGATGAAGGCTCGAATAAAGAGTAAATAACCATGATTGTTTTTATCCTGACCTACTCCGTTTTTCCATAAAATACAAATAAGTGGGAACTATGGCACATTTTTAAGTGGCTTTATTTGGAAATCTATACATTTTAGACATAGGTTATGTTATACAAAAGTTGTTTAGAATTGTTAAGAGAGTTCAAAAAACATAAAATATACAGGGTGTTCCATTTAAAATAACTAAGTCGCGGTCATTTCCGGGGAAACCGGAAACGATATTCAATTGTTTTTATGTTACAAATATTCACAATATTCAACCCTATCAACACACCAAATTCCATATTTTTATCTCTAGCCGTTGTCAAATGCCGTACTGGGTAGTAGTTTCATTGTCACCCGGTATATCGGCTGTGAAGGTAGCGGAATTATCCACAATGATTTGTTTGGAAATGTTTGTTGTCATTTCTCGCCAAATAGTTCAGCGAGGTATTTTAGTAATGCTCAAAATTTTCTTCTCACTTAAATTTATTTTAAATTACATTTGTTCAATCGATGGATGTAGTTAAATTTAAAATTATTTAATTTGTTACGTTCTGTTCAAGAGACTAGCTGCTAGAAAATTTGTTATATCAATATTTATATATGTAATGATTGAAAGCATGTTACCTGCAAATATTGATAGAATTTAAAGACGTTGGTAAAACGTATTTTTAAGCGGCTATTTTTAGCGGATGTTGTTGTCATTTATACAAAAAGTGGATAATGGTTGATTAATAAAACTGGAAATAAATAAATTAGTGAACATGAATATTAGCGTGATTCATTATTCCATGTTGTCATGTAGTCGTGGAGCCGGTGCCATGATATGATTTATTTTCGGATTTTGGTAATATATTTATAACTGAAATTGCCACTAAAATCGTAAAAAAAAACCAAAATATTAGTATTTGTTAAACGTACATGCTAAAATATAAATGACATAAAAAAACGGGCAACGTTGCCGGTTTTTCGAAAATATTGATACGCATTTATTGAAAAACATCTGACTAAATTTAGTGTTTTGTATTGTAGAACTTTGCATAATTAGCAGGCATTATACAGAAAGTGCTGATTGTGCACATTTGGCGCGTCGTGGGCACATCGTGCAAATCGACATCAAATTGGACACAGAATGCACAATTGTGTGCTTACATTGTGTTAACACCCCTGTGCGCAATATCGTACACATCCTAGCAGGGCATGAGACAAGGACAGAGAGATATCGCGTGGTTTTTACATATCAGAGCGTTTTCTAAGACTAACCCTTTTAAAACGTATTCAGTTCCTCCTGGGTTTGTATAAACACCCATCAATATCTGAGATTTTACGTTAACACTGCTTCCCTGGATGTTTCAGGCTTGGCTAGGACATGGCTTTGTGCCTCCTTACTTGAGTACTCCTAACAGGAGATTACTTCAAAAATATAGGGCTAAAAATAAAATTTGCTTAACATAAAGTTATCATTTTTATAATATGACTTTTTACTTGTATTAAAATTATAATTTTGCTCTGTCAATAATTTTTTCTTATTGAATTCTTAGATATAAAAATACTTTAATTTCTTAAATTTAACTTTACTTATTCACTCACCACTGTAAAATGTCATCATTTTAATGCAAGTACTTAAACAATCATGACTCAAAAATGTGGTTTAGAACTATTCACCAGGGGGGAGACGTTAGGTGAATCGGTACCAGATTAACGCCAAGGTAGGCGCCAGAGCGCGACAGCCCGGAGACATACTGTTAAGCAATAAAATAAAAATGTTCATAAAAAAATAGAAATTATTTCAATGGACGGTTTCGACATTTAAATTTATGTGGATCGTTACCAGGTTAGGCGCATTCTTTGTTCAAGCCATATTACAAAATTGCTTATAAAAAAAAACTACAAAAGACCATTATGCTACAACGTACCGCGTCATTTTTGTCAGATGGAGAATTTATTTTTTATAGCCCAGGAACTTAATATCAACTCTGTATTTTGCATTATTTTAAAGCTCAAAACAAAAAGCGTAGAATTGCATCATAACACATTTTCATAACGAGCAAACAAAATCCTGATATTGTAAGCAATTTTAATCAATTGTCTGCCTGTCTCTCCTACAAAAAGTTGCAAGGTAATGAATTGGTTTTATAACATTTCGCGAATGAAATTTAAAAAATAATTGCGACATAATATTGGATTGGTGTATGTTGCAACGTCTGCAAATAGCTTAGATTTTAGGTATTTATTCTAGAAAGACCTAGATTAAGGACATAGATGGAAAAAAGCAAATTTTCGCGAGGTTAAACTAACATAATTGGTAAACGTTTTCGCGAAATAGAGTATGATAGGCCATAGGGGAAATATTAATGTCATGTAACGTCGCTTTTCGTTAACCAAGCATAAACTGATCGGTGACGAGCTGAGCAAGTGATGTCTGATTATGTTGTGACAATTAAAATACAAAATGGTTTTTTACAACACGTGCAGTTTCTTGATTTATTTATCGTAATTCTTATTAAAAATCCATTATGAAATAATCTAGAGCAGATTTTATTGGAATATGCTATGAGGGTAAGAATAAAAAATCGGTAAATTTCCTTTACCCGGAACTTCCTTTATGATTTTTTCCATTTTTTAGGAATAGTGAAGTATGGCCCAGTTTAGTTCAGTACATAGTCACAGTATATATGTGTTACATATACTGTCTTTTCGTTTTTATTGGGCGCCATTTTGTTCCATGATGTTGGAATCCTACCAGTATTTTACCATTTCCTTTCTACCCACTTGACTTTTGGGCATAATTTAAAACAAATTTAATAAGTAGTTTTTACGTTGACCCATACCGCCATTTTGTTACGTCATCAGTTTATCCCATTTTCACATTTAATTTTTCTGCAAAAATTAAAGTGAGTTGAACAAGATTTTTTTATGATCATTTTTTAAAAATGTTATTTGGTCGCCATTTCGTTTCGCCATCTTAAATTGAAACCTATATTATCAATCTTTACTTATTCCGTTGGTCCGCAGATATTTCCCAGATATTAAACTTCTAAATGGTTTTCGTTAACGATCCTCTTGTTATGTTATTTGGGGTTAGGATCCAGTAAATAAAAACAAAAGCCTTTTTTAAATTGTCGACGTTTCGCAACTTTATTGTTGTATCCTCAAGATATATATAGATTTTATATCCTGCATGAAACCCATATTATTAGTCTTTAACTACTCCGTTGGTCCGCAGATATTTCCTAACCCCAAATAATACACTATTCTAACATAATAACAAAAACATCGTTAACGAAACAATTTACAAACTTAATATCTGGGAAATATCCAACGGAGTAGGTAAAGACTGATAATATGGGTTTAATGCAGGATATAGGATCTATCTATATAATATCAATATATATATATATATATATGTATATGTATATGTATATGTATATGTATATGTATATATATATATATATATATATATATATATATATATATATATATGCCCTGCGGATGCAACAATAAAGTTGGGAAACATCGACAATATAAAAAAGACTTTTTACTGGATCTTAACCCCAAATAATACACCACTCTAACAATTTTTTTAACATTTTACCAGGTACTTATGACCCTTAATTTTTGCTCAAAATTTCAAGTCAGTCGGGTTAGTAGTATTTAAGATATGTCACGAATTGATAGACAGACGGACCGACGCGATGACGGAATTGATGTTTTTTAGCATCTAGGGACGCTAAAACGTGAAGATATGTAAAACCTGAGAGAGCTATTTTTTCACTATTTCAAAAACTATTTGCCGCCATTTTGTTCCTCCATCTTAAATAAGTAACACAGCTTTACTATTTGATCCCTATACCACAATTAGTTATGGCACACAATTTGAAATCAATCCATTAAGTAGTTTTTTCAGGCTGAATTTTTAAAGCCTGTTGTGGGACTTCAGGCAGATATTTTCTCTCATTTTAAAATTTTTAAAACTTTAATTCGTGTTGCAAGCTTTGCTCCCTTTCTTAACTTTGAAAACGAACGATCCTAGGTCTTAGATATTCTTAGTCGTCGTTGCATGACCCCTCAGGACACCGACACGAAGGAACATGACCATCAAATTTTTAATTGCCCTTGTACATTTTTTGAACAAGATTTACGTATCTAGTCACTAAAGAAATACAAATAATTTTCATAAAAACTATTTATCCTTATATTAAATGTATTAACTTTGTTTATACAGGGTTAGTTAGATGTCTGGACACAGTCAAATATCTCAAAAACCACTCAACCGATCTGAACTATATGTGGTGATTACGCATTACCGAATTCTCCCGACCTTTGTTGCATACCGCAATATTGTCAGATGTTCAGTTTTTCGGCAACTAACGTAACTTTTTTTTTCAAACCAAATGATATGTTTTTTTAATTGATTTATTCCTCGTATTATCCTTAGTATTACTCCAAAATTGCCAACTTTTATCTTGATCCGTTAAATGTTAAATTTATTAAATGTTTTTAAGAATACATTGACAAATTAGGAATTAAAAAACTAAAACTTATATAATGTAATGATTAATAGGATGTTGAAAATGTTGTCCTTCTACAGCTTGACGGTATCCTAAACGGTTAATAATTTCTCGAATAGTGTTTTGGAGCACTTCCGTGGGTATTCCTTCTATTTCACTCTAATCCTTCCCACTAGAACTTCAAGGTTCTCGGGCTTCAATTTGTACACGGTCGTTTTTAGGTGACCCCAAAGGAAAAAGTCAAGCGGATTTAAATCAGGTGATTTTGGAGGCCACTTAACAACCCCCCTTCGTCCAATCCAGCGTCCCGGAAACGTCGTTTTTAAATAGTTTCTAACAGCAACTGCAAAATATAGCGGAGCCCTATCATGTTGGAACCATACGTGGCCAAAACCATTAGGAAAAATAACATTTATTGCTGAAATAATGTAGTTTTTAACAGCTGTAGATAATTAATATTTCATATTTCCTTGAAAGAAAAAGAATCCAATATGGCGACTACCTAATATGCCAGCCCACACATTCACTTTTTCGGGAAATTGCGTATGCCTAAACGGTTTTATAAATTGGCATAATTGTCGTTATTGGTCTGCAGACAATCCACATTGGATGATGGAGATCCATACGCAATTTCCTGAAAAATTTAATGTGTGGGCTGGCATATTAGGCAATTGCATTATTGGACCCTTTTTCATTCAAGGAAATATGATTTTTTTATCTACAGCTGTTGGAAAACCAAATTAATCCAGCATTAAACATTATTTTTCTTATTCGTTTTGGCCACGTATGGTTCTAACATGATGGGGCACCGCCGCATTTCGCAGTTGATGTCAGAAATTATTTTAACACGACGTTTCCGGGACGCTGGATTGGAAGAAAGGGGGTTGTTAAGTGGCCTCCAAGGTCACCAGATTTAAATAAACTTGACTTTTTCCTTTGGCGTCACCTAAAAACTACCGTGTACAAAACGAAGCCCGAGAACCTTGAAGATCTAATAAGAGGAATTAGAGCTGAAATAGAAGGAATACTCCCGGAATGGCTTGAGAATACTATTCGAAAGATTTATTGACCGCTTAAGATACTGTCAAGCTGTGGAAGGATAACATTTTCAACATATTATTAACCATTAAATTATTTTAGTTTTAGGTTTTTAATTCCTAAATTGTCGATGTATTTTTAAAAACATTTAATAAATTTAACGTTTAACGAATCAAGATAAAAGTTTTCAATTTTGGAGTTATACTAAGGATGATACGAGGAACAAATCACGCTTAAAAAAATGTATCATTTGATTTGAAAAAAGAATTGGGTTAGTTTGCCGAAAAACTGAAAATCTGACCACATTGCGATATGCACCAAAGGGTCGGGGGAATTCGGTAATGCTTAATTACCACATATGGTTCAGATCTGTTAAGTGGTTTTTGAGATATTTGACCGTTTCCAGACATCTGACGAACCCTGTATAATAATTACATTGTGTTAAAAATCTCTGATCCTTTACAACTGGCAGACGATTAGTCTACTGCCCGATTTATTTTTAGCAAAGGTCACATCAGGCTACTCACATATACGTATGTTCACTATATTAAAATTTTCATGTTCCCCATTTTAAATATATTTCTTCAAAATTATTGAATACGTTAATATTCACATAACATACATGTAAAGTAACAATTTTTTATAAATAGGTATATAACGCTGTGTAGTAAACGTACCGTCTGACGTCAAACAGACATATAATTTTTGTAGTATGTTGTTGGTATTTTAGGTATTCTAAAATGTCAAAAGACACCAACTTATGATTTTCGAAAAGTTCGCGATCACACCATTTCTTGGTTTCTCTGCAAAAACACATGACTATGTCGTATGGGGTGTACTACTGGGAAATAAAAATAAGCGCATATTAAAAACGAGAAATGAATGAATTTAGCGCCTTCTTCGGGTAAATAGCAACCACTTACAATAGCGTCAACTCTCGATCTGAAGATTCTTATTCTCAAAAAAAAACTTATTTAATGTTACAAGTCTTATCTATAAAACACGTATTTAATATAAACAACCAGACATGTTGCAAGGAATTCTACAGCAGTTTATGTTTAGATAACGTTATAGACATTAAATTATCGCGTGTAATTTCGTCGACATAAAAGCAGAATTATTATCCAATTTCAATAAACAAGTATTGAATGACTGACCTATCCAACGGTGAATTAGTTTTATGAAATGGGGAAATTTCTGAGTCATTATTGAAATGATTTATAGATCATATAGACTATGCAGTATGTATAGTCGTGAACCTTGATTAAAACAAGAGGAATACAACAAATTAGTTTTATCGTATATATCGATGTAAATTTATTAATGCTTTTCCATTATTTATTATTATTGTAGTTGAAATTTATGTTATTTATTTTACTGACAGTCAAATTATTTTTGACTTTATTGCTTGATTGACCTTTTTAAGGCAAAAAAAATCCGTTATGTATTGTCCCCAGAAACCTGGCCCATTACTGTCATTTTGCTGGCTACCTGCCCGTTTCAGTATATTCAAGCCAAGTCTGATAAATTTAATACACTGACGAGGTGAACCGTGTTGTGTATGGTAACCGTAGATTTCCGAAACATAGGGGATAACGGAAAATTCAGTTATTTCACGATATTTTCCAATATAATTTTCTTCCGCAGAAGTTCTCTAGTCTAGCAAAATTTGGATTTTAAAATATCAGTTCTCTATGCCTTTTAGTCATATTTGACAATACATTTTTACTTCCCCCATAAGTCGGTTCCTAGAGCTAAAAAAAATGTTTTCTCAGTTCCGCCGATCTGTCTGTCTGTGTGTTTGTCAGTCTGTTCGGGGCATAGCTGAAGAACTTCAAATTTTGGAAAAACATTAATAGTCATATGGGGGATGGCATTGTAACATTTCTAGTGAAATGTTAAAAAATATATTCTTAAAAAACTACTTACAAAATTCGCCTTAGATTTTACACAAAAATCAAGTATGACATGAGAATTAATTGATACAATTTGGAACGAATCCAATATGGCGAAACAAAGTGGCATCCTAATAAAATGTTTAAAAAATCATTTTGAAAAATTACTTATTCAATTAATTTCAAATTTCTCCCAACAATTAAGTGAATTTTGATACGAATTCAAAATGTCGGAACAAAATGGCGACCAAATAAAATATTTAGTTAGTAGTAGTTGTTGGGGGGAGGTCTAGAGCCTTGACTGGTAGGCCTATAAGACCCTTTCAGTCCACCTCAGACCCTCCCTCAACCACCACCCGCCACCAGGTTTCCATCCTTATATATATCTGTTCTTCCTATGTAGGTCCGGATATCTTTCCAGGATAGTTCCTTGACTGCATCCCTATGCAAGACAGTAATGCCAAAAATAACCTGGCGTAGTCTTCCTCGTGCTTCACACCTGCACAGGAAGTGTAGTGGAGTTTCTTTCTCCTCCTCCTAACGCTCCGTGCAGGTAGAGTCCTCCTCAATACCTAAAATAGAGAGGTGCCTCCTTAATCGACAGACCTAATAAGAGGAAAGATTTATAACGAGGGAAGTTTCGGGTAAAGGACATTTACCGATTTTTGTTTAAACTAGCAAAAATTTACAACTTGTTCTTAAAAAATTACACAATTTTAACCAGAAGGTTGGAAATAATCTGTTTCAAATTCCCTTATTTCAAATACCTATCATTAACGTTCGTATTTCTACAGATATGAATCACAAAAAGTTAAAGACAAAAGTTTCTTCATATTGTACGAATTTTTTTCTAATGTAGCTTGGAGATATACCTTTTTCTGAAATCAACAACAACTTTGGTTTTTTAAATGTAATACCCTATATATTATATGTCTATCAATCTCTTCTCGCTGCTTATAAATATTTCAGGTTTGACACATTCATCTCCAAAGATACCCTAAGTATTTGGCAAAAACCCTGCCATAAGAGGCAATGTGTTCGAGAGAGTTGAAAACCGTTCTTCTACATAGTGGAGTCAATGGGAATATAATGATTCTTTTGGCGTTTTTTTTCTCAGCCGTCTCGGGTATCTTTAAAGATGAAGATATTAATTCTGGTACATTTATTCAGTAAGAAGTGGCCAATTTGATGAAAGTATAATATACAGGGTGTTATATTTAAAAAATCATAGTTGATGTTGATTTCAGAAAAACTAGACACCCTGTATATATGCATACTATACTAAAAAAAATCCTATAATTTAAAAAAACTTTTATATGTAACTTTTTTTGATTTTAGAAAATACGAAAGTTAATGAGGGAGTGCTTTTATAACCAAAAGCTCTATACAGCGTGTCTGGTTATATTATAACGGTACCTAGAGATTATTATATGAGATCAAAAAACTTTAATTAATCGAAATTGTTAAAATGTACAAGAAAAACAAAGACTATCGGGAAGTTAACTGGTGAGAAAATGAAACTGCTGTTTTAAAATTATTTGAATACATGGACCCCTTCTTCCTGATTATAAGGATACTAGATTTGATACATTTAACTTTAAAATCGACAAAAACCCTGCAGGAAGAAGCAATGTGTAAGAGAGAGACAGACTGAAAACGTTGTACTACATAGAGTGACATAGAGGGAGTGTGTTTCCATTATTATGGCAGTAATACAACTCCCCTAAATATCTAAACCTGTAAAAATAACGAACGGTATTATAATTCCCCTTAGAGGAAGTTTTGTAATTGTGAAACTATCACCCTCTCTTTAAGTGCCGGAATCCTTAATTCCGAAAAACATGTTTCGACGATTATCTATTTGTCTAGTCGCGGCATATGTAGCTAACAAACTAATTCAATTCTAGTTATTAAAAGTCAATAAACCAAAAGGTGAAATGAAAATCAAAGAAAAATAAAATGAAATTATAAAAAAAGTGGTGTGTGTAGATTATTAAGCTAAAATAACGATTTTATACCTAGACCTAGAATGTCAAAAATTCTTTGTAAAAATAATCAGTAGGGCAATTCTCGATGCATAAAATTGGGGAAAAAACTATAAATATCTTCGTCCGAAACCTCCTTCGTAATGAGTTATTGTTTTTTTCAAAGAAAGTGAAAGAACACAATGTATTCGCGGTGGTGTTTTCAAGACCAATAGCTCTCTTGTTATAAGGTTTGGAGCAAAATGTTAAATTCAAAAGTTGTAGCATACAATTTGCACATTGAAATATAATATTTTCAAGTGCACAAGATGTGGCAAAAAAGAGCCGCGAAACCAATTTATAGGTTGTAAGGTTAATAAAACTATTAACTTTTGATTTGTGATATGTTATATCAAATACATTTAAACTTATACACACTATTCAGAAATTGAAAAATAGACAGGTTTTTTTATTAAAAAGTGAAATTTGCTTTATTAATTATTTTTGTAACGTACAGGGTGTCCCGTTTTCGTTGTTTTTATGGGGTATCTCTCTTATTAGTGAAGATAGAGGGTTCCAGTTTTCGCGACATGGTGCTACTTTTTTGTGAAACGAAAGATAACCCAAGCAAAATTTTCAAAGCCCCCTTCGTTTTAGGATATAGTGTGAAATTGAAAATATTGCATTTTTGGGCCCCCCTCGTATTTCGGTTGTTTTTTAACTTATCGAAAAGGTAAAACTGGCTCTCATACAGTTTTTGATGTAGAATCCAGCAGGCAGATTTTTTATGTGAGCTGTCGTTTTTGAGATATAACCCAAACTTTCAATTTTTTAAATGGGACAACCCGCATATTTTTATTTTATATGATTCAGTTCACAATAAGCTTCTCGAAAATATATAATAGTATATATTTTTCTATTCGAATGGCCCAATAATCGGCATTTTTTTAGAGATAGACTCAGTTTTTGGTAGTAGGCTGGGATGGCCTAAACAAAACAAAAGAAAATAGTTGTCATGTTAAATAAATTACTTGTCAAAAACCTCTGGTTCGTTTTGAAGCTAGATTATATAACCGCAACAATTATTTTAAATTTTAAAATAAAAAATGGCTAAAACCAAACGTTTCCTAATGAAGAAAAATACGACATGTTACTCTGCTTTGCACAATGTTACGAAGATGTTAACGAGGCTTCGGAACTATATTTATTAAGGTGTGCTTGTATTGTATTTTATAATAAATATATTTTTATGAAGCTGCTGGCGTTTTAAACATTGGTACCCAGAACGAAGACAACCCTGTGATGTTATATTTCTTAGAATGAAAAGAAATCTGGTTGATTTCGGATCTTTCAATAAGCCGCGAAGCAAAACCTATAACAAGGAAAACGAGGAAGACGTAGATAATGTTCTGGCGTCCATTGATGTGGATCCTTTAAGTTCTTGCAGAAACATCCATCAGTATGTTGGGGTTCCAAAGCCGGGTACAAAAGTTTTTAAGGAAACAAGGTTATAAACCATTTAAATTCAGATTGGTGCAACACTTATATCCAGGCAACGCCCAGCGTCGTATGCTTTTCTATAACAGAGATATCTAGAAAAATGCGATAATAACCCTGACTTTTATAGAAAAGTAACATGGTCCGATGATGCATATATAAGTAACGTCGGAGCATTAAATAGGCATAATTCTAGATACTGGTCGCAAGAAAACCAGCATCGAATATTTCCTCGAGAACGACAGGGTAGGTTTGGGTTCAAAAATAATGTATCGTATATACCAGGGGAGCTTAAATACAGATCGGTCTTTTCAAGTACTGGAACTTATTCTACCGGATTACTCGATGATCTGCCTTTGGCCTATTTACGCGACATATATTTCCAGCAGGACGGAGCACCTGCTCATAATTCTTGTAAAATAACGCTGTATTTGGAAAATAATTTTATTGGAAAATGGATAGGGACCAATGGTCCTGTAAGATGGCCGGCGAGATCGCCAGATCTCTCGGTTTTGGATAATTTCTTGTGGAGTACTTTAGAAAACCAAATATATAGGACAAGACATGACACCTAAGCCGATTTGATAAACGCCACAAGAAGAGCATTCAATGAAATGCAACAACGACCGGTTAGCATTTTCAATGCCTTAAGAACAATACGGAAATTATGTAGGCTTTGTGTTAAGGCAAAATGAACTTCATTTCGAACAATATCTTTAGGTTATAGATTTAGTTTTCTGGTTATTTGGCATATGGTCGTAGGATTAGTTTTTGTTGTTGTTAGTTGTGTTTAGAGCTATTAGAGGTAGAATTATTAACATGTTCATTTTATTCAATTAATAATACTTTTCAAGATTGATTGATTCACGGGTTTTAGCAGTGAAAAACAGGTTAATAATAATTCTTGTTATTATGAAACCGAGTTTTCGGTCCGATTTTGAATCTTCTTCAAGGCAACAAACTAAAATTATAACAATTTAAGCTAAATAATGCTATGATATAGTTATTACAAATCTACTTACATTATACATTATAATTATTGAGTTATTAAATTGCTAAAATTTGAACATTTCTTGTAAAATAGTATAAAACAAGGATATACAAGGTAATAATTTATTGTAGAATTTTTAAAAAAATTCTTGTTACTATAAATAAAATATACCTGAAAAATTCTTTTGTTTTGTAAGCAATCCCAGCGTACTACCAAAAACTGAGTCTGTCTCTAAAAAAATGCAAATTACTGGGCGATTCGAATAGAAAAGTATATACTATTATATATTTTCGAGAAGCTTATTGTGAACTAAATAATATAAAATAAAAATATACGGGGTGTCCCATTTAACAAATTAAAAGTTTGTGTTATATCTCAAAAACTCACATAAAGAAACTGACTACGCTACTGGATTCTGCGTGAAAAACTGTAGCAGAGCCGGTTTTTACCTTTTCGATAAGTTAAACAACAACCGAAATACAATGGGAGCCCAAAAATGCAATATTTTCAATTTCACACTGTATCTTAAAAATGAAGGGGGCTATGAAAATTTTGTTTGGGTCATCTTTCGTTTCACAAAAAAGTAGCAGCATGTCGCGAAAACCGCAACCCCCTATCTTCACAAATAAGAGAGATACTCCATAAAAACAACGAAAACGGGACACCCTGTACATTCATGTATCATATATATTAGTAGACTGGTGTTTTCGTTTATGTTCATATATTCTTAGTCTTAGTAGTATGTTTTTATGAGATTGTATTTTAGCTAATTATTATTTTTTCGTTTCAGGTGTCACTTTCCAAGAAAACCTTCTCAAGACGATGCTTCAGATCGAAGATACTTTCTTCGAATTGGGCAGAACTAGTAGAAGAAATTGCCTCATTATTTGTGATAGAGGGGCTATGGATGCTTCAGCATGTAAGTTTTCTTTACTAAAATAAATTAAGCAGATGCCTTTGTACGTAAGCAGAACTAACCTGTTGCCGGAATTGTTATAACGTTCAATACGAATACTTACTTAATAGGGTTTTGTTTTTTTTTGTTTTTAATGTGGCTGGTTCTGTAAGTTCAATATTGCTATTAACATTATATGTGTTTCTATATAGTTAAAAGATGAATAAAATTATTTGAAATTCAGAAATAATTTTCTCAGTTGATATTTTAGCTTTATCCTGTGTTTCAAAAATTCGTCCTTACCGGAGTTTAATGGAGTAATAGGATAACAGGAAGCCAAATATGAGTTACTGTTAGTATATAATATGTTGCAAATTATTATCAAACGTTCTTATGGTATAGCAATCTGCTGCAGACCGCCGAATATAGAAAATTATTATATTGGGGATACGGCGGCCTCCGAACTATATTTGGAAATCGTATTTTTTTGTTTAAAAAATGGATTTGTTTTATATTTTAATTTCCAGCCTAGATTAAAAATATTAAAATATTCCTAAGCCAGTGATCTAAATCGCGCTACTGACAGCCATGAATTTATGAAACTACCTGAGGTATGTCTATATGAAGTATAATCGGTCTTTGGTTATGCTTCTATAAAAAAATGGATGGATTTGAAAGTGACCTGTTTAGCAATTTAGGAATAAAGAGGGCCTACCAAGCCAACCAACGAAACTTCTTTTTTTTTTTAATGAAACACCCTGTATATAAATATTATTTCTGGTTATGTGCCTATATATTTTTGAATATTTGATGCCTCTAAGTCGTACTGGTCTCTATATATTTAAATCTAAAATTCAGAAACCCTACATTTTTTACTTGCAACTTTTACAAAGGTAAAATTTTTTGTATCTCTATCTGGTGTATTAGTTTTACAACCTTAATGTGTCTTGAGGTGTTTAGAAACTTCCGAGAAAACTTTTAACCAACATAGATATTTTAGGCTTTTAGTTTTAATCGGATGTTAAAAAATTGTAGTGGATAAAATAAATTGTTTGATGATGCTCGAAAGGGCGAAACACGTGTCACGTTTGTTGTAAAATATAAAATTATAATTTACTGAGACCGAGAGTTGGAGTCTTTTTCTATGTTTGTTGTTAAAACTTCACAGACATAAATTAAAGTTACTTGGTAAAAACTACTGAGATTAGTGATAATCACCTTCATAGTACCCTCACATTACACATGGCGGACACATAAAGTATTTTTATGGAATATTTTGAGGAATATTTTTGAGAAATCGTTTTCGTATGCAACTTACTGTCTATTGCTATCATCAGCAAGAAAAGGCGCCGACTTTATACATTTCTGTGGGGTCAGGATCAGGGAAATCAATCGAGTAGGGCAAATTGTTCTTAAGGTAGTTTTGTTTTTAAGATGTGCACAGAGAACAGTTCTCACTCACACAGAGCTTTTGCTCCCTAAATAGTTATTTTCGTTTGACCTTTAAATCCCGTTAAATCGTTATTAAGAGAAACTTGTACTAACTTTATATTTCATGTAAATACTGTTAATAATGTGTGCTAGAATGTTATTCCTAACACGTGAGGGAAGTTAATTTTTCCAGCGTAAGTAAAGCACACGAGCGTGGGTAAAATACCTCCTGCACGTGTTAGGAATAACATTTTTTCCTAAGACCTCACAGAATTGAAAATAATTCATTAGTTGTAGAAAGTAGAAAATACTTCCCGCACGTGTTAGTTTAAGTTGGGTGATGAGAGAGGACGTTATTTTTGGTTAATTTTTCTGTGAAATGGTTTTCTTGTTCTCGACTCAATCCTCTATGTAGCCTTCAGCCACTGTAGTGGATTTCCAGCCCCCGTGCCTCTTCAAATTTATGATGGCCAGTCCTGAATCAGTTAATATTGTCGCCGAAGACCTTCTAAAGCAATGGCCTGTATGCAATTCTGGATTTATTTTTATTTCATTTTTATTTTTGCGCACTAATGTGGACAGTAGGCAATCTTCGCACGTTCGTTAGACAAAATACTTTTCGCACTGACATTGGGTGTTAAACCTCAGAAAGATTAGGCAGCAGGTCATTTTTTTAATCGTTAAAAGTAAAACAAATAATATTTTTACCAATATTTGCCAAAATATTCTAAAGTAGGGCTACTTATTATATGTATTATTATGTAAATGAAAAAAATAATAAGTCAGAATATCCTGTCTAGGATAAATCGACGGGAATTCTGAATCTATAGTTAATTTTCTACCACTGACATCTCTTGTCAAGAGCAAAGTATGAAAATCATAAATGCATAGTCCCGCATTTATAAAATATAATTACAATATCTCCACCAGTTTGTTTGTTTGAAACTTTTTTACTTTTTACGGTTTTACAGATTCAATTGTATTTGTATAAATAATGGTTTATTCACTTTGTTCGTATCGTGTTATCTTAGAGGATCTGTAACAATAGTATTCTATTAAAACCCTTGTTTTTGTGGAAAATAATCATTAGTTTTGCTCATTTTACTTCTAGTATACGTACCCGGGATTCTCAAAAGCTCATGATGAACCACAAATAAAAACTTTAAAAATAATGATATCATTTTAGTATTAGAGTTTTTCTTAGAAATTTATGGAACGCCGTTTTACTTTTTAGTCATACGCGTCTTTGATATCAAATTTAATTGCAAAACATATAAATGATGCTACCTGCATACAATTTTTATTCGTTTTAATTTTTCCGATATCGAATTTTTGCGGATACCGATTTTACCGAATGATTTGCAGACCATTTCGATTGATATCACAAAAAAGTAGTTGTTTATCCTTTTTTAACACATATACAGCCTACCTAAAATTTCTATATACATGCGTCTTTCCTTAGTTATTGCATTTCAACAAATCGATGTTAATAAAAATTGGTATGAAATAAATACCATATACAAAAATCTGTTTAAATATTTAATTGACTCTTATTAAAATGTAATCGCTTCAAACGGGATCGCATTAAATTAATATTAATACCGAAAACATTAGAATGCAATAACGACTTTGTGGAGATTAATTTATTTCAACCGTATGAAGGCAAATCTGATTTAAGAACTCATGTAATAAAAAAAATTAATTTATTTTTATCGCATATCAAAAAAAAATTAAAGCATCTCTTACGATATCATTTCTTTTTAATGTCAATTCCATTAACACCCTAAAAATGTAAATAGAATAATGCTCATTATTTTGATTTTGAGTTTCGTTTATCTGTAATTTATACTACATCAAACGGATATAACACGGGCCCTTTACCATTGAAATTAAAATACTTGAATATACATTTGAATAAATAAATAAAAGTTAATACGAGATTTAATTGTATAAGAGTTATGGAATTTAAATGATTAGCGGGTATAAGGTAACTGGTTTTAGTTAATATGCATTGTTTTAATTTCGAATTTTTATTAATGTCGTGTGAATATCAATTTTCATTGAATGCAGCCACCTTGTTTCAATTTTAATTATCAGACGTGGAGCGATCTAGTGCAAAGTAGGAACAAGAGCAGAAATCTGTAATTTTTTAATACCCGAGTGTCTGGCTAGGCATGCGTTCGAAGATTTAGATGCGCATCTAAAATCAACCGACTGTGTTGTGCACGACGTCATGACGAGTCGGATGCGAATAATGAAAAACATATTCGTAGGTAATCAGTGACAGTTGAAACGTGATTAAGTATAGTTCGATTGGGAATACTTAGTTATTAAATTAAAAAAGTTAAAACGAACGTATCTAGCTCCCAACATCCTATTACAAAGCAAGCTATTCTACAATCCTTTGATGATTTCCTGGTCTAATCTACAATCAGTTACGTATAGTAGAGCAATAACAACGATGTTTGACTTAGTGTTAATATTTATACCAGAATAAAGAAAACAAGGTTTTTAATTTCCCAGCTATAATTCACAGATAACCACACACTGTAATTTGTAATGGCAAATTGCAATTTCTCCTGGAAGCTGTGTGTGGGCGACATGCTCTACTGCAGGTTCTTTGGCTTCTTAAACGTGATTTAAAGTAGGCTGACCAGATTTTTTTAAAATGAAAAGAGTACATTTTGACGAAATGTAAAAATAGGTACCAGCGTATAATGATTAAGTAAAGTCTTGTCACTTTCGCAGAATTCAATGACTTACAATAATAATTATAATACACATAATAATATGGACTAAAAATAACAAAAATAATTATAAAATGGTACCAGATTTCGCAAAATAGAGATCATTTGTGCCAGATTTCTCAAAATAGAGGATATTTGTCGTATTTATGGAAATAGTAAGAGTACTAGAGTACATGGACCTGAAAAAGAGAACATTCCTTTTAAAAAGCGTATATCTGGTCACCCTATTTAAAGCAAACTGTAGTAGGCTTATATAGGTATATCACTATATCTTTATTTACAATATTTCATGACAATTTAATGTTTGTCTCCCTTGTTTAATATGTGAGTAATTATTATAATTTATAGGTATGTGCATTTCACTTTCAAAACTGCGAGTCGATCAAGATACGAATTTACACATCTACCCAGTGGTGTATTTAGAATGCCGTCTTAAAGGGGGAGGCAAACATTTGATAACTAAAAAAAGTTCTAGGTTCTTGTTGGAACAACATAAGCATGAAGACTAAAAAAAAACAAAGTTTATGTGTTTGTGAAATGCTTTATATAATGTAATTTTTACTTGGGTTATTAGCTCGGGGGAAAGGTGGTGCGGGGTGCATTTGTCTTTTGCACCTACCCAAGCCCGAAACTGTCGTATGTTGGAATGCAGAACATGTTATATTGAAGAATACCCCAAAACAAAAACATAGCATGCATGCCCCATTAGCTTGGTAATTTTGTTCAAAAGGTCTCTGCTCAATACAGAAGTGTAATCTACAAAGCCGATTTTTTTTTCTATTTTTAGTTCTTACATTCTGGTACTCACGCACATATTATGGATGTAAGCCAGGGCAAAATATGAGATAGTTTTATAGGTCATAAAAACCGATTAATGGTTGTGTCTTGTATTAGATTTAATGCCTCCACATCTAACTGTAATAACGGTAAATATTCCAAGCAACGTGTACCCTTCTTGTCGTGTAGAGATACTAGAGAATCTTTCGAAACGAATCCACGACAATATGGTGATTTCTATTACCTTACCTCCAAGAAGCCTGGAAAAAATAAAATTATCTGTCTATTCACTAAACATCTTTTATACCCATTTAAATATTAGTTAAACGATTTTTTTAGAAAAACTCATTTTTTTTAATGTGGCTCTTCGGGTTAGCCTTTGCGAGTAATATATAATGATACCCCACAACAATATGCAGTATTTTAAAAAATCGGCAAATAAAGGCATAATATTCCCCATTTAAAAAACAAAAGTTAATAGCAGAAATTCGGAAGTAAAAGAAGATACGGCAACACTGTTACAGTAATATATATATATATATATATATATATATATATATATATATATATATTTGATAAATTAAAAATAAATCAGAATTCAATGGCCGATTCAAATTATAAACCTTTGATCAACAACAGAATCAGACACTATCACTAATCGAGAAAAGAAATGTTACTTCACAGATTGTTTTGTAATCTGTAACAATAGCTTGTACAAATTTATTTAAAACTAAAATTTCGAAGTGTTGAAAGTAGTTTGCCGAACCGTCGGCGTCGCACGTCATGCGAATACTATTTTTTACATAAGGACCGCCAGTGTCTCAGGCCCCGCCGTCGCGTCGGCAGTGGCCCCAGCACAGAGCTTGCGCGTCATGTTTTTGCGGGGATTTAATGATTGAAATGCTAATGCAATGGCCACAACGCGTAAGACTTAAACGTGGTGGGGGCCCCGGGAGACATCAGCGAGCGAATACAAAACTTAGGATCTCTTCTTTTTTATCATCATGTAAATTTTGAGTTGCGGCCGAAGACCATCGCAAAACTTCGCCTCGCCCAGATAAGCCCCAAACTATCGTAAGTAGTTAATTTAGCCTTGTTGCTTCTAGAATACGATACACTTACAACATTATGTCCACGCCCGTCTCTTCAACTTTCAGCAAGAAAATTAAATTGAAGTTTACAAATATCAGATTATCTAAAGTGCTCATCGTGAGAATTCCTGAAATTTATTTTGATTGAAATAATTAATTAATTTAAAACAAAAGTTAAGAATGCTGCAAGTAAAATAATTGCAGGGGAAACTTCCATTTTATTTTATAACATTTGTTACTTGAGTTGCTACACTAGTGCCGTCTAATGACATTTTTAGTTTTTACTCGCAATTAAAAATTACAAACCAGGTTCAGAAGTCCCTATACAGGTAGCTAAAACCATATTGTTCTATTATTATAGTAAATATATCCTAAATTACCATTTTTTAAATTTATCTTGAACAGTTTGACGGTAAGCAACAATCCACATTTTTGAAAATGTATTATTTTGCAAATTTGAAATATCTTATATCTGTCACTTTTGTTTTTCGATTATAATTTCAATCTCGATTTCTACTGCCTGCAACTGCACAGGTAGGACATAATAAACAGTATTGAAAATAAAATCTATACATTCAAAATAATTAGTTTAATAATTTTAAAAACATTTTATTGAAGCGTAAATTCTACAAACATTTTCATATGACAATGCATTACGGCCTATTTGACTCCCAAACGCTGTACATCGATGTGACGTATTTGCGCGTGAAAGACCAGTTTGAATTCGGTCCGTATCATCGTCTTTTATTGCACAAATGATATTAAAAATTCAGCAAGCAAGATTCTTAGAATGCAATCCAATGTTAGCGCAATACGCAAACCAACGAAGTCGGCTCATACTTCAGAACACAGAATACCAGACCAGAGGAGCTCCAGAATTTTACAAAACTTTTTTGGCGCGAACACTTCTCTTTCGTCTGACGACACACTCGCATATGAATTTGAGTTATCGAACGCACTCACGTAAACATATTATATTTCTCTTGGGTGGCCATAGATGGCGAAACTTCCGATAATAAAAATGCATTCGAGGGGCTTGTATTCAAACGAAATTGATATCAATGGAAATTGGTTTCAATGAAAATAGATAATCATAGAAATTGCTGTAAATGAAAATACCATTCATAAAAATTGATAATCGGTTATATTGTTTCCCACAGAATACTACAAAGGTATTCGTTAAATATTTGATAAATATTGATATCAACAAATTTGTAAGTAATAAAATTATATTATAATAAAAAAAATGCATTTTAATTATAATAATATAATGAAAATTGAATTAATTTTGTAAAGAACCATCCAAATATCCTGACATACATTTTAATAGCTAAATCAAATTAATTGATTGTTGTAATATTATAAAATAAATTGCCATAATGAAGTCCCATTCAATTTAAATTAATACCGGACACATATCAGACTAAAAAGTAAAACGGCGTTCCATAGAAATTTCGCTGTATTTATTATGAAGAATGTAGCTCACTCAGTCTATTTTTTTGAAGTATAGTATAATTTTTATTTTTAATTGTTATATATATCGTAATATATATATATATATATATATATATATATATATATATATATATATATATATATATATATATATATATATATATATATATATATATATATATATATATATATATATATATATATATATATATATATATATATATATATATATATATATATATATATATATATATATATATATATATATATATATATATATATGATAATTGTTTTTATTATTAGCGTGTAAACAAATAGAACTTTTAAAGAAATGAATGTGAATTAACCTAGGGACGCAGCTAACTTTTTTCTTTTTTTGAGAATATCTTGTCTGGGTGTTTTATATAAAATTGAAAAGGAATTTACGGTCTTCCCATTTACTATATTGCACATAGTTTTTTTTGTATGTGAAGAAAAGAAATGAGCTTCTAAAATGAGTGAAAAAGCATCCCGTTGAGAACGCTTCAGTAACTCACACATATTGTATGCGCGGTTCCGTATATGCCCAATTTGCGGGTGAAAACTAATTATCGTTTGTTGTAGCCACGGATTTCCGCTTTTAAATTAACTTTTTTCCACATCATAAAATAATTTAGTTATTGTAAATTGGGTCCCCAGACGCGCTCACAATTTTCAGATTTTCATCTCGACAGGAAATGCCATATTGGGAGAAAATTAACTATATAGCTTCTGATCAATTTATCTCAGAAAATGTCAGATTTAGGATCTGATCTGATCTTTAGTTTTGACACAGTTGCTCTATTTACAATATTTTGGCAGTCATTAAAAAAAATGTTTGCAATGTTTTTCATTTTTTTAACTTGCAGGTTCTCAGAAGCTACAAATAAAAAAAACTATCCCACTTCCTAATTTTCCTCAGGTTCGACCTAAAGATGGCTCTGCTTAATGGGCTAAAATGTAATAGCAAAGTTTACAGAATTATATTTAGTCAGTAGACTTTGGTAATAGGGATGTTTAAATCAGGACCTCTACTTCTCAGTTCCGTATTCAAAACTTAAGAAGAAAAGCTAAAACTATTGTATTAACATTTATCGCTCTCCAAATAAGTGGTGTATTTTGAGATGTCAGTATATGGGAAAACATAAAAGAAAAAATAGAATAATAGCAAATAAACCAAACACTATTATTCAATTTTTCAGAATTATTAACACGTATAAAGAAAGCATAGTAAAAAAAAGTAATGTTTCCGCCCGGGATCGAACCGGGGACCTTCCGCGTGTTAGGCGGATGTGATAACCACTACACCACGGAAACAGTTATGTGATATTTTTGATATACTGGTAATATAGGTATTATGGAATATTTAAGTCAGTGACAATTCAATAATTCGTATGGACTGAGTCTGCTCTAAAAAATACCTGATTCGAGGCTCTAAAAAAAAATAACGATATACAGCATATAAGGCGCACAATAATAACTCAGAAGCATGTTCAAAGATGCTTTGGGAATGTCAGGGAATTTTATAAAATATGTATAATGGAGTTCAATATTTCTCCCTCATTACCATTATATAGATTCAACAATCTCTCACAAGATCACGTTTCTGAACTGCGGCTAAAAGTATGGGTACCATGAAAAATGAAACATCACACCCAGATTATAGTCAAGCCTGACAATTTGTGATAATGTTAAGCTAGGGTTGCCACCTTTTATTTTTTATAAGTACGGAAATACAAAAATAGATGGATATGTAAAACCTGGGAGGGTGATTTTGTTTACGACTACAAACGTTTTATTTGGCCGCCATTTTGTTCCGCAATGTTGAATTCGTACGTTAGTTTTACCTGTTCATCTCTATATTATACTTAATTCTTGCATAACATTTCAAATCTACCCATAAGTAGTTTTTTCAGGCTGATTTTTTATTTTATTAGACCGCCATTTAGGTTTCCAGTGTCTGTATAAATTCGGCGGTCTTGGATATTCTCGGACTCTAAACCCTATCCCTAATCCCTGTATCTGGGACAAACCCAAGGCAAGAATTATTCTTGCTCTTGGACGGTACAGGAAAACCTTTCCAGAGGATATCACGACAAGCATATCTATATATGCTGTGATAGTCAAACCAGGATTAAGGTTCTGTCCTCGAACAGAGACAATTCGCTGCTAACCCTTGAATGCAGGAGAGCCCTAGTGGCTGTGTGACTCCAATACAGCTAGCCCTACTGGGCCGGAACCTGCTCTTGGAATTCCTCCCTTCAGCTGTCAAGGCTAGGATTAAGAATCCCACTGTCGAAGAATTCCGTGCTAAATGGCACGAGCTAGCAGGACTTAAGACAGTGTAGGGTCTTCATACCAGGGTCTTTTAGATGTTCGGAGTCTAATAGACTTCTAAAACTAAACAAGAGGTCAACTTAGAACCATTACCGGGGTCCCAACTGGACACTGGCTGGTGAAACCCGGGCTTGTGGGACGTGCTCGACGTGAAAGGGTCCTTTCCTTTCAAAAAGGAGTCGGCTCCTGGCCTAACACGTCTACTTGGGGGGACAGCACAATGGGCCCCAGTAAACCTAAGTGCTGCCCTTGTCGAGCTCCTCCCCATCTATGTCTAATGTCTAAAACCTCTTTAGACTGAAATATTTTGTAGGGCATCTTGAATCTACTTTCCCTGGGGTCTACATCTGATGTTACATATATAACCTTTTCTATCAAGTCATGAAAGACACCCTACTACCCCTGCTCTAAGCGGCCATTACGCTTGCTATTCTATCGAAGCACGGACAACCAGGAAAAAAATTTGAGAAGACTATAGGAATTTTCAGTTTCAATGTGCCGGCTGGCTCTTTTGTCATGGAACATAAACCTTCAGTTTATAATCGATGCCTTTCTAGTGGGAAACCTTCCATTCAGTGAGGTTCGAGTTTTAATCCCCGAAACAACACAGAAACCCGGCTCTTTGTATTGGTCAGTATTCCACTAGTAGAAACCGGAAAGTTTATGGAGAAGAATTACTGATTAATTATTTATTTTCCTCATATAATATTTTTTGGATCATCATTATAATAAAGATCTTAAATAATAAATAAAGCATGATACCAATTTGGAATAATATTTTTGTTCAGGACACAAAAGCTTTTTTTAAACCGTGCTTAACTATCTAGTAGGTGTATGGAGTGTCGAGCATGATATCAAGAGAAAGTATATTAAAAGCATTTCTCAAAAACTGAACATAATACAGAGTGTTCCATAAAAAGTGTTTTAATATGATCTTCGGTCCTGTATCACATGATCTCCTAATTTGTTGTTAAATAAAATATTAGAATTAGGAAACTTTTTCTCTGCAGTTTTTACTGAATGGGGCTGTTTTTCTTTTTCCAAATACCTTTAATTTAGACTATGTTATACTACTCTTTTTTCTCACAAATATTTCATTTTTCTAAAAGTTTGTAAATGATCTTCGAGAATAAAACTAAACTAACAGTTTCTAAATATCTCAGGGTTAAGTTGAATACAACATAACTACAGTTTCTTTACGGGTGTGACTAGATATGGCACTTTATGTGTGTTTTTTAAGTATAGTTATTACTCAAAACTTCTACTGTAACTATATAAGTATTTTAATATTTAATTCTAGGAAACAGTGCGATTTAGTGGCAACAGATATATGGTATCAATAGAAAGCACATCTAAAATTGAAAAATGTATAGGATGTCGCATTATTAAAAGAAATTGTATTATTAAACATTAGGCGGTCGCAATATTGGCATCCCCTTTTTTGATAGGAATTTAGTTAAAAGGAAACGTTAAATATATTTGCTCTATTAATTTTTATAGCTGGGTGTTTTCAGACATGTATTGTGTCAAGAAATTCTTGTCCTTAAAGAATGTACGTGCACGCGTAGGATAACTAAATTATATTATTAAAGGTTGTCGCCCAATTCCCCGTTGCAGCACAGCACAGCCCATCCCGTCAAAATACGAATAAAATGAATGCTTATAAATGGACTAACGCCTACTAGACCGGCACGGCGCGACCCGACGGCGGAACGGATTGCCTGTCTCCGATTCTCGCCTGCGAATACGGAATGTGTCGTGATGGTCTGGCCAAGTGAGAACGTTACCGGCCAGCGCCGACCAGCATTAACTTGTGAAAACCTGTCACGAACATATTTATTTTTACGATATTTTGGGAGTTGTTGTTCAGCACACAAAGAGAGCTGAAATGGAATGGTTCAAAATTATAAGGACATTTACGACTTATGTGATAAAAGCTACAACAATCAACAAAGAAAAGATAACATATGGGAAGAAAATGCATTCTATTAAAAATACAGTATACATTAAGCATATTTGATATTTGGTACTTGTACACTTATATTTATGTTACAGTGTGTTAAGTTTATCTTTACGTTTACGGACACATTTTTTTTTTACTGTAGCTGTATAATACAGGATGATCCAAAAAGGCTGAACCTGGTCCTAAGTGCAAGCCGTTTTGCTCCAATTCAAACCGTAGCTGATTTTGCAGCTAGTTAAAATGTCAAATTTCAAACGTCAATATTTCGAAAAGAAATTTAATTTAGATATAGGACATGTTACATAAAAAATGTGAAATGAAATGAGTGAGCGACGTTATTAACTGTCGCTGTTAGGTGATGGTCAACATCGGGTCATGCTGTGATGGGCAAGAGGGCGACAACCTTTATGCTAACTCTTAATTTTTTATATAGGATTTGATGCTATATTCTTGCCTTTATAGTTTTTATAGTAAAGTTGATCTTTACTTTCTTTCCAGGCCTAATATAAAACAAAAATTGCAAACAAATTGCAATAATTGTTTCAATTTCAGTTATATCGAAAGAAAAATGGGAAAACATTATGTCTGACAATAGCTGGAATAATATTGAGTTGAGGGACAATCGGTATAACCAGATCATTCACATGGTATCTGCAGCCAATGGAGCCGAGGACTATTATACTACGGAGGTAAATAATAAGTGTTACCATGTTATAAAAAGGATGCAGTCTTTGAGAATACTTACAAATAAACAATTTAAAATGGCTTGTTTTGACATGAATTTTTGTGCGAAAAACTGAGGTTTTGTTCTTAATGTAACTTAAATAAATATAGTTGCCCTAACTTAAATTTTAGGATCGTTCTACAGGGCGTTTCACTTAAAACTTCAAACGCCGTTAGCTCGGGAATTGAACATTTTTTTATTTGTTTATCTGATGAAGTAAAATGTAATTTTGTACGCCTAAAATAAAAAGACACGGTCACAATAGTAGGCGTCGCACTGCCGTCACAACAGTAGGCGTTGCAACGCCAAGAAAAAAAACAATTGCAAGTACTTTAAATCTCAAATATAATCAAATTGATTACTCTACTAGTTATTTAGACATACAAGCTGTTTTACTTGAATTCCCAGCGTCAATTTCTCACAAATTAAGGGGAATATCAAAATTTAGTAAAAGTAGCTTTTTATTTGAGCAAATTACAATTATTATGAACTAAGTATAGGCATCGCGACGCCATGTTAAAAACAAAACCGTTGTAGAAACTTTGACAGCCGTATTCACTAAAAAGGTTTAAGAGTTAAACCAGGTCTAGTTGCTATGGCACTTAAAACTTTTAGTTCCCACTTATGTTTCGCTTATGTCACTGTCATTTTGTAATTGTTAGAAAAATCATTTGTTCAGTTGTTAAAACTGTCATCTTAAACCTATAACTGTCAAGTTAAACCTGGTCTAAATTTAAACCTCTTTAGTGATTACGGGTGTGAAAGTCTTAATTTTAAACCTCCGTATATTTTTAAGACTTTTTTTTGTTTTTTTCACCAAACTATTTGCTCTATTGATTTCTGAGATATAGCGTGTCAATTAATAGAATGATTTTTTTTAATGTCTTGTTTTGGAACATATTTTTTTAATAGTTTTTTCGTAATTTTTATCTCTTGTCTTAAAACGTATCCTAATATAAACTAAGAAGTGTTTAAATTTTTTTATTATTTGAAAAATATGTTCCAAAACAATTAGATGGAAAAAAAATCATTATGTTAGATACATAAAATTCTACAACTGTTTTGGCTTTTTCTTGACGTCTTAATATGGATACCGATGACGGCATCGATTTTGTTTTAGCTCCAACTAATTAAAAGTTATATTTATCAAATTTTGATATTCTCATTAATTTGCGAGAGATCAACGTGTGTAATTTATATCTAAGTAGCCAGTATAGTTCTCAGCTTAACTGTCTTAGATGTAGGCATATTTTTGAAATCTGAAACTTTTAGTTCTTGCAATTGGCAAGAGCTTTTTTCTAGCTTCGCGACACCTATAGTTAATCTGGTCAAATAGACCTTTTCTACTAAATTGATATCTTCGTTAATTACAGTGAGGGCGGCGTCGGAGTTTTAAGTGGAACACCCTGTATATTAATATTTAAATATTTTTTTCCAATTTTGTTTTTCCACACTAAGTTAGCTGAAATTGCTAAAGGGTTTTGAAATAGTATATTATTGGTTATTAGTGATGCCATCTTTAATTTTCATATTGTCATTCCATTGATTATTTTGAAATTTCTTAACGGGACTTTTTAAAAATAGAATTTTGAAATAGAAATTGTGAAGTGAAAGAAGTAAACATTTTTTGTGGATAGAGCCAAATTTCCTTTATATTTATTATCATACGTTTAGGATCATTCCTGCCGTTCCGAAGGTGTCGAAATGGCAAGAGAATTAGACAGTAAAGCTGCAGCATCTTGGGTAGGTCATCCTTACTTCGACGTTATTGACAACTCTACCGATTTTGAGGGCAAAATTAGAAGGATGATAGTATCAGTCTGTCATAAGATAGGTTTGGACACAGGTGACCGACTGATGACTAATTCGAAGAAACACAAATTCCTTGTAAGGTAAATTAAATTTCTTCATCTATAATCAAGTTTTTTCTGCTTATAAATTTTTTTCTGAATGTCAGCTTAATATGTTTAGGAAATGTTGCATACTTACCTATGTTTTTACCGAGTTTTCATATTCTAGTTATTTCACCATACTATCTTTTGTGTGATAATAAGAATGATTTTATGGTTCTAGGATTTAGAACTAATATACATGATGTCCCAAAATTCCGTTCTAAAATTTAAAGGGTCTATTCTAATTATAAATTTTAGAAAATATTCCAGGGTTTTTCATAGTCACGACCCCTCACGCTCCAAAAAAAAAAACATCAAAATTGTCCATGTTTTTAAACACATTTTTGTAAATGATTTCAAAACGGTGCAAGTTATCAGAAAAGTTCAACCGACATCAGATTTTTAAAATAAAGCCGAAAGCCCTATCGATGAAAAGACCAAACTAGGTCATGGTCGGTACAGCATTTTTTTTGGGGCGGTCAGTAGGGTCGTGACCCGAAAAAAATTGTACATTGTATACTTTTCCAAAATGTATTTTGGTCAGCTTATAGATATTACTTATTGTTTATAGTGTGCCAAATTTGAATTAAATATCTCTAGAAATGTAGAGGCATATAGTATAGTTTAACACCCCGTATCTCGAGAACGAAGCTTTTTCTGGCAAATGTTCATAGGATCTTTTTTATACGTTTTTATGTTCAGAATACTGGGTCCAAATATTGAAAGAGAATTTCCGGACATCCTGAATAAATCCCCTTTTTTTGTTTAACTTTCTACATTTTACACTCTTCTCAAGACTGTTTAATTACTTTTAAAATATACGTAGTTGCTGTTCACAACAACGTCGGTGGCTAAGGTAAGAGAAAAAAACTGCTGTTACTGAGTTAGGGTGTCGACGATCGGAAAAAACATCAACAAACAAATTTTATGACGGGTTTTCGATATATCGGTGTAGGGATGCAACAGTACTATAAAATATCGACTTTGTACTCGAAAGTATTTCTCTAAAACGGTATCGATGTTATTTGATACTGTATTAAAAATTATAGAGACTTTTAAGCATCGAGTAACCAGTACTTAATGATGTTACATAATATAGCATAACACGTAACCTATTATACAATGATAACAGCGACTTCAAGTAAACAAGAATTTTTTTGCTAGGTCAGTGTGACATAATCGCTAAATATATATATTAAATAACATCTCAAAATTATAGGTAATCAAAACATTGTATAGGGTGCACAAAAAATATGTGTTCTATTAAAAAAAATATTTTTTTTTAATTGAACTCCCTATATATTGTTGGATATTCAAAAACCAGACAAAATTCTCAATATATTTCATATTACATACTATATATCTATCTCTATTCGTTTTTGAATTATTACCGTTTGAACATTACATATTTATATATATTATATAAAATGATTGCAATAAAGCACAAACCCAAAAAGAACATCACAGAATATATGCTGATCAAATAAAAATACTAACGACAAACACATGTATATATATATATATATATATATATATATATATATATATATATATATATATATATATATATATATATATATATATATATATATATATATATATATACAGGGTGTCCCGAATTGCAATGTCCAAACTTTAACAGCGCATTCAAAATAAGCCCTAATTTTCTATATAAACATATATCGGCAAATGCTTCGTTTTCGAAATACAGGGTGTTAAAGTTTTAAGAAAAAAATTGTTTTTTAGTCATAACTTTTTTATTACTTGAGATATTGTTATTAAATTTGGTAAACAGCCTTGGAGTAACAAAAGGCATTTTTTGATTTGAAATATTTTTTAATTTTTCATCAGTGGCGTCCGTACGGGATTTTTGATTGAATATTCTTGAAGAAAAAATGGTACTCTACTGCTTTTTCTGAAAACAAAAATCATTCTTAAAATCCCCACTCAGTTTGGAGCAAATTTGATTCCTTGTCTTTTTTTCGTGCGGTGTAAGGATTTCGAGTAAAAAACTAAAAACCATTTTTATGTATGGCATAGTTAAAATTTCCATTATTGTTAATTTCAGTAGCAAAACCTTTAAGGTGGGATTGTAACAGCAAGTTTTTAAAATTATTTGGTTTCCGATATTTATTTCATGCATTCCGGGTGAGTTCATAATTTCTGAACAACGTATGTAGGGTTTCTAAAATAAAAGCTTGTCTGACAACTAAGGAGAGATGACGTCATCGACCCGTTGTAATGGAGATTTGCATTATGTTTGAGTTATCAGGGTGACATCGCGAGTTAGCAGGCAACCTATTAAAATCTAATATCCTTGGTACTTACCATCATTTTTTCATTGTCGACTCTTGGTATGCCATGATTGCATTTTTGTGATAATTGAACAATTGCTAGGTTCGTCTTTAAAGTATGACAGATGAGTTTATAATTCTAAAATCGTCGATTCATTTTGTAAAACGGTAATTAGAATTAATTCAATTTTGAAGATGATACTTCATTTTACAGAAACTATTCTTTATTTACTAAGTTCGTAATTAATTTTACAAAAACTAGAATTCATAACTTTTATTAACTTAGATCGTGAAAAAAATTTATAGAGCACTTTAAATATCATTAAGGATTATTGTGGGCCTTAAAATTCACAATAATTGCTCAAAATGAGCTCGTCTAACTTCGACACATTTTCGGCATCTGCTCTTAACTGTGTCAGTGGCATAAAATTCGTATTGGCTCGCAAAGTTTTACAGGCTTGCTCTATCCTTAGAATCAGTTCGTCTCTTGTATGAACTGGTCTGGAATAGACTAAATTTTTCAAATAACCCCACACAAAGAAGTCGACAGGTGTGAGGTCAGGGGAACGTGGTGGCCAGGTTGTAGCTCCTAATCGTCCAATCCACCGTTCTGGATAATTATTATTTAACCACTCGCGATTTACAAGTGCAAAATGCGCGGGAGCCCCGTCCATTTTAATCCAGAATTCGTTTCTAAGATTTAGAGGAATACTTTGTAGATATTAAAATAACTCATTTTGCAGAAAATCATTAAATAACTGTCCATCTAGGCGTGGTGGTAGAATATGGGGCCCGCAAAAAATTTCATTTATTACACCACACCAAACATTAACAGAAAATTCTTGCTGAAATGCTCTAGTTCGTACAACACGTGGATTGTCATGGCTCCAGATTCGTAAATTATGGAAATTTACTGAGCCGCTTCGGGTAAATGTGGCTTCATCAGTCCATAAATTTTTTTTTGAGAAGTTCTCGTCTTCCTGTATTTGGCGCAAAAACCAATTGCAAAAACTGACACGTTTTTCGGCATCACCAGGTTGTAAGTTTTGAACTGGCTGCATCTGAAATGGCTTCCTGTGATCTTTCCTCAAAACGCGATGAACCTTATTTTTAGAAACAAAAACTGCGTTGCCTTGTAAATTATGAGCTGCTCTTCATAGGCTTAATGTCCTATCGTTGTCAAACTTATTTAAAATTACGTTTCGATATTGTTCATTTCTCCTATCTTCGTTTCTCCTTTCTGCGTTTTAATGAAAACTTGTTTGCAAGGTAATCTTCTATTTGGAAATCTTCGTTGGTATTCCCGTACTGCTGCATTTGCATTTCCATTACAGAAACCATAAACGAAATGAATATCAGCATACTCAAAGTTACTGAATAACACCATTTTGAAATCACTAGTTAGACTGATAATTACCTTTTTGTATAAACTGTTAATGTACCTGACATTTATTTACTCTAAAAACTCAAATGTCACACTTTAAAGACGAAACTAGCAATTGTTCAATTGTCACAAAAATGCAATCATGGCATACCAAGATGTTAAAGGTTTTGCCACTGAAACAATTAACAATAATGGAAATTTTAACTACGCCATACATAAAAATAGTTTTTAATTTTTAACTCGAAATCCTTGCATCGCACATAAAAAAGGCAAGGGGATTTTAGGAATGATTTTTGTTTTCAGAAAAAGCAGTAGCGTACCATTTTTTCTTCAAGAATATTCAATAAAAAATCCTGTACGGATGCCACTGATAAAGAATTAAAAAATATTTCAAGTCAAAAAATGCCTTTTGTTACTCAAATGCTGTTTACCAAATTTAATATAATAATAATTCTGGAGCCGTTGTCATTTTTACAAGGGCACGGGGCCCTGAGGCCTTTAAGTCTTACATTTAATTTCCTTTTCATGGATGTGATATGTTTATAATTTAATAAAAATATGAGACTTTGAAGGATTCGGGGCTGAGACTTGTCTTCTTGCCCTTGAAAAAGTGACAATTGGTCACAAAACGTTAGAAAAATAATGCAGTATTAGTCTTATTTACCTGGCCTAATCCCTCGATCTTTCTTATTATTAAACAAAGGACGGTAGAAACTAAACTGTTATTAAAAAAACACTGACTATAACCTACAAATTGATAAATAATTGGTATCTATTTTTTATTGTAATAGATTTTTTACATGTTCTCCATTTTTGTTCTATAGATTTTCTATATGTTCTCTTTTGTCTTTCAACCGCTGCTAAAATAACTTAAATATCTTGCTCATTTAAAACATTTATGTCGTCTCTAATAATCTCCCTTAGTCTTTCTTCAGTTAAATCTAATTCAACTTTTAATTTATCGCGTAAACGCCAGAAAACGTTGTCCATAATTAAAAGATCGGGAATATAAGGCGGCCACCTGTCTCAAATATTCCAATCCATGTTGGAGAATGGTTATTTAAAAAATTAGTAACAGCATTAATGTTATGAGCCGGTGCACCATCTTGTTGGCACATTAATAAGTCGTGAGGTTCTCTTATATTATTTTGCAAAACATTTGTAATTATATTTAAATATAATGCACCAATTACATTTCTATCTGCAAATATATAATATAAATATTGGACCTATCATTTTATTATAAATTATATACCACACCAAACGTTAACTGATCTTCGCCTTGAATATTTTATTTTGTGAAAGACTCTTGGATTTTCCATGACCAAGAAATTAAATTTAGTAAAAAAAACAGATTGATCAGTCCAAATTAATTTATTGAAAAGCTGACCATCTTCCTCTAAGCGTTGCATCATTTCTACTGAATACCTGAGTCTAGCTTGTTTATTGTCCTCAGATAATTTTAAGTTTAAATGAATGGAAGCCATATTTTTTTAAAGTGGACTGAATTCGTTAATATATGTGGCCTAAGTGTTCTTCAACAGAATTCAGAATAGATTCTAGTAAATTTTCTAAACATTTTTATTTTAACAAAAGCAGTTAAAAATAGCTTTTATTTTTTTTACTATTTATAAGCTTAACTATTGTATTAAACAAAAAATTGTCTTGAAAATATAAAATTATATTTAAGTCTTTATTTTTCTTATTTTCGTTTTTATTTATAAGCCTTTTTTCCTTTTAAAGCTGATGCTGTTGTGACACATATTTTTAAATGTGTTTTCTTTGGTATTGTTCTTTATCCTTCATATATTCTTCCATATTTTCGTTGGGCATGTTCTTTTTTACATTTGAATAAGACACTTTGATTGTCAAACACTATGTAAACTCACTGGTGGACACTGACAATATTATATTAAATTTGACGTTTTACATATTTATGTCAAATGAAAAGGTAATTTACATGGCTACCTAGATATATCAGATTACAAGTGCTAAGATTGTTTAAACGGTAATAATTGAAAAACGCGTAGAAATAGATATATAGTATGTTATATGAAATATATCTAGAAGTTTGTCTAGTTTTTAACATTTAATAATATAGAGGGTCTTCCATTTAAAGAATGTTTTTTTTTTCTCACTTCTTTTTGTTACACCCTGTATAAAATATTTATATACTTAAAAATGTATATAATTATCTATAATTTGGTAAAAAATATCCTATCTTAAAAAATAAAAAAGTTAAGGCAGGGGGGACAATATAATTATAATAAATAATCCTGTAAAAATTTTGACATTAATCAGTGTTATTTGAAAATTAATAATTAATTACATATAATTTAAATTGAAATTGGAGACCTTCTTTGAAATCTTAAATTGAATGATTACTTTTGCCATGTATAATTACGAAGACCATAAATATTTGTGGAAGATAATGTTTGAATAAGGGCGTCAATGTTATTTGAAAATTAATATTTGATTAAACATAACCTAAATTGAAAGTTTACTTCTCGAAGTATAACTACGATGACCATAATTATTTGTTGAAGATAAAATGTGAATAAGGGGGTCGATAAATTATTGTTATTGGTGCAAGTAGTATTGGCTGTTATCAATTTTGTCATTTAAATGTTTTTAACAAATTTCCTACTTTGCCAACATTATTTATTCATTAACAGATATCTTTACCATAAACAATCAACTAGAGACTTTTAGGTAGTTCAGAAAAAGAACACTAATAGAGACAGAAAGAAAACATTAAACAAAAAAATGAGAAATATATTTTATTTTTTTATTCCAATATTTAAACTGTGTAGAATTTATGAAAAAAAAAAGTTTTTAAGGAGAAAGAAGATTAAAAAATTAAAACTGTAAAAATATAATGCAAACCTAATAAAAAATGTTAAACACAGAATAGATATAAACTGTTGCTTGTTTTTACTTTACTGGTTGTTACATCTTATACTATTTGAAAAACAGAATAACACATCAAACTGAAGTTAGTTATTATTGATTATGATATTTTTTCAACATCACTATGCTGAGTCTTTCAAGGTGCTGTAAGTTACTAGTTATAAGAAATAATTTATTTTATTTTTAATTATGTTTGTTCGTTTGCTTTAACGTTTATTCAGTACGCAGATCTTGCTACTAGATAAGCAAATTATGGTATTTTATTCTGTTTGTTTCAAAATAAAGAGATTTATTTACCAAGTCTTATGATAGTACAAGCATAACTTTGAGTTTCATATTCAGTGTTTAGAAATTATTAGTATATGCTATTCAATTCTACATCTCTAAATTGCCTTTGTTTTAAATTATATATAGAATTATGATAAATCATAGTGTCATCTAAATAAAGTTGAATTTTGAAGAATATTTGTAACCTTTCATGTTTCGAAGGTCATACAAAAAATTGGCTTGATGTTTGACTGAAACAGGAGAATACACTAGAGTTCCATATCGGACCAAATAGCCTTCCCATAGCCTGTAATAGTCTCATTAACTGAGAACTTTGTAGGTTCATTTCGAATTAATATATTTTTTTCAATATAAATTTCTTTAACTTATTTTGGGCGTCTTAGTAAGCCTGGTCTATAATCATTTTCATAATGTTAGTCTGGTGATATTTTAAATAAGTTTAACTTTATTTTTATTTAACTGTTAGATTAGATTTTTTAGATACGCTTTGTAATACAGGGTTGCTATTTATATTTTGAACGGGGTCTACAAGTTTTTTTTTAAATGGCTCTATCTCCGACACATTACTTCTTATTGCTTTGTTTTTAAAAATTAAACCGCTTCTGCTTTGCGAATTTGAACGTTCATATTTCAATTTATCACTGAAATATGCGACTAAAACTCATTTAAAACTTTTTTCGCTGCTTAATATCAATAATATGTTTCCTTTTTACTTCCCTCGTAAAAGGGATCTCGTAAAAAATTACCCTCCAAGATATCTTGATCTTTACTTTTCAGGGTTCTGAAATGACGAAAAAATGTTTTCTCAGTTCCGTCGGTCTGTCTGTCTGTCGGTCTTTGTGTTCGCGGCATAGCCTAAAAAACTACTTACCCGATTGACTTCATATTTTGGTTAAAAATTAATGATCGTATGGGGATGACCTGGTAACATTTAAAATAAAATCCAGTATGGTGAAACAAAATAGTGGCCTAATGAAATGTTAAAAAAGTTGTTACAAAAGTATTACTTATTCAATATACCTTACATTTTGCACAAAAATCAAGTAGTATGTAAAAATTAACTGGTAAAATTTTGGTACGAATCCGAGATGGAGAAATAAAATGGCGGCTTAATAAAATATTTAAAAATCATACCGGAAAAACTTAATGGATTGATTTCAAATTTTGTGCAATAATTAATTAAGGTATAGAGATGAATTGGTATAATTGTGGTATTAATTCAAGATGGCAGAACAAAATGACGGCCAAATAAAATGTTTGTAATCATTAAAAAAATTTGTTCATATGGGGATAACCTGGTAATATTTTGGTAAAAATCCAATATGGCGTAACAAGATGGCAGCCTAGTGAAACGTTAAAAAATTGTTACTGAAAAAAATAATTATACAATTTACTTCAAAGTTTGAACAATAATCAAGTGTTACATAGGAATGAACCGGTTACATTTTGGTATGAATTCAAAACAGCAAAATAAAATGGCGGTCTAATAAAATATTTTAAAAAGTCAGCAAAGCAAATTTACGGATTTTTATAATTGCAACTGACTTTTTTAACTTTAAGTGTGACACAAGTGCCTTTGTCCGCTCATCAACTATATTTTATGGTAAGAACGACGTAAATCTGTATTATTTAAAAATTTTCAATTAACGTGTCTGTTACATAGAAACTTAGTAATAATAAAGTGGGTTGCATCGAACTTTGTACATTTAATAAAAATATATGTAATGAAGAAAAAGTAAATATCTTCACCTTTTGGATTTAGATGGACTCACAAGAGGTACATCAACAGGTTCTGAATCGTCATGTATTTCGACATAGACGAACACTGTGGAATCATTGCCGATGGGGGGGAATTTCGCAATCTTCATCCATATCCTATACTATTCAGGCAGTGCCCATGGCAATTGTGACGTATAATAGAGCAATGAATAGAACTTACTTGTTGGACTTGTATTATCTTTATTGATTTCTTCGACAACGTTTCGACTAGTTAGTATCTTTAGTCGTTATCAAGTTCAGTGATATGAGCGTTAGTTTGCCCTTGACAAAGACTAGATATACTAATTAGTAGAAACATTGTAAAGAAATAAAGGCAACAACAAAGGCAATGCAAGTCCGACAAGTAAGTTATTTTCATAAGCACACATTGTTTACCATTTTTGGTTTTGTTGGAGAAGAAACACTCTTGTAACTCGGTATTACTTTTGATATAATGGGCGGATTTAACTTTTTAATATACCAATTTTGTTGTCTTTAATAGTGTTTTCGCACATTTTGGGAATCTCTGGGGCCCGCTCCTCTCAGAGAGCTGTCACATCAGAATACAATCCAAAAAACGTGTTCACAAAATTCTGGTTAGAAAACGATCGTTGACTAATCAAAAATAAAACTGGAAAATCAAAAATAAAACTGGATAAAATAGGTTAAATTGATAAAAATTTGATAATATTTAGAATAATACAACGGTCCTCTTATTTATAATGTCCTTTACGTAGCAATATTGTTGATGCTTACAGTAAACAAGGGCTACAAGTAATAATTGACTTGAAACTGGTGTTTTTTTTTTTAATTTTTAGCATATACGAGGTTGTTTTTAACATTATTTGCACATAAAATATTTTTATTCCTTCCTATTTTTTTTCAGGGGACCTCTTCCTGACGACTCAGTGTTTCCTCGATTCCAAGATTTCGAAGTTGTACACAATTATCTCCAATCTAACTCTCCTAACCAAGTAAGGTTAAGAAAGCGAGGTCAAAAAGGTGAGAAAAGAAAATACTATCAAATTCGATATCTATAAAATACCATCACAAATTATTTTAATTCACTTGATTTTTTGTAGGTTTATTTTTATTTAATTTATTGTTTTCTTATTTTGTTTATGTTTGTAAAGCCTCCATGACTCTACTCTTGAAATAAATACTTCTAATTCGCAAATAGTTCTTGATGTTATTACATGTTGTGTATATGTCATTGAGGCTTATTTAAATTGCAATATTGAATGAACATCTCAGTTATGGGTATTAGGAAAAAAACATGAATCTTTAAGCATTATTTCGTTTTATGAAATAAATTTGTTGAACTGTAATTTCTGGTGCTTTCAAAATTGTTACATTGTTAAAACAATATATAAACGGTTAACAGTTAATAATGTGTTTTAATTTGTATTAACTTTTAAGATCAACTAACATTAATATAATTACATGCGATCACTAGTGAATTATTTCTACATTCACCTTTACACATTTGTTAGATATAAACTGCAGATACTCTTTGTAGCCTCGGTGACATTTTTTTTTCACCCACTTCAAACTTATTATGAACAGTGAATTTAAGTTCATTGTCGAGATATTTTAAATTCAAAATTGAAGTTTATTTTTAATAAAATTAAACGCTCTTCAAAAGTTCACTACTTTTTGGGATTGCCATTAAAAAAAAAAAGATAATAACATTAGGTTTCTATGAAGTGACATTGTAAGAACTCTTTAGGTGTGACAAAATGAAACTTAATTTTTTGTATATCCTTTCTATTGTTTCTTCTTGCAGGAAAGCGTTATTAATTATTAATTTGAAGATTAGTTATCTAAAATCATGTTAAATGTGCTGTGAAATAACATTAGTTTTTAAAAAGCATGTCTTATAAAATTAGTATTTTCTAAAAAATTACATATACTACTATATTACTACGTATATTGTATAAACTTGCTACCTACCAACGAGCAAGTTGTGATTGGCCCCATAAAATAAAAAAATTGCTGACGAATCTTTAGTTATTTAAGGTAAGATTGTGTGGCTTGATTTATAGAAATCATACAAATCAATTTGTTTTATTTAATTACTCTAATAAAAACATTTTATATTTTGATTCGTATGATCTTTTGTGTCCTTTCTAATTGCTACATGGCATTAAATTAGTATTTGCTAGGTGAAGTTTTGCATTTAGTTTAGTTGCAATTATAATTAATTATAGGAAACATTTTATTTATTTATGTTAAATTAATGATAATAAACCCAAAACAGATAATATATCAAAATTGCAATAATTTTTTGCTGAGAATCAGTTATAAATTAAAATATACATTATTTTTGTGTTTTTAAACTTTTCTATATATTTTTTAATTTTTTTCATCTGTGTTTCTTAAATATGAATTATACATACCCAAACCTGATATTATTTATCCTGGTATTTATCTATTATTCAGCTCTAATATGACGTTAATTGTAATTTTTATACAACTTGTATTTTTGCAAGTAGTTGGTGCTTAACTGACTTAAAATACGATTTAAGTTTTCATATAATATTGGACGATGGGTATTGGGGAGTTTCTCGGTATCCTTTTTTTTCTCTTAAATAAACTTCCGGTTATACAGGAAGTACTATTAAGTTAGTTATTTCAAATGGAAAACCGTATATTTTTAATTGCATTTTTGGATTTTCCCCAAAATTCTAAACATTTTTATGTTGCACACTCTATAACTAAAATGAACAGTTTTCGAAATAAAAATAGTTTTTTATTTTAAAAAAAATAGCTAACGTCAATCTTAAAATGTGTAAATTCGGAAACCCAAACAACATATCCAAAATATGATGATGACCGTCTATGTTCAAAACAGTTACCTTTTATTATGTTAAGATACTTTCCCAAAATGATATACAGGGTGTTTAAAAAACTGATTCAATTATGGGACAACATAAAGGGCAATAACTCATTTTTTTTTTCAAATTTCAAATAAAATACAATCTTAATGCATTTCTTAGGCATTTTTTTAAAATCCTCTTTCAAAAAGCGGAAAACAGTTGCCATGAAAAATAAAAACTAATTTACGGGCAACTTAGCGGAAGCTGCCGTTACTTATTGTGTTGATGTCAAAATGTCAGAAAACTTGAGTCATACCAACGAAGACTACTTAAATATAGTTACCATTTATGGCGAATGTAGCCGTCTTATTGACACAACGTGTCGAAAGTTATCCAGAGAATCCGAAACCCAACCAAAAATGGTTTGGCGAGTATTAAATAACCTGGTTAACCTTGATCGTTTAAATCGAAAATAGTAAAGTATAAATCAAAGGTAGATGATGAAAGAACTCGAAAGAAAGTCATATTTTGCTGCTTAGCTGACTGCCTCCTTATGCGAGGCAAAAGCCTAGTTGCCTTGTATCAACAACATAATTTAAGATCAGTGATCAGTGGAAAATTTGTTATATGCCAGTTCTGAGGATCGATCATTGGATTGCCAATAATGGACCATTCTGCGGGCCTGCCCGCTCGCCCGATTTGACCTTATTGGACTATTTTCTTTGGCGACATCAGGAACATTGTTTATGCATCATCAAAAAAGATATGAACCAAGAACTAAGACCACTTATAATAATGAAAAAAGAATACACAAGTTTAGAGGTGAATGGTAATATTGTGTCCAATCATATACTAAAATACGACGAATAAGAATAATTATATTTTTAATCCTGATCAACAGTTTCTATTTTGTACAAAATTTAATCAAATTAAAAAATTTGGTTTGCATAACTTTTATTTCAGATCTTAAATATGCCCAAATTATTATTCTGCCATGCGTACTAACAATTTAGAAAACCAAACTTAAGCTTCTGTTATATTTCACCATAACTTATTTATGTTTTGCTTTTCATTTCGATGGAGATTTTTTTATTCGTTTCCCGCCTTAAATTTTTAGAGGAATCAAACAAAAATTAATATACAGGATGCTCCTTTTCAAAAAAAAAAAAGAGTTATTGTCCTTTATATTCTCTCATAATTGGATCAGTTTTTCTAAAAACCCTGTAGATTAATTTGGAAAAGCAACTTAAAATAATAAAAGGTAACTCTTTTGACTACAGACTGCCATCTTCATATTTTGGATATGTTTTTGAATTACTGTTATACATTTAAACTGTTATATTAGGTATAGGGTGTGGCTACGTAAACAATGTTTAGCATCTTAGGCAGAATCCAAAAATGCAATAAAAATAGGGTTTCCATTTGAAATAACAAACTTGATTGAATACGCAGAAATCTCCAATACCAATTTACTGATTTTAATTCCGAGTACTTTTCCGCGTACGGCTAACGGCCCATCGTTGTGACACACACTGTATTATACTAGCATATCCAATTTATCCAGTGTACGTCTGTTTAAAGTTACAATAATATTTGGACTCTGGAATTAAACTTTAGTTAAATATTACTTTTTAACAAATAAATGAAATTTTGAATTTATAGGTTACACCCACATGCACCAAGAAAGTACTGCTTATTACAATTAGTTCGAATGGATTGATTTTATTTTTTTATATATTAATGACAATGGTGACAATTTCAAATCCAGAACTTTCAATAATTCTGAACGAACGAACCGTCAGAAGCCAGTAGAAGGGGGCGATCTGGCATCCTAGATTTAACACTTGAAATTTTATTCAATATTGTCGGAACTTTAACACGATTTTTTTTGAGAAACCAGAATTCTAAAATGACAGCTACTTCAAATTATCGCAATTAGATGGAACGATATACATATATAAAACAGAAAATTTCGGAAAATTTGATTTTTCCTTCGTGTCTGAATAAAATAGCACGTTACAAAAATTAAGATTGTCGTAAAGCGTTATTTAACCGGTTAGATTTACCAAGAAGACAATACTTTTATGAGATTGACTTTGAAATATTGCATATATTTCTGTCATTAACAGTAGCAGTGTTTCTCGTCTAACCACAACATAACATAAGTAATTTCACTTTACATTATAAAATGTCAAATTACCTACTAAAACTTAGATTAAAGTTTTTGCTGTATATATTTAGTGCTTATTTTTGGCAGTAAACATACCCAAATCTTGAAAATTTTAAAATATTCACCAGTAGAAATAATTGTTATTTTTGGCGATTCTCGCGGGGCTCATTTTAAAAGTAGTATACTTATTATATCTTTTAATAAAATTGGTAGAATGTATTATTGAGTTGAGTTATATATACCAAGACATTGCACACTTTTAATAGACATCCTTGATGTATTGATTTTTTTTATAAAATATGTTGAGCTTGTTAAGATGAAAATTTTCTTAATTTTGTTTTTATAGAACTTATCTCGTTCTTGATTTTGTAAATTTTTAATTTCTACTAAAAGGACCACATGCCAAACAAAATTCAATAATTGTGTCGAAAACGACTTGTTCAATCAATTATTATTAATATATAATTTCTATATTTTGACTTTCTCTTATCTATTTAGATATCAAATTAATGCGATAATCAGTGACTCTCATATTTTAAAACAAATAATTGAAACGTCTACCCAAATTTATGTCTTTAGTTGAGTTGAAGAATAGCTATTACAACTAAAATGTGTCGTTTAATCTCTATTATGTTAAGCCAATAATTGTTCTTATCTTTTTTTTTATTTTAACATTTATCATATCTCTTTGATATTTTTATAGTAAAATAATTCAAATATTTACATAATTACTTATTAACATCGTGTTAATTAAAGAAATATTTGTTTAATTTTTTTAAGGATTTGGCGCAATATGAAAAAAAAAAGGTTACTTTTACGTTACCAGTCTAATTACAACTAACCGTATTACACATTTTCCATTAAAAGTGTACTACGGTCTTTATAAATATCCTTATTACGATTTTTGGTACTAATATCTTTATTTAAACGATTTTATTATTATTTTAATTTCTGTAACATTACTTTTATTCCACACCCTGACAAATAATTGTATGCAAAAAATTAGTTTTCTCATGAACCAAACTATTAATTCTTATTCAACTTGTAGTACTAATTTTTTGTACAGTCTGTACAAGTGATGTGTGTACATAGTGCAGTTCAAGCTTTGAAGTTTTTGCTAAGTCAGTTTATGTAGCTAATAACTTTTTTTATAGGTTACTACAGCTATATTCATACAGTTCGACGTCAAAATCAACCAGGTGGTCAGGTGATTGAAGTCAAAACCCAAATCAATCACCGAGATTACATAAACTTATTGACACAAAAGGATAACTCACATTTTACTATTTACAAGAAAAGGAGGTGCTTCATTTTCAACAATCAGTATTTTCAGCTAGATATTTATGAACAACCAAGTCATCCAAGGTAAGTTTACTAGTACACATTTTGGTAAGCAGTGTAGCATTACCTAGTGAATCTGTGAAAAGTACACTATTTCAAAGCCTGATCAAAATTGGCCAGGTATAACATATATGATTAGGATAGCTACTGGATCTCTATTATGCTACATGTGCTAAAAGATAGGCAGAGTCGATCGACAGCAGTATCGAGCAAAGACTTTCGAGAATTTTCTCGCCAATCTATCGATACTTAGTACCTAGTTTAAAATAACAATTGTATATGGTATTGTAAAAAAATCATATTAATATATATTATTTCTGAAAAAATATATAATTTCTAGATAGGTAGGTAGGTAAGGTCAAAGAAGTGACAATCGAAATGCAAAAGGGTATATAAATAAACCACTACATTATCAAAAACAAAGATATTTTTATGAGGATTTAGTCTTCTCTTCCTAATACGTCTCCTGTTTAAAACTGCCTTAAATGTGGGAACTACTATTATAAACAAACTATAAAAAACAATTTCGCGCCGACATTGTTCAAAATGGCGCCTTAGGCACAAACATATTTTTATCAGGATTCAGTCTTCTGTTCCTGATACGTCCCTGTTTAAAACTGCCTTATTACTATTATAAATAAACTATAAAAAAACGGTTTTTCGTCGACATTGTTCAAAATTTTGCTTTGCGGACTTAAAATCCAATCAGATCGCTGGAGAAAACATGTATAAAAGTTCCCTTGGACTTCTTAGTTAATTTCCTAGTATGGCTCATAACTCATAACGGTCGAAATAGCTGAAGGGTATCTGATACAAACTCAATCTAGAATTTTAAGAGGGTAGTTTATAGAGTTTTACATAGATTATATTACATTCGACTTCCTGCCGAGTACGCCTGTATGAGTACTGAATAAAAAAAAAGTTCAAAGGCCGAATAAATGCCATTTATTTAGTCGAAGAATGCCACCATTACTAATTACGAGACTTTCTGGCATTTCCCTTGGAAAGTAGTATTTCTTACTTTTTGCTGATTTATTAGTTTCCTGTACAACGATAATTGCTAAAATATATTGAAGGGAAGAGTTTCACTTTAAGATCAGAAATTAGGATTATGGTTAACATTTTTTCAAAGACCTGCTTTAAATTAAAACAAAAATTGCACAAGTATATTTGTAGGTTATGCTAACTGTGTTTTGAAAGGAATCTAACTTGTCTAAAATTAATGGACATATCGAGTAAATATAACATAAACCATTAGATTTTTGATAATGTATTCTTATCGCTGAAAAATATACTTAAAATTAGCAACAAAAATTATTTACATTGTATAGACTTTATTTGCCTGTAAGCCGATATCATATTAGCTGCCTCATGATGTCCCTGACTTTTCGCTAACAAATATGGATGAGGATAAGTGCTCACGCTCGCATTTTTTAATAGTAGCCATTTTATGAGGGGTACGTGACCAAAAATGGCAGCCATTTGCAAAGGAGTCACGTTGTTCTTGCCTGGTTCGTCAATATTTGCTCCGGAGTAATACAGTTCTCTAAGACAGGACGCGTTCTTACAGTTCTAAAATACAGAATATCGTTAAATTAAAACTCCGATCATTTCAATCAACTTAAAGCCACACAGACGAAAAATCAGCCAAATACTAAATTCGTGTACAATTTCAAAACTTTTTCCTGTGAATATTTGAGGTAAGATTTCATTCAATTATTAAACATGGTTATTGTATGTAGTTTATTAAAAAAAAATACAATAATTGGGTAGCTATGAAACTTCTATTTAATGTGTTACTTAGACACTGTGGCCACGAAGTAATGTACGTTCCCCGTCTTTTTTTAATATCAATCTGAAATTTGGTTATTGTGTAAGAGACACTATCAATTTTTACCTGTTTGACAAATTTGTTCACTTCTTGTGTAATCGTAATAAGTGGTAGAATCTTTAGATTATTACTTATATTCTGATAATCTTAAAATACTTTATAAAAGTTCGTTTTTATTTTTGAAATCTGATAATGGTAGAACTATTGGCTTTTTTATTTTGGTTGATTAATTATTACCGCAACTAAAGAAAATAATCATTTAAAACAAAAATTTTCCAATTTGTTTTATTATAAAATGTTATTTTGGAATCATTAAGTATGTATGGAAAAAAATCATGTGCATTTTTTCTAATATTTGGACCCATTAATTTTTAAACCAAAAGCTTTTATTTAATATTATATTATTGATTCAATTGGTTCTAACGTTATTTTCAATTTTTTGGATAATGAACCAGATATAACGACATTGCCTGCAGATTTCATTTTACCACGCTACTGACACTTATAGGCTACATTAATAAAATGATAACAAAAATTGACATCATCATAGGTAGCTAAGAAGAAAAATATTGTGAAAGTTATTTTATTTTTTAGTTTATGACTTAGACATTTCATTGATTCGCTTCAAAGAGAGAAAACTAAATTATTTTTAAATCCTTCTATTCTTCTTGTTCTGCTTAAGCTATTATTTGTCCATAGACTAAATGGTTGTCACCACCTTGGAGTGGTTAAGCGGTTAAAGTTACCCGGATGTGCTTGTAACCCTCCAATTTACGTATTTTAATTATTATTTCCCCATCAGGATTGTTTCTTATTGAATTATAGTGGCGTTTATGACATGGGCAACTCTTGAAAATAAAACAAATGATTATAGCTCCATTGTTTTCTATCATTCTCCATCAGAATGAGCCCAGTTTTTCCACCAATGCTATGACGTTTGTTCTTACTTTAAAAACTGCTTAATAATTCTTAGATTAAACTGATAAAAGACACAGTTACAATGCTCAAATTATACATAATTCTCAGTTTATCTTTGTAAAATCAGCTCCCAACTACAAGGGAGGAGGTTATCAAGTCGACCCTATGTATTTTTTTACTTCCTCGTAAGAGGTATTGTAATCGTGAAAAAAATCATCCTCCGGGTTTTTTGCAGATCTCTGCGTTTTAGGGTCCCTGGGGGGTGTTATAAAAACATCGTATCATATTAATTTTAAATGTTGACAATGTGTATTGTTAATTTTATATCAATATGTATAGATAGCTCCTTTTATATAATATTAGTATGGTGATGCTGGCAAAATTTTATTACTAACTACTTATAACTACTATTTTATCAGGGACGGGCAAAATGTTAACCTAAGTTTAAATCTCGAAACTTAAACTTTGTATAAATAGAACTAAAGAGGAGGTTTAAAAAAAATTATAAAAAAAATAAAACCGGCTTAAATAATAAAAGCACTAAAAAATAAAAAATAATATTTTGTTCCACCTTAAAATTTCAAATTTATGAAGTCGACGTTAAATTAATCAAGACAGTGCCTATTTCCTGTGGTATATATTATGTAGCCACTCGATAGATAAATGGCTTTTTGTGATTAAGTACCTAATTAAGAATTAGTTTGACGCCCACTTCATAGAGTCAGATTTTCAAGGTAGAATAAAATATTTTTTACTTTTTAGTGCTTTCTTTAGTCGATTTTATTATAGTAGAAATAAACTAGTGGCGACACTCCCAAATATTTTCCGCCTGCGACAAAATTCGGCAGATTGTTGACAGCATGCAAAGCGCTTCAGTTAAGATCCGTCGCATCCCAGAACAGAGACGGATTGGCGAAAATGAGTACGTTACTGTGTGCTGCAGTTGAGTATCTCAACATGTCGAAAAATTGTTTATATTTTCTTTTATGAATTCTAGTTTAGATCTTCTAATCGCTACATTTCAAATAAAATATACAATATGTTTCTGTTTGATATGAACAAATTCCGATTTTGACGTCACGTAAACGTAACGTAAGTGTAAAACAGTGAAGCTGGGTATTTGGACCATATAAATTATAAAAATGAAATGAAAATAGGTAGTATTTTAAAATCTCTATATCCAAAAATAATAAATAGTTATTGAGGAAATCTTGAATTTTTGTCACCTCAAGCTTTTAGGGTCAATGCTAATTTTTTGATTTTTTAGGATATTCTGAATTGAAATGTTAAATAAATTGTACAACCTATTTTTTATTTAAATGGAAAATTTAACATGTCAATTTTTAAATCTGTTGTTGGATGTCCAACATTCGTAATTTAATTAATTTTATATGCTTATTTAAATCAGAATTTACGAATCTGTATCTCTTAAATATCTGAAAATATTGTATTGTATGTTCGTCAGAAGCGTTTAAAAAAGTAACACACCAAATTGTTTCCATATAAAAAACACTAACTTTAGAATTAAAAGTGTGTATATCCAAAAGTTCGTAATAAGAAAATACTACATGATTTTACACTAAAAATAATTTTTTGTCAATTGATGCCCTTTTTAAACCCTTCATCTAAATTGGTTATGCCCTAAGTCAGTCCGGTTAACTCGTGAGCTAATCGACATACCGAGATATTTTTTTATGTGAATTGGTTTTTACACGTTATGAGAAACTATATGACGATTTAGGTATAAAAAATATTTTGCCATATTTGTTCTTATCTTGCAGATACAGAAGTACTATTACTTACATCAAAGGTTTTTACAAAATTCCGTTTTCACGTAATTTTTCACACGACGATTAAACGTAATTTTATTGTGAGCCCATTTTTTCCTAAATACATCTCTGGCTAGTGCCCGACTTCCCTTTGCCGGCCGCGGCGTTCCTAGTGAAGGTGGAACACAATCCAAGATACGGCAAACGTTATTTTTCTTTATGCGTTTTTCGGTGTTTTGCTAGATACTTTTTTGAAATATAGGTTACAAACGGTTATATTTAGTTCCAGCGTTTATCACCCACAATGTGTATTTCTTTTTAATTTTTTATGTTAAACGTTTACTTTTTTGTATTAGACGTTTGCGGGATTTGTATTGTACCACAGACTTTGTAAAACGATTATACGTTACGTTGCATAACTGGTTGTCTAACCAGTGATTTAAAAAAATAACATGTTTTAATACATAATAACGCGATAAAGTAAAAAATATGTATCAATTGAGCATTTTGATTCTGGATGGGTCTCGTGTCGTTAACGAACCCACGCATGTCTCTTTTTTTTTTAAATTTTAAATGATAACCTATTTTGTATAGACTAGATTAAATGTAAAAACTCGTAACATTTCCTAATTTTGTCCCGAAAAAAAATCGAACAAGTTTGCAAATTTCACTACTTTTCTGTGCAAAACTCTCTGTTATGATGATTTAGACAAAATCAAGAAACAAAGTTATGTGCAGTGTTGCCAAACTCACGAGATTTTCTGAAGAAAATTTTGTGGGCGCGTTGATTTTCTTTACAGCAAACCTAACCAACCAATCCTAACAACAAAAATACACAAACTGTTTGAAAATCTGCTTGCAACATGGCAACACTGTCCACATATGTCGCATTTGACATTTAAGACTTGAAAATTTTCTTCTTTTGAGAAGTAACTTGTTATTTTTAAATGTCATTTTAGGAATATAAAAAACAAAGTATAAAGATTATTTATGTTTTATTGGCAATGAAAGCTAGTAAAAACTCTTTTTTAGTCATTTGTAAAGTCATAAAAGCATAAAACTGTCAAACGACGGTAGACTTTAAATAAATAGGATCGGCAGAAGGGGAATAAAACAATTCTTTTTGGCGATTATTGGTAAAAAAGTGAGAAACGTTACGAGTTTTCACTTTCATAGGCTATCATTTAAAATTTAAAAAAAAAACGAGAAATACGTGGTTTCGGTAACGACACTCAAGAACAAGTCTAATGTAACAAAAAGCATTAAAATAGGCGTTCTTCGGCGAAAGTATACAATAACCAAAAGTTCAAGCATTTTAAAAAGTATACAAAAACGTATTATATTATCCAATTTCTATAACTCGTGGCCTTACCTTGTTTTGAATGTAGTAAAAAGCTGCTAAATAGAAAGGCGTCTCATTACTCTTGGATTTAAGTGCAACATTAGCACCCATTTTCAGCATTATCTTCACCGATTGTGTATTAGCATTTGCACATGCTACCATAAAAGGAGTATATCCTTCGGGATATTTAAACTTGTTTACATAATTAGGATACCTATTTAATATTGAAAAAATTGTCACTATATCATTTTTTTCTGTGGCTTTATATAGCTCCTTAAAATTAGTATCTTTAAAGCACTTTAATGCCCACAAGCAAGTTTTTATCAATACCAAAATAATCGTATACAATATTAAAACAAAGCCGACCCATATCCAACATTTGGTTAGCGTTGAAAGTCTTGTATTACACCACTCACTAAAACCCGATATTAACGATTCAAGTATCGAAAACATTATATTGCAAAACATTGTAAAACTTGGAAATTGTTTTAAAATATATAGAACTTTTCGTTACAACTTGCATTTTAATATGTCAAAATGATAACTAGAAAATGTCATTTGAGAAATGTCTTTTTGCTTCATATTTCCATGGCCTACTTATTGTGATACAGTAATTGGGGTGCGTTCGAAATTTCAAATTGTTTATATTCACGGCATTATATCGATTCAAAGCCAAGAAGTAGTATCCAAATATAAAAATATATATTTTATTATTATTATTAAATATATAGTTTTTTTCTTATATCTAATGATGTCTTTTTTATACTTTATGATTCTTGTTAACAAGAGTGTTGTTTGTTTGATAATTGATTTTTTAATAAACAATGAAAATTTGGGTAAACTCGAAAAAGGTGCAGAATAGAGAGGTAGTAATGTAATGGTAGGTATCATAATTTTAGCTTTTTAAATACTATAATTCTTTACAAACTTTAGATACTAATAATAGTATAAATATACAGAGTTATTCACGCTTAGTTATCTATTAGAAGTACCTGGAGAACCAATAAATAGCTAACTTTTAAAATTTGGCTGTGGCCATAGATGAATATAAACTTTTTAAAATTTTGCGGTGTTACCGCTTCTGCCTTAACCTGGTGTCAATATCTATCCTAGCAATATCCATTTTCTAAATAGAATGCTCTGTACATTATGGCATTTTTTGTGTTTTATTTGCTATACCTAAATTCAACAGATTTCGAGAAAATGGCGCTTGAAAATTGACATTGTTTACCTGTTGAAGTTATGTAACAACCAAACGACTTAACTTAATGAAATGGATTTCAATTTCCTATCTTAGTTTTTAATTTTTTATTTCCCCATCCTAATTTTTGTTTTGACAGGAATTGCCAAAATTTGACATTTCTTGTCAAAATAGAAATTGGTATCAAGAGATAGATAACTAAAAACTAAGATAGGAAAGTGTAATCTATTTCGTTCCAAGTTTTGGGAGTTACAGAGCTTCAAAAATGTCAATTTTCAAGAGTCATCTCGAAAACAGGTGAATTTATGTATAGGAAACATAACACAAAAAGTGTTTAGAATGTTTAGGACAATACAAAGATGCAATATATACAAGACATTCCATTTAGAATACGGACGTTGCTACCGGTTTAAGGTAGAAGCGGCAACACCGCACAATTTGAAATGTTTTAAAAAGAGAATTTATATTCATCTATGGTCAGAACTAAATTTTTATAGTAATCTGCTGTATATACAAACGAATAACCAGTTTAAAAATCCAACATGAAAACGCAAAAAAAAACCAAATTGATGCTTTTCGTTTTATAAGACTAAGTCATTATTAATTAAGTAATAATTCATTTTTTCCACCTTTTTTAGTATGGCTTATAATTAGCCTAACGTAAAAAAATCATTGTACAAATTGAGAATGCCTGTCTAAAAAAAAACAACAAATATATATATTTTTATAGGAACTTTCCCGCTTTTGGAAATGTTCCCGAAGAACATTCCCTTTCCTAGGAAAGCCCCATCAGTAAATAGGCCGCCATTTTTTCTACATGTCACACTTATCGGTAAAATTTAACAGTGAATAAGTAGCCTTTTACACCGAGTTTTTCAAAATTGTATTAGGCCGTCATTTTATTCTATAATTTTCAGTTGGAACCAACAGTTTACTAGTTGTTCTCTTTATCACTTTTAATTCTTGGGCAAAATTTAAAATCAATCTAATAAGTTTTATTTTTTAGTGTTGTAAACTATTACAATATAACTTTAAAATTATAACAATAAATAAAGAAACAGTAGTTTTTCAGACTGATTTTTTTAAACATTTTACTAGGCCGCCATTTGGTTTCGCCATCTTGGATTAGTACCAAAACTTTACCAGTTCATTCACACGCATCACAGTTGATTTTTGTGCAAAAATGAATAAATAGTTTTTTAGTAATAATTTTTATTTACATTTTATTAGGCCACCATTTTGTTCCTGCATATTGGATTTTTACCAAAATGTTACCATCCCCATATGACTCTTAATGTTTGACCAAAATTTGTCAAAAAAAAGTCAATCGGGCAAATAGTTTTTCAGTATGGCCGCGAGTAGGCAGACCGACAGAATTGAGAAAACATGTTTTTACTTCCCTCGTAAGAGGAAAGTATTGTAATCGTGAAAAAATCAACTTCCGATATCCTAACAAATCTTCACGTTTCAGACCGGGTCTCTAGATGCCGAAAAACATATTTTCTTAATTCCATCAGTTTGTATGTCGGTCTGTCTGTTTGCGGCATAGCTAAAAACTCCTTACACGATTGGCTTCAAATTTTGGTTAAAAATTGAGGATAATATAATATAACATAATATAAAGATGACCCGGTAACATTTTGGTAAAAATCGAATATGGCGATCTGATGAAATGTTAAAAAAATCATTACTAAAATACTAATTGTCCAATTCACCTCAAATTTTCGTGCGAATTCAGGCTGATGAAACAAAATTGTGGTGAAATAAAATGTTTAGAGTCATGAAAAAAATCACCCTCAGAGGTTTTTGGAGCATCACTTCACCTTCAGGGTCCCTAAATTCCAAAAAAACATGTTTTCTCAGTTCCGTCAGTCTGTAACTGTTCGTTGCATAGCTAAAAAACTACTTGCCCGATTGACTTCAAATTTTGCACATCATTAGATTGTTTCAATTTTTGTGCAAGAATTTACTATGATCTAGAGATGAACTGGTAAAATTGTGGTACGAATTCAAAATGGCGGAACAAAATGTTTTACATATCTTCACATTTTAGCGTCCCTAGATGCCAGGAAAAAAACATTGTTTTCAATTCCGTCGGTCTGTCTGTCAGTTCGCGGTGTAGCTAAAAAATTACTTCCCCGATTGAGTTTTTAGTCCAAAATTAAGGGTTTACCTTAATTATTATTATTACCTAATTTAATTTTGAACAAAATTAAATGTTACATAGAACATTTTGGTACGAATCCAAGATAACAAAACAAAATGACGCTCAATAAGAATGTTTGAACAAAAGTATATATGTTACTATGTACGGAATTAAATTGTGTCACACTTCACTATGCCTGATAAAAATAAAGTTTCAGAACGAGGGAAATCCGGATAAAGGAAATTTACAGATTTTTTGAAATCTAGGGACCCTGAAACTTGAAGACTTGAAAAAATCTCGGAGGGTGATTTTTTTACGATTAAAATATAATACAAGCTAATGAAAAAGTAAAAACGGATTATTATAGATAGAGTTTTTTACGTAGAATGCAAGTTTTTTTCCAGGAGCCTCAAATATTGAGTTACAAACCAAACATTTTTTTTTAATGGATCACCTGGTATATTTTAAAGTAGCTAAAAACACATCCTTTTACGCTTTTCAAAAATTTGTAATTCATAAATTATTTATTTTAAATAACAAGCCCGCAATTTGGAATTATTAAAGAATAATAACAGTTTTACAAGTTGGCTATGGTCATAATACTGAATATTTAAAAAAAATCAGCTTACTTAAAACTACAGAAACTATTCAAATTGGTGAATAATATGGGAGTGGTCGCTAGGTGCTCCATCTTGTTAAAGGGAGAAGTAATTTAATTGATGTAAAGGTACGTTGTCAAGTAATTAGGTACAACATCTACAATAATTCCTAAATATCGATTCGCTGTCATACCTCCATCATAGATGCGATATACTATTTGTCTCTGATATGACGGTTAAAGATGTCAGAACTGGAAAAGTGGGCATCATCTGACCATATTATTGATCTTGCCTATTAATATTATTTTGAATTGGTTTTCTATACCAATTGCAAAAATTTAAATGTCGGTCCGCATGCTTTTCATCAATATTCTCTGTACCAGAGTCTTGCAAACACCAACTTGTTTTTTTTTCTCTCATGAATTTGAAGCTTCTGCCTCCATAGAAACCAAAACATAAACATCATGTGTTTTTTGATTTTCTTTGTTATATAATTTTGGTCACGGACGCATAAAAGCTCCATAATTTTGTATTTTCGATTTTTTTTCTGATCTTTAAAAAAAATGTGGGAAGGGCTTCCTTCTTTCCTGGTAACTATCAAAAACGTAAGTATTGTTTCAAACTTTAGTAACTGATAACTTAGGACTCACCTATTTAAATATAATTCAGAAGCTTCATTTGCGTTTTCATTACATTGAATAAAACAAGCTAGCATGTCATATTTTCCATAATTTTCATACACCACGTACTTACAACCACAGCCAACTTGTGAAATTATTATTTTGTTAATAATACCAAATTGCAGGCTTTTTATTTAAAATAAATATTAAGAGTCATATTTTTGAAAAGTGAGAAATGATGTGCTTTTAGCTGCTTTAAAATAGACAGAGTGTTCTATTAAAAAAAATGCAAGTTTGATTTGTAACTCAGTATTTGAAGCCTCTAGAAATAAACTAGCTAAGCTATTGCATTCTACGTAAAAAACTCTATAATAATCTGTTTTTTACTTTTTAATTAGCTTATATTATACCTAAAATACGAAAGATGCCTGGAAAAAGCAAATTTTCAGTTTCACCCTGTATTTGAAAATAGGAAGGCATTGCAAATTTTGTTTACGCAGCATCTTTCACGAAAAAGTAACACTTTGCTGCGAGCACAGCATCACTCAATTTTCAATAACAACTGAGATTTCCTGCAAAAATGTCGAAATGGTACACCCTGTTCATCTTTGAGTTAGTTATTGATTTAAACCTATTCTATTTCTTTTTTTTTTCCCTTCCAGTTTTTCCACATCTGTATTCTCTTCAACGAATAGATAATTGCTTTTTTCTTCATCACTATTTAATATGCATAAATTATGTAACATATAACAGGGCAAAATAAAATTAATTGCTCTTTGGGCACTGGCATGGTCCAGTTTAATTAACCGAAACCTTTTTAGGTGGACCAAATGTGGTCTTAATTTTGACTCTTGTCTAAAAAAATATAAGTTTTTTGAGTTCCTGTTACATTCTGTGATGAACTGCTGCTGATCTTTAATAAAAGCAACTCCAGGCACAACAATTTTCTTTTCATTTTTTTCCTCAAAAATCAATTAATTTAAGACGAAAATACGGAAACGAAGCAGATAACTAGCAAACAGCAAAAACACAATAATATCCATAGACAAAATATAAATTCCCTGAAATGAAATATCTCAAAATTCTTTCTTCTTCTCGGCACCTCCAAAAATGACGGGTCGAAAAATCCTGAGAGCGAGAGCAAATGGCATCCTTACGCCTAATGCTAGATTTATACAGACAAATAACCTAAAATAGAAATAAAATAAGAAATTACATAAAATAAAAGAATATTAATTTTGGCCTTTCATGCGGCAAATAAAAATAACTCTGACCAATAACATATTCGTTCAAACACGTGCTTGCTGGCAGTCCATTCTCAACCATGTGCGTTTTATTTACAGATAAAATAAAAGTAAAAGATGAAAAAGCATCTGTTATTTTTATTTGATCTTATTTGCCTGTATGGCATGCGGTTTTTTTCTGTGATAACAAAGCATCGATGGTTGCATGCATCCATATATTTTAACTATAATGCAAAGTTTAGTTCGATGCTTAAAAAAAATAATAGGTGTCCCCATCGGTTCCATTTTTTTTTTCGTTATTAAAAACCATATTTGTCATATTTGCCTTTCTGGAGTTTAGTTACCGAACGTGATGTTTGCACTTTTTAACGGTCTTCTACATTCTGTCGCACAGAAGAAAAAGTAGAAAACTATTTTTCTAAGCAGTATGATGTGATTATCTACAGAAAGTGAAAACTTTTACAATCAGCGAATTGCCATTGCATTTAATAATTAAGATATTCAGTTGCCTTGAGGCATGTTAGATTAAAAATGCGATTGCAGCTAGTTTAAAAACTCAATTTATTATCACAGTGGTTATCCAAGTTCCGCTAATTTTCTTGTCAATCAGACATATATAGTTTTTTTTTAATTTTAGATGTAGAGGATTAATTCTCCTTGAGACATATTCAGCGTTAGATGATGAAAGACTAAAACAGACGCTTCCAACATTTTTGAACATAGAGAGGGAAGTAACTGGCAACCCAAACTATTCAATGTACAACCTCTCATTAAGGGAAGATTGGAAGACATCAAAAAAGTATTTGCACACTAATTTTATTGGTAAGTCTAACAAGTCTCCATTTGAAATGGGCAATACGGGTCAGATATTCGCATCAACATCTAAAAAGTGTGGGTAGTTATTAATTTAAGTAACCTGACAGAATGAGCAGATCACGAAGACCTAAGTTTTAGGTATCTTGGTTGCTTTAAGGGAAGAGAGGGAAAGAACAGCACCGGGTTATTTGAAACTACTCAAATCAAATAAAAATAATTAATCTTAAATGAAATTTCAATAAGATGTATGATCTTTATTACCTTTTGTTTTGTTTATGATTTGTCACTTAGAAGTGGAAAAACATTGGGTTTATGATGAATCTGGGGTAGCTGCAATTGAAAATGTTGAACTGGAAACAAAAAGATCAACTTTAGATGTTCCAAAGAAAACGAGTAGGGAAGAATGTCACAAGCATTTTTTGGATGGTTTTATTCATCCTATTAGTGATTTTAAGGTGATCATTTTACACTATAGATTGAAAATTAAAAACTGTTTTCTAAATTTTCAAAGTAAAAAAATGCAATAAATATGACTGGTTTAACCGAAAGTCAGTAAAATTGGAAAAATACGATATAAAATAACACATAATACATCAAACGGATCTGAAGCTATGGTAAAAAGGAGAGGTGTGTTAAAAGCAGGTAGTTCCTATGGATGGAAACCACCATAGTTACTTGCGTTCTTTTCAAAGATCCAGATTTGCGCGCTAACCTTTATGTAGCTTATTAATTCTACCAAGTTTCATACGAATTGAAGATCTTGCTGCAACCTGATATAACATACTTGATTCTGTGGTTGACACTGTTGATTATCTGTTTAGTTACAGTCAGTTTTAAGCCTTGATACATTTTTAGGTCCGGAAGATTCAGCTGGACATGGTTCTCAAACAAAAATGAACGGCCATGCTGAGGGTTTCAACTTAGATTGCAAACAAGCGCCAAAACTGAACGGTCACGGAAACCATAACGGTCTACCACCAACTCCCGTCAACGGCAAAGCTTGAAGCAAAGTGTGTGATAACTTTAATCCTTAACTGTTTGGTATTTTCTTATAGTATTTTAAAACAATTGTGTCCTCATTTTTTTCGTAGATATCTAAGTTTTATCTAGAGCTAAAAATTAGATTTCTCCAGTGGTGTTGTTTACAAGCAGTTATAAGTATCGAGTGGTAATTATTATGAATATTAATACAAATGAATCGATAAAAAATATATCAAAAGAAGATATATTTAAATGAAATGTATGACAAAAGAACCCCAGCAGCGGGATTTTTGAAATTACAAATAACTTTATTACCATTACCTAGAATACGAAGTATTAGAATATTGACCTCAAGTAAATTATGTTGATAGATCTTTCCTGGATTACATGATGAGATACACTAAATACATATTATCCCATGGTAAAAGTGATAATTCTAATGTGACAAATAAAAATTTTTAACGCATTAAATACATGTTTGTAAGTAGTACACCACTTAATAAACTTAGAGTTAGGAAGTTTTGGTTTTGTTCCTAGATATACTTACATTACTTACATATAGGTACTTATTATAAAAGTGAATACTAGTACCCAAGTAAATAGAGATAAAGAGCATAATATATTAGTAGAGTATATAATACTAGACAAAAACTTCCCTAATTTTTTATGTTTTAATGATTTGATGCATTTTATTATTAAAACAAGAATGTACTAAGTAGACAAACTCCTCTCTTGGAATACCTATGGGTTTATTTTAATATTGATTATGTCTTTTGAGATGTATATTTTATAGAAAACAGGGATTTTAAACTATCATATTTTTCTAATAAATTTACTGTGATCTTACCAAAAAGAAACCAAAATGTTTATATAAATAATATTTACTAAAATTATCTTTCTAAAATATTATTTTCCAAAGAATTTTTTAAAATGATCTGTAATTATTGAACATCGCTGAATTTGTCCTTATTACCGAGTCTAGAATTGAATTATAATTGTACCCGAAAAATTAGAAACTAATTATTATTAAATAGAAAATAAAATCGAGTACTCAAAAATTGCTATTAAATGTCTAAGGAAATAATTCTAGAATACCATTTTTGGTCACTGGAGTTTTAAAAATAGTTAAAAAAACTATTTTCTTTGTAATAGTCTTATTTTATTATGTAAAATTTATTCAGGGAAGGTCGGTCTTAAATGTATTGATATTTATGAGTTTCTAATTTTTCAGTTAGAAATAAAAAAATAATTAAAACTGGATTATTATGATGCAAATATTGTTTTAATCTGATAGTTTTATTTCGCTATAAGCTGTGATTTTATTATTACTTATGATAAGTGTTAATTTTACTATTGTCATTAATTTCGGCAATATTTCTTTAAATCTGCTTGTCAATTTTAATTATTTGTTTTATAGACATACTGTATATAAATTTACAAATAATTATAAATTTTCATGGAAATTAAAAAAATTATTACAATTGTAGAAAAGACACATTAAATTTTAGAAAACAATTGTAAAAAATCTATTCTGATATCTATTCAATGAGAATTACATCTTGCTAGAATGCAATTGTTTTGTACTTGTGTTTAGTACTTAAATAAACATCTGTACTATCAAATAATAGACTTTTTTTTATTTTTGAGATATTCATTTAATATACGGGGTGTTATGGGTTTGGCTATAAATATTTTAACAGATAGTAGGGTAGTATTGATAAAATTTCTTATATACCATTGGTAAATTCTGAATGGTTTTCAAGATATTACAGTTTAAAATGTTTAATTTTGGTGAAGGTTAAAATTAAGTTCTTGATAACATGACAGCGTTGCTATTCGTTTGTAAAATACGTGATCAATCTTCAGTTGTATTTTGTCAACAAAGAAACAGGAAAAAGCCATAGGTGTGAGACATTTTCAATTAATTTACTTTGTTTATCTTTTTGTGATGTATGAATTAATTATTTAATAAAAAGGATAGTAGTTTGTTAGCATAATATCGGCGCGTTTAAAAAAGTAGAAACAACCTGTCATTGAAGCTAAATAATAATTTCTGAGATTATTTAGTTGTATAATTTTAACTGCACAACTCTAATTGAGTTTAATAGCCTCTAAAAATTAATAAAAAAATTAAAACTTACCATGTACTTTAGTTTACAGCTCTGGTGGTTTACACCGACGAATTTACGTGAGGCTTAAACTAAGTGAAGCAGTAAAGTGACACTAAATAGTCATATTCAAGCTGACCCTTATTTAAAGAGTTCCTTAAATTTGTCGGTGCAAAGCCATCATTAGTAGGTAACTAAGACACTAGGAAAAGTATTGAAACAACTTAAAGTAAACGCTGAAATGCGAATCTCTTGTCGCGAAATTGTTTCGAGGGCTCACTCCAGTTATTATACGTTCGTTGAATTCTACAATGTTGCCGTTTTTAAGTACGAAAAATTAAATAGCAGATACAATTTTTATTCTATAAATTTAGATTGTTGAGATATTTTAGTAAAAAATTTTAGGAATTTTGTTAAAAATTATATAAATAGTGTTTCACATAATAAAATAAATAAAAGTATTAATGCTGTGCTTAAAAATTAATACAAATTTAAGGGCATTTTTCTCAAAATGGGTCATATTATCATGTGTTAAGATATTTGTAGTCAAACCCCGAACACCCTGTATTTTATTCTGTAACTTGTAATGACTTTAATGTCGGTCGGAGAAAAAGAAGTAGCTCGTGGTGCGCAGGTCCAAAAACAGGAGAGATGGAGAATTGAAAATACACTTCTCTAAAAATTTATGGAATAAGAAGGCCAAAATAGTACTATTTATATTTATTTAAAAGACTGGAATTCTCGTTAATAATAAATCAACTTATTTTACATGTATTCCACCCATCTGTTGGACTAAATCAGATTGTGGTCTCCCCTACTGAAATAGCCCCCTAAGATAATCCCTTTTTTTACAGTTAACATTCTGTTGGCATCATTTTATTTATTTCACAGTATCAACAGCAAGAAAAATGCCAATTACAGACACTGGGACTTAAAGCTAACACAGTAAATATATTAAATACACTATTCAACTTTACATACTAACAACAATGGTTATAGTCCTAAAAATACATATACAATAATTCTAAGTTACAGGTTGAGATTGAAAAAGTTTATCTGTTATTTTGTCCTTGAACTGCTTCAGCGAAATATTGTCAATGTCAATATTATTAGCATATTTTTTAAACAGTGAGCACATTCTATATATATAGTACAGGCCTTGAATCTATTAATATGGGGAAAGTCTAAGTAAAATGTGTTTCTTGAAATAGTGCTTCCTGCAATAAAAGAAAATTTAATTTCTGATGAAATCTCTGGACAATCTACCGGGTTCCTAATAATTTTGAAAAGAAAAACAATGCGTGTTTTTATTCTTCTATTTTCCATGGATAAACAGTTAAACATTTGAAGCAAAGCCGAATTATTAAAGCTTCCCCCAGGGTAGTAACGAAATCTGTTAAAATCTAGAAATTTAAGAAATTTTCTTTTGATTCTTTCAATACAGTTAAACCAAATATCATATTGTGGAGCCTTTATAGGACAACTATATTCCAATTTAGGCAACACGAGACTATCAAGCAACTTACAGCATACATCCTGATGAAAGTCTCTTGTAGTTCTAATGATAAGGAATAGTATTTTATGAGCTTCACTAACCTTTACAGTAATATGCTGGGTAAATATTAATGCAGAGTCATATGTAACACCCAAGTCCTTCTGATTAAAAGTTGAATTAAGAAGCAGACCATTAATAGTGTAGGTATGTTTATGAATATTCTCATGCAGGGAAAACATTGGCTATATCATACATGAAATTATGTATTGACTATTTGAAGCTGACAAAAAGACTCTAAACATTAAACATTTTTATCACAACAGAAAAAGCAGGTTTTACATTTTTGGCATAAGAAACGTTTTTAAGAAAAATTGTTTTTTTTTTTCACCAATCACGAAAGTGGTAGAAGTAGGCCCAATGAAGAAAAATTAGCAAAAAACGTTTGCAATGTAGCCGATTTAAACATATTTACAAATTCTATTTTTTTAATTAATATCGCAGTTTCTACAAAAAGTTTAGTAGATTCGTTATTTTAATAAAGCCATCAAGGAGAGTAAAATATAAAACTGTTTTATTCTAATAAATTCACACAAATTGTATAGTTTATATATTATGTATGATATATTTATTTGGTACTACAACCTATATAATATAGTATTTAAACTGTAAATAATTTGCTTTTAACGATAAAAAAAAATTTCGTTCTGAGAAATATTCCGTTAAAAGGACTCTGCCTTTATTTTGCTAATAGACTTTTACACCCAAATTCACTAAGGGTTTTAATAGACCGGACCTGGTTGTCATGTTAATTAGAACTCTAAGTTATCACCAATCAGTTATGTTTTGATTATGCCATTGTCTTATTAACTATCAAGTTAGACCTGATCTATATGTAAACCTCTAGAAAATCGGACTGTTGCAGCCTTATTCAATAGAGATTTAAATTAAGAAATCATGGTTCTTGGGTTGAGACCATGTGTTCACTGACTTCACAAGATCAAAACACTGAATGATCTACGATGAGCATAGTTCAGGTATTTATACCCGACCTGTGCCCATCGACGCGTGACTCATTATGATTGTGATGATTGGTTTCCACGCGCCTCTATGGAAATTTTCAGGGTGCTTGATGATTTCAATTGATTCTCTACTTTTTCATTTATAATAACCCGAGACTGATCCAAGAACCTTGGTATATTTTATATTAAGTGTGTGCTGGTGTTCAGTGACAGGGGATTGAACAATTTGATTCTTACTCATATATCTTTCATGTTCCTTAAGTCTAGTAGACACAAACCGTCCAGTCCCACCTATATACACTTTATCGCGGGATCAAGGAATTTTATAAACTCCTGATTGCAAAGGAATTACATCTTTTTGTGTCCTCAAGCATTGCCCAATCTTTTTGTTTATACGAAAGATTGTGCGAATATTGGATCTCCGCAGAATTTTTGCAGTTTTGTTTTAACTGTATAAAAGGTAAAACTGTACTACTTAATGGTTGAGTGAGTATCCAACACCAGTTTAGGTTTATGAAAATTATGAAATCATACCTGTGGTAGCGAACATCTTTATGGAGTCTTTTGCGGAAACTGCTTTAAGCTCTGCTTTTTTACAACCTAAATGTTGGTTTAGATATGTAGATACTTTTGTAATATACATGTAAAAATTTAACTATATTTTTAGATCACGTAAACCAACAATATTCTAAAAAAAAATAAAAAATGAGTCAGAAAGTCATTCCCTTCTTTGAAGTGTTAGTACAAAAGAAAGAGAAAGGCATCCTAGGTCATTTGTTTACAGGAAAATAGGAATAGATATTCCATCCATCTCAAAAACAATCCGTCATGAATTCAGTAGTCTTTAGGGTATTGTCAATATGTGATACAAATTCAATTCCCGAAGAAACAGAAAAACTGACTAAATCTTGAAAATCAAAGAATATTGCACTAAAGATATTAGGTATTACAATAATGTCAGACCTAAACCAGTATTGGATACTCAACCATTAAGTAGTACAGTTTTACTGTTTGTTCAGGGTACCACAGATAAAATTGCAAGAAACAAATTGTTCAATCCGCTGTCGCTGAGCACCAGCACACATGATTAAGGTCAAAGGTACCAAGGTTCTTGCATCAGTCTCGGGTTATTATAAACGAAAAATTAAGGTGGGTGGGGGGGGTAATTTGGAAACTGAATTTAAAGAATATTGGCTATTTTATATGAAAATGAGAACTTTTTTGTCGTTGCTATTTCTCACGGGCTTTTTTTACGAAACTTAGCAGTAATAAGTAAAAAACCACTTGATGCATATAAAATGTTCCGGATTATGATGAATGGTTTGTTGAAATGTCCATGGCTTCTAGAAATTTATTATTTATGTGGAAACAGGCATTACTGAGAAACGAAATTAAATTAAGATTAATTTGAAATCAATAAATTACTTAGAATCTCGTTCTTCTTTTGTTTTGAGTTGTACTAGTTGATGGAAAATCGGGTACGTCATTGCCAACATTTTAATGCCAATTTTGAGACTTTCCTGCAACCTCCACGCCTTACTTGTTATAAATCTTTTATTTTTATTTAATAATTCTTAATAAAATTTACTGATCCGACTTGCATCAACTTTAAATTATTACCCCCGTATTCACTAAAAAGGTTTAAGAGTTAGACCAAGTCTAGTTGCCATGGTACTTAAAACTCTTAGTTTGCCAGTTGTGTTTCGCTTATGGCACTGTCATTTTGTAATTGTGACATTTGGAAATACTATTTGTTCAAATGTTAAACATGTCATCCCAAACATGTAACTGTCAAGTTAGACCAGATCTAAATTTAACCTCTAGTGAAGTGATGTGTCTCTGATCAATATCAAGTGTATACTGTAAGGTACATAACTGAGGGTATTAATAAAACTTGTTTTTTAGTTTCAGGACATCCAAGCAATAAAAATCAAATAAGATTATTATAAATATTTATTATGAATTAAGCAATATTTACAAGGTTATTAGTTAAATTATCTTGAATACCTCTCAACAGCTATTAAAAATCTAAGAAATGAATACTATTAATATGTGGATATGCCTATTCATGCTATTTTATGAAAATATGTAGAAAGTTATAAAAATCTACATTATCTCATTTTTCCATTAAGTCAATATTAATTATAGCATATATAATGAAAGGGTAAAAAAATCAGATTATAAATAACACCTTAAGCAATTACTCTATGTAATATTAGCTTTTAATTTAATTATAAAGAATATCAAAACCACTAACATTTAAAACTGATAATACATATAACATATATTAGATGCGACCATTTATTGATTTCTGGTTATGCAGAAATATATCCAAAAGTATTATGAATAGTTAAAAACTCCTTGCATATGATGTACTAGTGTATATACAAGTGAGGGACACCCCACCAAAAAAATTCTACTTAGATTGCAAATGTAAATAACTGTTATAAGTGCCAAATAATTCCCTAATTTTTATAATATATTGTACATACACATATTAAATAGAACTATTGGCAATACAATAAATCAAACTACACGTAAAGATTTAAAGACATGAACTTTGCATTAAGTAAACTCTCAACTGTAATTACACCTCTACTCATCAGTTCTGATTTCAAACTGAACATAGTTATCCAAGAAAGGGAAAGACCACAATGCATAACACGAGCAATTTATTTGTCATAAAATTCAAAAATTGAGCCTCAAATTTGCAATTAAACAATTTGCAGTAAATATGTCTTCTAGAATGATGAATGTGCAAAAAAAATATTTTAAAAGTATTAACATTAAGTATGTTTAGTTTGACCTCAATAACCAAAACACTTGAGATCCTACTGATATGATGAAGACCTTAGAACTTTAGATAATAACTCTTATAGTCCTAACACTGGAACCTGTGGTGGAAGATAGATCAAAATATAAGAGTTCTAGCCACACAACACCACAACTTGTTACGTTCTGGAAGCGCGTTTCCCTAACCAAGTTAGCATATCAGCAAATGATATAAACTAAAGTAACTTTTCCCAACTGAGACTTATTTATAAGTAAATGTAGTCACTCTTGGTTGCACCCAACTGCACCGCTGTCAAGTAAGCAATAGAGGGGCCTATAGGGAATAGGCCCTCTGTCTTTATTTAGTGCTTTCTTACCACATTTAACTATTTCTATACTCTCAAATGCATCCAATAATCTATTATTAGATACGTTTTTAATTAACTTAAAATTATTTATTCCTATTTGATGATTGTTTTCCAAAGCAGGTTGGGCAATGCTTAATGCTAATTTTTACGTATGAAAAAGAGAACAATGGCAGTACCTTTTCTCGACACGTTAGAAATAACGATAACTTAAAATTTGATATTGAAGGGAAATTTACTAATACTGATAGGTATATAACATCCCATTCATTTCATTGCCCTCAGCACAAAACAGCAGCCTTTCATTTCTTAACTGACAGATTAATTAGTCAATTTTCCATTAAGTAAAGAACGTTTTAACAATGAAATGAATTGGATTAAAAATATAGCTAAAAGTAATGGATATTATGATAATTTTGTACATAAATTAGTAAATAGACATAAACATAACAGAATGTTAAAAGATGCCACTACTCTTCGAGCACCTGAGGCTCTCAATAAGTTCATAGTAATCCCATATGATCCTGGATATACAAGAGGTCTAGAAAAAGTATTTAAAAACGCAGGTTTTAAAGCAGCCTACCAAATGGACAATAGTTGGAAAAATCTCCTTGGAAACCCTAAAGACAAAGTCGACTTGAAGGAGAGGAGTGGCATCTATGAAATTAGCTGTAATGACTGTGATCTAAAAAATGTATCTAATAATAGATTATTGGATGCATTTGAGAGTATAGAAATAGTTAAATGCCGTAAGAAAGCACTAAATAAAGACAGGAGAGAGCCTATTCCCTATAGTCCCCTCTATTGCTTACTTGACAAGGGTGAAGTCGGGTGCAACCAAGTGTGACCACATTTACCTATAAATAGTCTCGGTCAGGATAAGTTACTTTAGTTTATATCAACTGCTGATGATGCTAACTTGTTTAGCGAAACGCGCGTCCAGAACGTAACAAGTTGTGGTGTAGTGTGGTTAGAACTCTTGTATTTTGATCAATAACTCTTATAACTGCTTTATATACGTTCAAACATGTTTTACATAAAAGAAAATCAGTATTATCTGAAGCATTTTAGAATGTGTTTAAAAGTAACAACAGTAATTTAACTACAAAAAACTACTAGGTATAAAATCGTTATTTTTTAAAATTTAATAACCTTTCCATTCTGCCTATTAAAACATAAAGAAATCTATTTTTTGTTTTGTAAATACTGCTTGATGACCTTCTTTCCCGGAACAAGTCCTTGAGTTAATCCTGGTCTCTTTCTCTTCTGATCGTTCTTGATTAACTTTGCTTCCTCTTTAACTGCTTCGAATTCCTCCACTGATGAATTGAGAAATACATTACTGTAAAAAAATGCCTTTTTAAATTTATGATGTGGGTGCCATGCATGTCTAAAGTGAAGACATTAACTTTTGAAGGACTTGGTATATTTTCATAAAAAATTGAGGACTTTAGTAAAACAACATAAACCAAATTTCAAGCAAGAAATAACAGATAAAAATGTCAAACTGACTGTTCAACGCTATTTTCAAGCAAAATAATTTTTCATTTCACCGAAATGTTATTAAGTAAAAAGTAGGCTTTGTTGCCAAGGAAACTAACATTACGAACTGCCCTGGAGAAGTGTGCCGGACAACCATCATGTTGAAACCACATTTTAAAAAGTTTAGATAAACTTCGCCTTTTAAGTGGCCATTACAAAAAAATGGGCCAATTATGTGGCCATCCAGTATGCCACACCAAACGATTATACTCCATCGATTTTGATTGTCGACTTCAGGCATCCAGTGAGGATTAACTGATGACCAATAGTGCATATTATGTAAATTGACCCCTCCAGTGTTCGTGAAAGTTGCTTCATCCGTCCATAATATGCGGGACAAGAAATAGGGATTCTCGACAATCATAGATCTTAGCCAGTAGCAGTGATCTAATCTTGAATCAAAATCTTCTTCTGTCAGGGCTTGGTGCAGAGTAACGTGATATGGATGTAATTTATTGTCTAACAAAATTCGATGTACCGTCGACTTACTAATTCCCAAGTCCAACGAAATTACTCTGTTGCTTAAAGGTGGATTAATTTGAACGTTGATAATGTTATCCTCATTTCTAATTGCACAATTTCTTCTAGGCACTGAAATCGGATTCACTTGACCAAATTCGCGCAAATTTTTAGCTAAACGCATAAATACTCTTTTACTGAAATGTCTTCTATCAGCATATTTAGCTGCATATACCCGCGCGGCTATATTCGCATTTTCGAAATTTTGGAAGTATACGGCTAACATGTCATAAGCTTCTTCAATGGAATAAGACATTTTTTTTTTACGAAGTCAGTTTAAGAAAATTATGATAACATATACTCGCAAATACTAAATAAGCTCTAACAAAAAATATGCATTGTTGCTTATTTGAAGTTTGACATACGACCATTTTTAAATTGAGTAACGCGCCAGCCAACCACGTTTAATTTGCCTTTTTTGTTTTTACCCAGCCTACTTGCAATATTTTAACGTTGACGCGTAACTAATAATATCCTTAGTTATTAACGTTATGTCTGTGAACATTTTGTTAGAAAGTTTGTTTTGTCTGAAAGAGCTTTAAATGCTCTTTCAAACAAGTACCCACTTGGATAACATTAAATAAAAGATATAGGCGACACCCTTATTATTGGAAATATGACAAAACGCCTTAAACAAAAGTGACGCAGATTTTGTTGGAGTTTTTGTTGCTGTTATCAAAATGTTATCTCATGTTGGGTATTTTTGCAAAAAAGTGTTTTTTTTATTTACCATTACAGGTACGCCATCTTGCGGTAGTTTTACAAACTTGAAAATATTTTCCAGCAATTTATCTTGGCCACTTTAGTTATGAATTTTTTTTCACGAAGCTGTAGCTTTCATAGTTTCTGAGAAAACCTACCCGGCCGCCCTTAGTGGGACATGTGTATATATATATATATATATATATATATATATATATATATATATATATATATATATATATATATATATATATATATATATATATATATATATATATATATATATATATATATATATATATATATATATATATATATATATATATATATATATATATATATATATATATATATATATATATATATATATATATATATATATATATATATATATATATATATATATATATATATATATATATATATATATATATTATATATATATAGAAAATGAAAAATTATTTGCTTGCTTATTAATTGTTCTAACTTTATGTATATATTCATCTATACTATAAAATGGATTTCTCAGCAACACCTGAACAACTAATCAAAAATATTCTCTGGTAAAATCATCTGGTAACTTGTTATAGAATTTCACAGCCCAGTAATTTGGCCCATCAGGACATCTATCTAGTCTCCATAGGCTTAAATACTGACAATGTAATGTTAAGTATTAATTCCACTGAAATTGATAAATTTGAAAAAAGTATTAAAAAGATTTTTCATAAAATGTTACTTTGGAAATATGAACAAGACTGCTAGATTGATCATATAATGCAGAACTTGATTATTTTTAACTAAATGTATTCTATTAGTTTTTACATGTTAAGAATTGTTGCCAAATGGTTTGACTTATTGACATTTCTGAAAGCAAAAATGATTGAACTGTAATTTTGATTAGCCCTGATTAGTCCTTCATTTTGATATAAAAAATTGAATGAAACTAAATTTTAAGTTGGAATACAAATGTGAACATTTTTTGGTGGAAAAAAAAAGGGTAATCTGGCAACTCTGTTAGATATGGACATATTTAGGGGTGGGTCCAGGGGTTCTGTGTGCTGTTGATATATTAAGGAAAGGTATAATTAGCACATACATATGATTTTGTAAATCAAGAACACAAATTATAAGCTCACCACTGCTGTTAGATATCCATTCTTAAGACTGTCATAAAATGTTAAACTTCTTTTTGTTCTTCTTAATAGAAGAAACGTGGTCATCCATTTACTTATTTTGTCTTAAAGTAATTGAAAGAAGGTAAATTTTCTATTTTATATTAAAAAATTATCAAAATACTTTAAAAGCAATTTTGTTACCTTGAGTTAGATCCTTCAGAATGACAAATAACACTCTGCGCTTTTGCAATTTCTAATTCTGCATCTAATTGCTCTTGAGTTTTTTGTAGATCTGAATCATGTGCAAATTTGCAGTTGTGTCCAAACCTACATCGACCTTTTCTGTAATTCCAGCAAATTTTTTTACCTAAAAGTTCAACTGCTATAACACTGCAGGTACAAAAAAATATTTTATATTAACAAAGGTTATTAAGAGAAGTGTGCAGTATTTTTACCATTTAAAATAATAGCATCTTTGGTGTCAACCATTTTGACATGTTTCTGCAAAATCGCCTCTTTAGCATTTTCTGCCTCAAGAAATGGATTTACAAACACTGAACCAGAGCTTTCTTGGTTTCCGGTATTTGTTTCTCCTCGAAATGTGGGTGTAGGGAGCTTGAAGACTGGGAGAGGAAGTTTTTTTTCTTCTGCATGGGAAAGCGATTCTACCTTTATTTCTGTTTTACTAAAAATTATGACAGCTGACCCATTTTTTGTCTAGTTAAATTTACTAATGGTGAACACTTTTATATAGATACCTACTAAGACAATCATACTTTACCCATAAACTCACCATGCTTCTAAATTATAACTGATATTTAATATGCTAAGAGATGTGGATACAAATTTTATAATAAAAAAAACATCATCTTATGTTCTTCACATTTAGCTAAAAACCTTTAAAAATTATGTACAGGGTTTTTCCTCATATATTGACACCCCCCCCCCCCAACCATGAAATCTGTCAACAAAATAAACAAAAAACAATTGAAAAGTAAAAAATTGATCATTAACTTTGTTATTTTAAATGGAACACCATGTATAATATTATTTCATTAAATGTGCCTCTTCTTACCCATTATCAAAATATGTAGTTTGATACCTGTATATTTTAAGTTAAAACCCTGCCAAGATGAAGGTTAGGTTATTTAAATTAAGTTTTGTTTAAAAAAAAAACACAAACACATAATTATTTGTTGTACAGAACTAAATTTCAGGATTATTGAATTGAGTATTCCAGGATACATGAATTTGAGAAATTTCTCTGGGGGGAGAGCAAATCAACTGTTATTCTGTTATGTTTCTAATGTGTTTATATTTTTTTCTTAGAATTGTGTAGCCATTCCTCCACTCAAATGGCTGGAATCAGTAAAATTGTTTTTTGATATTCAGCTCACTTCCCTCATACTCTGAACAAACCATTTTAATAAAATAGCAGAATATCTAGACAAATAAATAATGTTGACATTCCTGACCTACTATATAAAATATACATAAGTAACATGGTTTTAACAGTCCTATAACATACTCTGATTACACCTGGGTGCATAAACAATACAATACACCTTTCTCATAAATGATGTAAAAAGCCATTGTTTTATTTACTACTATTATAAACTTTTATAATCAGTTTTAATCTTCCATAATAATAAAAACACATAGATAAGTAAATAAATACTCTTTTCATTTTTCTTGTGTTATTTTAAGTGAAAAATGAAAAAACTCTTGTTTTGTAGAACACTAACACTGGCAATGGCTCCGGGAGTCAAGAATGTGACAATATATTTTATTTCTATTTCTAAATTCATGCTCTGATACAAATTAATAGTAGGTCTGTTTGAAATTTTTCAACATTTAGGGTACTCGATTTTCAAGATACCAACAGAAGAAGTTTGTAAATTAAGAACTATATGGTTGCTTTTAAGTATTCTCTTAATTTTTTTTAGGGAAATATCATATGAAAAACATAAAGAGAGTTTATTTTTATGTTTTTTAAAAATGGTTTGTAAAAGTGAATTTTGCAGGCAAATAATGTCAAATAAAAAAACATAAGAAATAAAATACACGAATACCATTAGACCATTAATAAGAAAAAAATTAAAAACAGATGCTCTTGAAGATGACCCAATTCCATCTTTTATTTATTTTATCGGAAAATAAAATTGCGTAAGTAGATATATGTACAAGGCCTGTTTGATTGGCAAAACTGCCAATAAGACCATATTTAAAAGGATATCTTATTTGAAAGAGTTATTTTTATTTCAAAGTTATATGTACAAAAGGCAAAATCACCAGTTCTTCTGTATAAATCAAACATAACAATTGCATAAAAAGCCTGCCAATTTTCATATAGTAAGTTAAAATGTTTATAAAAATTAGAGGACGAGCCAGTAAATCTGACTTATGATTCTTGATTAGGGACCCAAAATCTACCTATATACTAAAATGAATTATAAAAATCGGCGAGGATGTAAAAATAAATAATTACCTAAACTATTGACAATACTAATTCGGGAAACAATGAAAGATTGTATATTGTGTAATTTGGTTGGTTAGAAATTATTTTAAGCTTTTACTTACATTATAGTTTGTTGATTTTCAATGGACGATTCAGAACTATCAGAATCACTACCATAATTAGCTACCAGAGACATTCTGTATTTGTCCCTCAAGAGTCTATCTCTATCGCATAATAAACTTTTCTTTGAGATACAATAGTTGAACTGAATAAACCTAATTAATAACTTTAATACTAAACCAAAGATTTGCAAGAGAATTTTACCAGAAACAGAAATAAAAATATTTTTAAGGTTATAATGCCACAATACTGACATTTGACTCGTCATGTCTTCTACTCTCTTGACTTGACTTGAGTGATTTTGATTCTATTCCTACTGAAATAGTTTGCCAGCCCTTTCTCTCAACGTCCAGGATTTGGTATGACTCTAAATCATGTCCTGGACGTCCTTTCTTGTTCCGAGTTATACTTTCCTTTGGTTGGTTTTCTTTCAAGCTATCCCCTTTCCTTTTCCCACTCCCGCCACATAGGGGCCTATACGCTAATATTCTATGTAGAACTGCGGTAGACGAATGGGATAGAATGCAGGAACAACTAGGTCTCACACGTTCATACCGTCAGCTCCCTTTCTAGCGGGGTCGTTAGTTTCCACTCTGAGCGATTGAGCCTCCGCTTCCCCCCGAAATAAAGCAGCAAAACCTAATACGTGGAACCACTTATGTTAATGACACAGAGGTCTGCCTCCGATGAGGCGAACCGGAAGATTTCAATACAAAACTTAGTGTTATAACTTTATCGATGATGCTTCTGCGCTATAGCGCTCCGCAGGCGTCGAATCTACCGCGCTCCGGCGTTCCACTTTGTGCTAACCTAGGATTGGAATTCCTCAAATTTAATTTATAGTCGGTTCTCTTGGAATGACAATGGTAAACAATATTAAATACAAAAACAAAAAAATATCTCATTCAAAACAATAATTTACAAATACGATTTCATTGAAATGATTTTTGTATGAAGTAAATTTATAAATTGAAAAATATGAAGTAATTATAATTATATAATTATAAAAAACAAAGTTCAAAAGAAGGTGAAAAACAATAACTACACGATGGTGAACTTTACCTAGCTTAGAGACGAGATAAGGCCGAAAAAATTATTTGTGTATCAACATTAACATAACCTATTTTTTTATAAAGAGCGCTGAGCGCTCGAGATATTTGCAATCCTTAGATAACTTTTCAAAATGATTATCTGTATTATGTGAATCTCAACTTGAATCATTATTTTGTTTATTATTTGAATGATCACCGTGATCTTAATGTTTTGGCAGAGATCAACATCCAACAAGCTTTTCATTTTTATTGCTGAATCGCCTCGGGCCTCGAACTTGACATCACTAAAACCTAGAAGTAGGCCACCGAGTACGCACCCCTTTTTACACACTTATCTGCCTCACAAAGAGCATGTATGTATATTCAGTTGCATAGTTGAAAGATTCATTACTGCATTGTAATTAAATACAAATCCCAAATCGGACAGATTCTGATTCTACAGGTGTTTGTGCCATACAAAAATTACAGAAATCAACAGAAACGTTGGAAATACAATTATATATTTATTATCATATCTCTTATCGGCATCATAAGACACGCAAACAGAGAGATAACGGGACATTTTAGAACTTTAAAAATAAATTTCAGTAATTTTTAGGTTTCTTGTGACTTGTGAAAGTGTTTATTCAATAATAAAAAAAAATTTCGAGGAATAAGTAAAAAAAAATACAAAAATGAACCTCTCGTGTAGTTCTCGAATGATCAAGTATTTAATGTTTGGTTTTAATCTGTTCTTTGTAGTAAGTTTTGCAATTTTTATTACCATATTGTTATTCCTAGTTGCAACAGGTGTTCAGCATTCAGTAAACAGGTGTAATAACCAAATCTCAAAAAGTTTTCAAATATTACGTAATGTCTATATTTTTTGAATATTAAATGAGTTTTGATTCTTACAATATTTATTTATTTTTAATAAAAGTTAAATTTAAATGTGAAGATTTCAATTGTTCAAATGATAATTAACATAAAAAAAACATTAGGGGACATGTTTTTCTAATTTCTATTTTGTATTGACTAGGTATCCATCGTATTTTTTAAACTTATTAAATTTAGAAAGTAGTTTACCATATCTAGGTTTAATATTTTATTAATTTTCTATAAAATCTTTTATGTATGTAAATGTCAGGTTTCCAAAAATTTCTAGAAGTGCTTCTTTTTTGTTGAGGTCAGTGGTACCCAGAAGGGTTAATTAGTACACCCACCAGAGCTCACAATTTAATATTTTCAGTTACATTTTTTAAATGCTATGACAAAATTCTTAAGACTTTTGTCACTTTTTTCTCATTGGAATTGGGAAATCCTTTTACCATTGGCTTGGCGCCAGCTGGTAGTGTTGGTCTCTCCCAGAATACAGTCAAAAACTCACCTCCTGGCACCAAAGCTTTCCAGCTTGTTTTGATAGTGTGGAATGGTTGGTGCCAATGCTGTCTTGCTCATCACTTACCCATTCTTATTTAAATTAATTTTTCCAGCTTAAAACCTTAATCTGAGCCTTGATTAAATTTGATCAGATCTAGAGTACAAAAGACCAGAACTTCCTCTGGGTTAATCTTTAGTTGCCTGAGAAACAACTGCCTTTTTTGATCCAGTGCCTCACATAGCACGTAATATGTATAGCTCCCTTATTTTCCTTACATCAGAATCTGCATGTTAGGTCACCAGCATATACCACTAACTTATTCAGGTGGTCCTTAAGAGCCATGTGTCCTGTCAGGATGCCTGTAATCAAATTGTGTTTAACTTATTTCGGCTCAGAAGGAACATATTTTTCAGGAAGTATATCAATATCAATAATATCAAGGTATTAAAGGTTTGCTGTAGTTTATGTCCTTGTCAACTTTGTGAGTGGGTCTTGTGGCTATCCCTCACCTATTTTTTTACCTAGCTTACCCACTTAGATACTCTTAGGACAGGCTCTGGTCTGATGAAAAAGGCCTCAGATGTGCCTATTCTAGCACACTCATTGGCTCACCACCAATATGGATTTTCATTCCACCCATACGGATTAGTAGACTTGAATCTTTGACCTGCAAGCACAGCTGTAAAGAAATTTTGTCTTAGTCATACATTAAGGGGCCCTAGGCAAATTTTCAGAGGCTAGCACCAGAAAATCAAACTTTCTAGAACATATTTTACCAAAATATTAGAAGCCTGAAAAATAAACGGAAACGCTTGCTTTGTGCCTCTGCTGTTGAAGAATACTCCCATTGGACCTTACTGAAACCTGGTGGGATAGTAGTATCAAAGATGATGAATTTATTGATTCTTATTATGCGGTGTACAAATTCAAACATTAATTGATATACAAAAAGTAAAAAAAAACAGGACTGACAGAAACCCAAATAACAGCACCAAAAGTCATAGTGGTGGTGTTCTATTTGCAGTTAACAACCATTTTAAATCTCAATGTTTGGCAATCCATCCATGGAAGAAATTTGGGTGTCAATTGTCAAGTGGCGACCTAATATTATATATATATATATATATATATATATATATATATATATATATATAAATATATATCAACTTTGATGGAAATATCTCATTACACCTCCAACTTAACATTGATTGATTGAGTGCTTGGGAAATATTTGATAATGTCTTAATTGTGGGGAATTACATTTTATCCTGTATTCAATGGTTTACTAATGATGACTGTCTTGGATTGGTGCCTGGTAATGTGAAATCTGCAAATTACATCCTGTGTGATACCACAAAGTTTCTCGGCTTATCTCAGTATAAAGGTGTATTAAATCACTTTATTTTTTTTCATGATCTAAGTTTCTATGTTTTGCCAATTTTTAACTTGGTCTTGTTTTTAGGGGGTCAAGGTCTAGTTAGTTGCGATCCAGCATTGGAATTGGAAAAAAAATTACAGTCAGCTACTTTTATGACTTTAAAAATGCAGATTTTTTTGGTGTGAATAATTATTTTCAATTTTGGATGATGATTTGGCGATTGCTGTCAATACTGATCCAAAAAACCTAATATTCCAAAAGACACTCACAAAAGGTACAAGCAGTCAAATATGTTATCAGATTATAACTCTTTTCGTTTGCTTTGCAAGCAATGTAATTCACTTCCAAGGAATGCTAACACTTACATATTTAATGCTGCATCTGCTATAAATAGTATTGTGCCTTTTGGAACTTTGTTCACTCAGAATCTAACCAAGTTACTATTACTAAGGAAATGCTGTTAAGTACTGACCCAGCTGAGAAAGGTGAAAGCATTGCATAATATTTTTCATCAGTCTATAATTCTAAGAACCCATCTAATTCCAGTATCTTTTCTAGAACTTTTCACACTATTTCTGATATATTTACCACTCCTTTTGGCATAAAAAAATCTTTATTGAGCTTCCCCTCTATTCCATTTTTTTGTAAATCCCTTAGTACTGGCATAAATCCTAAAGCCTGGAAGATTTCCTAGGTACTTCCAATTTACAATTCCAAAAGTGTTTAAGCATTGCATTGAAAAAGTTATATCAAATATAAATGATTATCAAAATTAACATCACAAGTTTTCCTCTGGCCAGTTTGTTGACACTACCTTATTTCTTTTCTCTGATTTTATCATTAACTCCTGTAAAAAGATGCTGAAATACAGCTCTTTCTACTGACTTTAGCAAGGCCTTTGATAAGGTTGACCACACTATACAAACTTTCAAGTTAAGGGTTTTCTGGAACCCTTCTCTCATGGATTAAATCATACTTATCCGACAGAGTTCAGCAAGTTAAAATTAAGGGACATTTATTTATTAAATTATAAAATACAGTTTAAGTTGGGAGTTTGTAAATATGGGTGTCCATAAGGTTTGTTTTGATGATATACAGTGTTAAAATAAAAAAGTCTGCAGATCAGTTTTTACATTTTCAATTTGATACAAGCTATTTAGAAAATATTTGTCAGTGTTTAAATTTCTGGTCAGGCCTCTAATTCAATAATCTTAGTTACTGTCTCATAAAAATAAAGAAAACATTTTTATTCTAAATGTTCAGGAGTACCTAAACATTCTGTGTGGTGATAGCAAATTAGCAGCAATATATTTCTCAGTAATGTTTAGTAACATTGGTAATATAGGTATATTGAAAAGAATTACATCTTTTTTTCATGACAATATTATATATTTTTTGGATCATATCATTTTACTATATTCACTAAAGAGCTATACATTTTTTATAAATATGTGATTTATTTTGGATTTTAATTTTATATTCTCTATATTCATAATATTGATGAATGTTGATCAATTTTTCTCAGTTATATAGTTTAACATGTATGTTGTCTAAATCGGTGCGTTTTTACTTTTTTTAATTGCTATAAAAATATTAGGTACAAGAACAATAAAATCATTTCAAACATTTATTTAAAAACCAGCAGAAATATAATCATCTAAAATAATATAACAAAAATAAACCTAATTTCTAAAAAAAAAGAAATTACTTCTGGGAACACTCAGGGAAAACCGAAGGGAAAACATACTGCAAAATGCAATATTTCCAGAAAATGTATATTGGTTTAAAAAACACTTGATATAAAAGGGAACTATTAAACAATTAAATAAAATTAAAAAAAATATATATACCCAGCTATTTTTAGGAAACATTTATTAAATTTACCAATTGAATATTCCTCTGACAGTAATATTACCAAAGCCTATCCTAATATTACTATATTTTACATAATATTACACAAGTTGGTTGGGTAATATTCACCCCTACCATAACTAGCAATAAAAAATTGCAAAACTAACTCTTCAACCAATGGCTTATTTATAAGTGTTTGGATTTGGTAGCTTGTACTTGAAAATTAATGAATTTAGCTAATTTTTATAAGGTTAAAGGCTTACTACATTTGAAAATGTTTATCAATTAGGTAATTAGGATTTATAATAACTTTTATATGAAAATAAAGCAATGGTTTATGACTATCTACATAATGTATTTAGCCAATTCATTTGCCTGTGTCTAAACAAATGCAAAATAAATCGTTGGTGATTGTAAAAATATGCTTACTACATTCTGCATTATTTATTTTTCTCGATTACTAAGTTTGAAAAAATTAACTTGCTTATGCTGCTGCTGCTACTAATTAGCAACAAAAATTAGAAAAACATTTGTAGAATAAGTCCTCAAGATTTTTTTGTATGAAATTATTATTTGTACAAGTTATTAAAGGAAATATGCTTTAGTGTGACAAGTGAACAAATACTTTATTGCTTTTATACTACTTAATATACAATTACTACGTAACAAAACTGATAATTTATATTTCTTTTACAAACTTGTGACTTATCTTATTTTCTTAACTTATCTGAGCATTGGCTTAGACCTGGTTTATCTGAAGGATTATGAGGCTATATCAACTTATCAAACAGAGACACATCAAGGGGCACAATTGTATTTGCAAATACAAATCTTACAAAAGGGTATACATTTACTCATTTAGATAAGTACAACAATTTACTGGTTGAGAAGGAATTTGAATTCTCAATTTGTTTATGTAGTAATATAAATTTGTATCTTATTTTCTCTTATCGTTCACCCCTATCTAGTAAACACCTCATTAGGAAGGCATTTGAAAAATTATTAGGTCAGTTAAGTCCTAGAGATATAGAATTGTTTTAACATGAACTTTGAATATTAATTATGCCATTAGAAATTATCAATATACAATAGAATTGTTAAACTTATTACAATCCCTTAAGCTTGAAATGCATTTTAAAATCTTTACTAAGCCAGTGAGCAGTTAAATTAATATAACTATGATAGCTTACATTAGATGGCCATAGGTCTGTCATAAGTGACACCCATTTCACATCTGATAGGAATCCTTTTATTGTCAGCTCACATTTTTCAAAAAGTTGTGGGTTTATGCTTTCAGTAAAATATATACATCCTGGCATTTCATAGAGACGTTGTAATTTGTTTATAAGATGTTTAGAGCCTAAAAATAACACATACTGAATATGGCAAATTAAACTACCTATAATACATAGTGTAATGCATTCTACCTTTATCTTCAACCACTGTAAATGGCTGATTATCTAAGGTAATCAATTCTTGTATTGCCCTATGAATGTCTAAGGATTTTCAATTGTTTTTCTGCATAGGGCATTTATTATCTTGTTTTCTTAAATAGATTTTATCGATGATTTGAGACTTTGCAACCGACGCTGATTGTAACCTTTCAAGCATTTTAGAGTGTGTTTTATAAATTAGGTTTTTTAATATTTATTACTGTTTTTTTAGTATTACTGCATTTTATTTTATTCCATTGGTAGTTCATTTATTAAAACGGGTGTTGGATACAATAAATTCTTATGTCTTTATTTTACATATTTCATTTTCAGATATCTGGAATAATTATCATAGCAGTTGGGGCAGCAGTCAAAACAGTGTATACACAATATGCTGATTTTCTAGATAGCAAATATTTTTCATTACCTAATATGCTGATTGCCACAGGAGCCTTTATTTTCATGGTTTCTTTCTTTGGATGTTGCGGTGCGGTTAAAGAGAGTTGGATTATGCTTGGAATTGTAAGTAAACTTATTTATTTATACGCAGTCTATGCATTTATTTTGGCATTACATATATTGATTCTTAATTTTATCTTAGTACTAATTGTGGGATTAGATTTCTATTAAATCTCATTATGCGCTAAAATATTAACTGAATTTATGGCTAAGTGCCTGTGGTCAAGACCCATTCAGATTCCGATTCTGAGGTACTTTATTGCATAAAATATATTCATTCTGTTGACAAATATATTAGGCCTAAAAGGGTCTTAAGATAGTCAACAATTAAGAAATGAAAAAATCCCAGTACATACATAAAGTGATAATAAAACAAAATATATATATATATATATATATATATATATATATATATATATATATATATATATATATATATATATATAGTGATAATAAAACAAAATAAATATATATATATATATATATATATATATATATATATATATATATATATATATATATATATATATATATATATATATATAACAAACGCTATAACGGGACACAGTTAAAAACGCTTATTATAATTAGTGGTGAAAATATATATACTTATCAAAGCCTAAACTATAAAAAAGTTATATTAAGAAGATGGCTGCATAAAACTCACACAATTTATAGTTGATTTTGTTTAGGAGTATATTATTTAAAGTTCTTCTAAAGTGAATTAACAGGTAATTATATATTTACCCTTAATTACCTTAATTAAGTTACTTAAAGATAAAATTGATGCATACTTTTTAAATACTTAAAAATGAATGCCTTATTACTTTATTTAAATTGCACAATGAGTTTCTCAAACTTGCTATTTTGAAGAATTTCAATTATTAGAGTACAAAATTCTACCACATATTCCTGAGACTAAAATTAGGACGATTTAGGTAAATTACGTTAGTCCGAAAGTACTTCTTTAGGGAGTTATCACATGTCGACATTTAAAAAAGTTATCTTATTTTGAGTAAAAAAAATTGCAGGTAGATAATTTTATTGGAAATATTTTTTGTCACATCTGGATCATTTCGCTACTTGCAATATTTCTAAAGGATTTTTTTGACATTGTCTGTAGTATTGGCTGCCTTTGTAATTTCAACTATAATTTACAAAATACTAATGCATAATCCTGAGGCCAAAATAGAACAATGTTAGTTGAGCTATCTTAGTCCGAAAGTTCGTTAGGGCGTTATCGAACCACAAAATTAAAAAAAAAATATATTATTTTGAGTAAAAATATATTATGTTTAGAGATAATAATGAAATTTGGTATGCAAATTAATACTCTAAAAAGGTTTTTTGACATATTTCTTCATATACTAGGTGTTAAGCAAAAAATCTTATTATTTTGAGTAAAGATTCATCAGTTCATTCATTCAGTGATCATAATGAAATTTGTTATTGAATTAATACTGTAAAATTTGACATATTTCTTTGAATGCTGAGTGCTACGTAAGTGTTCAAACATTATTTTGTTCCATACAAAAAACCTAGTAAACTTAAACTATGGATAAATAATTTTGAATTTGTTTTCAGCAGAAAAAAAAGATTTTGTTCACAGTTAAATGAGAATGACATTAAAAAAAAATTAGAAATAGTGAGGCATGAAATTTGTTCCATCATGTTGAATTTTACGGTATATCTCTATATTACATTTAATTTTTGTGTAAATTTTAAAGTCAATTGAGTAATAAGCCTTTTACATTGATTTTTTAAACATTTTATTTAACCGCCATTTTGAATTCGTACCATAATTTTAACAGTTTACCTCTATATCACATTTAATTCTTGCACAAAATTTGAAATCAGTCTAACAAGCCGTTTTTCAGGCTGTTTTTTTATAGTTTTAGGCCGCCATTTTGTTTTGTGTCTTGAATTCGTACCAGAAGCTTATCAGTTCATTCCTATGTAACACTCGATTTTTGTCCACAATTTTAAGTTTTTTAGTAATATTCTTTTTAACATTTCACTAGGGCGCCGTATCGAATTTTTACCAAAATGCTACCAGGTCATCGCCATATGACCCCTAATTTCCATTAAATTTTAAGGTGAATCGGGTAAGTAGTTTTTAAGCTATGCCGCGAACTGACAGAGAGACAGACAGACGGAATTGAGAAAACATGTTTTTTTTGGCATCTAGATACTCTAAAACTCTATAAAGTCCTGGAAGAGTGACTTTTTACGGTTATAACAATTTAATTTGGACGCAGTTTTGTTCTGCCATCTTGGATTCGTATTTTACCAGTTCATTTCTACGTAATACTTTTTTTGAAAAGTAGTTTTTTAGTAATATTATTTTTAACATTTCATTAGGCGACAATTTTGTTTTGCCATATTGTATTTTTACCAAAAAAGTTACCATTTCATCCCAAAATGACTATTAATTACTTTCCTCGAAAAAATCAGCCTTCGAGATATTTTCAGATCCTCACGTTTCAGGGTCCCTAGATGCTGAAAAACATGTTTTCTCAATTCCGTCGATGTGTTTATAGGTCTGTCAGTTCATTTGGGTAAAAATCCAATATAGCAAAACAAAATGGTGAAATGTTAAAAAAATTATTACTAAGAAACAGTTCATCCAATTTAACTCAAATTTTGAACACAAATCAAGTATTATGTAGGAATCATCTAGTAGAATTTTGGTAGGAATCCAAGATGACGGAACAAACTGGCGGCCAATAAAAATGTTGGAAAAGTTAGTATATATGTTTCTAAGTGACTATGTACTGAGCTCAATTGGGTCACACTTCATTATTCCTAATAAGAGGAAAGATTCATAACGAGGGACGTTCCGGGTAAAGGAAATTTACCGATTTTTTTACCAAAATTTGAAGTCAATCCGATTAGTAGTTTTTCCTATGTGTCGAATAGACCGGAATTGAAAAAACATGTTTTTGGCAGCTAGGGACCCCGAAAGGTGAAGATCTGAAAAAACCTTAGAGGGTCATTTTTTTAGGATTACAATACGTAAATACAATGTTACGAGGGAAGTTAAAAACCAATAAGACAACATTTTTTTACTTAAAATATATGTTTTTTTCTTATATCTTTTTTTTATTTTAACGTTCGATAACGCTTTAACAAGCACTTTCGGCTTAGGGTAAGTTATCTTAAATCGTGCAATTTTGGCCTCGTAATCGTTTTTTGTACACACTTTTATCAAGGCAGATTAACCGTTAAAATAGCACTTTGAATACGCCAGGTCTCCTTCCACGCTAACTTGAACGAACTTTCTAAATTTTGGTTCACGCCAAACCAGATATGACGTCATTAACGTTCACGCTAACTAATATCAGCTATTTATATGTTTTTCGTCGACAAGCTTGTTAGCGCAGTGGTAAGGTTCTAAGCCCGCATGGTATAATTTGTGGGTTCGAATCTCGGCAAAGGGGAATTTCTTTTTTTTACTTTTTTTTAACAAAATTTATAATTAATAAATATTTGGATTGCTTATTCTCTTAAAGTTAGGTTAGGTCAAATTCAAATTCAAATTCAAATTCAAAATATGCTTTATTGTGCTAAATACAAAGTACTTGTTGACTAGCTCTGACAAAAATCATAAATTAAATTGCCTAATAAATAAAACATACCTACAATAAAAAACAAAAAATGGTCAAAATACTATAATGTAACTACACATAATTTAAGATATAGCTAAACATTAAAAGTTTGAGGGCGTAACACATATTTAAAATATCATTAGTTTATGTCCAATTATCATTAGAATAATCTAGCAAACTATAATAGACTTTTTCCCTAAGTCGTGCTGAAACTAACTTTTTTAAACACTTTTAATGTGGGTGACAATTTTATACTATTTGGCAGGTGGTTGAAAATTTTTATGCTTTCATAAATTAGTGAATTCTTAGTAAGAGCGCTTCGGGGAATTGGTACTTGTACATTATTAACCAGTCTAGTATTGTAATTACTAGATCCAGATAAACTAATAATATGATGGTATTTTTTAAATATAAGACATACTGTTTCCAATATAAAAATACAGGGAAGAGTCAAAATTTTCAATTTTACAAATAATGGTCTGCATGATTCTCTTGTATTTACCTGGCAAATATACCTTATTGCTCTTTTTTGCAGGACAAAAGTAGAATTAACTCTCTACAAGGGAGAAATAAACAGATCTAGCAACAGACAGTCCCAGTTCATTCGAGACAACCCTTACAGCATAACACCCACTTGCAATTTTTTTGTTGAGTGCCACAATATGGTTTTGAAACTTTAGCCTGTCATCGATCATAATGCCTAGGAATTTATTTACTCGTCTATTTTCTAATTTATAACCATCCAAATTTAAACCAGAAAAGGCAAACTTAGAGCTAAGTACGCTTGTTTTCTTAACATTAAAATACAGTAAGTTGGAGTCGCACCATTGTTTTACCTTCACCAGGTCTTCAGAAACAATATTCATAAGTTCATCCTGCTGTGGGTGTGCCCATAAAATAGTTGTATCATCTGCGAATACAGTACAAACAGGAACAACAAAGTCAGGATTGGTTAGGTTTGCTGTAAAGAGTCTAGAGTAAAGCAGGGATTTTTTTTAACTAAATCTATACTGTTAAGTCAATCCCCCGTTAGATTAGTAGTAGTTTGTTGAAAAAGCACTTGTTCACACGTTTTTCTTATTTAACATGATCGAACTTTCCCGCGTTCGATTAACCGATCTTCGAGCCCCACCTTCACTTCCGAGCAACAAAACCCTTGTATATAGTCATTCATATATGAAAGTTAGGACCATTTTTTCAGCAAATTGTGAGTGTTAACCGCTTAATTAATTATCCAGATCAAAATTAACCGGTTAAGGGTTTATACGTAAATCGGTTTTTTAATTGGTTAATTTTTAAATAACCTCTTAACCAATCACAATTAATCATTTTGACAGCACTACTGGTTACTATAGACAATCAAAAAATAAAATATTTCGGAAATATTACAGGTAGCGAAAATGATCAAGAGACAAAAAATGATTGTAATAAAATTATTTACCTGCAAACTAAGTTTAATAGCGGGACACCAAACCGCTAAAAAAGTTAGCTTTTTTGTTTGAGACAAAATAATAATAAAAGTTGAACACTTCCGTAACACCTACCATCCAAAAAACATGTGAAAAAAAAATCAGTACAGTACTGATTCATATACAAAATTTCATTTAAACGCAATACGTTTTTTACTCAAAATAGTAAGATTTTTTTTATTTTGAGGTTTGATAACGCCCTAACTAAGTACATTCGGACTAAGGTGAGTTAGCTTACATCGTTCTATTTTGGCTTCCGGATTATGCGTTATCATTTTGCATACACTTTTCGTACCATTTAGTAAATTAGCGTTGGAATTATCAAGACAGTCGCTTCTGTAGATTTGTAGACATTGTCAAAAAAAATCCGTCGGAAATATCATATATGTAGCGAAAATGACCAAGAATTAAAATTTTTTACCTGTAATAAGAGTTTAAAACTTGTTGACCAAACCAAACCAACTAAAACCAAAAACATTTACATACTTTCGATCCAAAAAGAAAATGTCAAAAGATGCCGTTTTAATGTAATAACGCGCATACCAAACTTTATCCTCTTTGTTAAAAGCAACATTTTTTTATTCAAGATACTTTTAATTTAATTTTTACATGCGATAACTCCCTAAGGAAGAACTTTTAGACATCGGACTTAGGTAAGTAACCTTAAATCGTATAATTTGGTCTCAGGAATACGTGTACAATTTTGTATAGCCCGTTTAGAGACACTCTGTGTAGATACTATTCTATATTCTCACTGGGAGCCTAGCTCAACTACGGCCATCAACCAGCTTATTAAGATTGTCTTTCCCCCTGCAATATACCAAATTAAGAACTATGGCATTTATTATCTGGACAATGAAATATTTCATGGTTTGGCAGAAAATTCAACCTGATACTTTAGTGGGACCTTTTTGATGTTTAAAGAAAGGTCAAAAATATTTGGGATCAATTATATTATCTTGAAATTTTTGGGACATATGAGTCAGTATTACGCAATCTTTTCCATACTCGTTTGCACTTGTTAAAATTATATTATCTTTAATATAAATTAATAAGTCATCCCAACCAACTGACACATTAAACCAGTACTCAGCTTAATAATTCAAGAATTAATTGATGTATCAAATTAAAAATAGCTTAGGCAAATATGGCAACACTTGTTTAAAATTTTCACTTAATTTATTTAACTGTAGTTTCATCAGATGTTAGATCTTAAAGGTGAAACACAAACTGTAGCTATTAAGTACCTGAACCCATTTTACGTTTCATCAGATGTTAGATCTTAAAGGTGAAACACAAACTAGCTATTAAGTACCTGAACCCATTTTACGGATAGTGCCCGGGTAAAATATTTTGGGTTTTCCGTTATCTAATAAAGATTTGACAGTAGGGAACTATTTAGGTCCAATTGATAGTTTAATAATGTGTTATTTTTGTTTATCTCCATACTTTCCAGTAAATTAAGTTTTTCGTTATTCTACATGAAAAATTTCAAAGTTTTCTTCGAAAGTATAGTTTCCTGAATTAAATGTTTAAAGTAATTAGAATTATCTTTATGCTTTCTGTAACTAAATGTATGCCTTTTAATTCTTTTTTTTTTTTAACGTTCTGCCTGTTTGTCCAATATAAAATTTTGAACAGGTTCCACAATTCAACTTGTAAACACCGGATTTTAGTCAGCTTTTTGGTTTTCGTCTTATTGTTTTTGATATATCTACCAAGACTGTTGTTAGTCCTAAAAGCAACAGGTGCACCTTTAGCAACATTTGATGTTATTTTTCCTGTATAAGTAAAAGTATGAAACTGAGTATTTTCTTTGAATTTACTTGTGGGATAAACTAACTGTAATGCTTTTTTATATTGTTTATTTTTACTGTTTTGTCTATGAGATTTTCATGATAACCGTCGTTCACCGTTATTTGTTCTGTTATATTTAACTCTTTAGTATAACTTTCGTTGCTTAAAAGTATGTCGCTCAATCTATGAACAAAACTATTATATGCTGATATTTTATGTGCAAAAGGATGATTAGAAGTATTGTGTATTATAATGTCTGTATGAGATGGCTTATGGAAATTTTGAAACTAGTGTTTATTATTCTTAATAGTTATTGTTAAGTCTAAGAAATTAATTTCTTTCTTATTTTCTAATTCAACTGTAAAATGTACATTTTTGTGTAAGTTAAACATATATACCCATAAATGAAATTTTTACTAAGGGAAAATTCACGAGTTTTAATTTCTAAATGATCCATAAATATCTCTGCTAAAATTAAATTTAAGGGTTTCCCATTATTAAACCTTCCTTTCTTATATACATAGGCTCGTTAAATTTAATTACATATAGAAGGAAAAAGTAAAAAACTCAATTTACTAGAAAGCATGGAAATAAACATAAAAATAACAACACATTATGAAAGGATCAATTGGACCTAAATAGTTCCCCATTGTTTTTATTAGACTATAACGGAAAATCCAGATTATTTTACCTGTATAATATCCGCAAACCGGGTTCTTGTATTTAATAACTACAGTTTGTGCTACTCCTTTATTTAAGATCTAATATCTGATGAAGACACAGTGTTGGCGAAACAATTGTGATGTATTGTATTCTTTGTAAAACAAATTAAATGGACATTTTAAACAAGTATTTTCGTTTACTTAATTTCTAATTAGGTCCGATATTTAGATAAACATACAGTGTGGGCCATAATGTTGGCAATATATGGAAAACTTTTTTATTATTGATTTCTCACAAATAAATATAAAGTTCGTGGATGAAGAAAAGAGTTTCGACAGTGTTAAAGCTTAGATCAGATATAACAGGAAGTGGAAAAAGGTCCAAAATATATATAAAATATATAATAAAATAAGTTCATAGTAGAGACTACCCTTTCAAAAGTTTTAAAAGATAGGAAAGACTCAATTATGAACTAAATATTTTTGACATTTACTAAAGTATTGTTTCCAATTCACTTCAAATATGAAAATTAGAAAAAATACACACTGCGCTTCGGTTCGGCATTTTGACATATTTTAAATGGCTTTAACCTAAAAACGATTAGGGTTTCGTTGTGCGATATGCTTAGAGCAATATTTTTTTTGGCTACTATAGTTACTGTCAATTATACAGGGAAATATCAAAAATAGTAACGGCATTAGTCAAGATATAGGCAACTTTAAAATTTTAATTTTTTTTATTTGAGTCTAATTGCGATGGTTGGTTTAGTGTCGGCGTATAATAATGCCACATTTTCCTCTTTGTTTTGGAGAAAACATGCTTTCAATAGAACTCTCTGAGGCTCTGACAGTTCCTAAATACTGCTGACTTGTCAGTATCAAGCATATACGTGAAAGTAAAAATCGTGACAAATGTATGATTTCTCTTAAGCCAGACGAGTGTTAAGTTAGGGAAACCGAGTTGGGTCATGTAGGTTTTAAGAAGAAATATTATTGACAGTTTTTATAAAATCCTGCAAAAGATTTTTACTTCTCTTGTAAAAGGGAAATATTGTAATCGTGAAAAAATCACCATCCGAGATTTTCTCAGATTTTTACGTTTCAGGATCCCTAGGTGCCGAAAAACATGTTTTCCCTCTTCCGTGGGTCTGCCTGTCTGTCTGTCCGCGGCATAGCTAATAAGCTGCTTACTCGAGTGACTTTAAATCTTGGTAAAACATTAAGGGTCATTTGGGGAGGACCTGGAAACAAAATGGCGACCTAGTGAATTGTTAAAAAAATATTACTTAAAAACTGCTTATTCAGTTTATCCCAAATTTTAAAATACATATACCTAATGGATTGAATTCAAATTGTGTGCCATAACTAATTGTGGTATAGAGATGAACTAGTAAAATTGGTACTAATTCAAGGTGTCGGAATAAAATGGAAGCCAAATAAAATGTTTGTAATCGTGACAAAAAATCACCCTCTTAGAATTTACATATTTTCACGTTTTAGTGTCCCTAGATGCCAAAAAATATGTTTTATCAATTTATCAATTCTGTCTATCGCTCTGTCTGTCTGTTAGTTTGCGGCATAGCTTAAAAACTACTTACTAGATTAACTTCAAATTTTAGTCAAAAAATTAACGGTCGTATGGGGATGACCTGGTAATATTTTGGTTAAAATCCGAAACAAGATGGCGACCTAGTTAAAAGTTAAAAAAAAATTATTACTCTAAAAACTAAATTATCCAATTTATCTCAAATTTTGTACCAAAATCATGTGCTACATAGGAATGAACTGGTTACATTTTGGCATGAATCGAATACAGCAATACAAAATGGTGGCCTAATAAACTATTGGTAAAATCAGCCTGAAAAAAACTAATTATTAGATTAATTTCAAGCATTAAGTGTCATATAGAGATAAACTGGTAAAGTTGTGGTACGAATTCAAGATGGCGAAACAAAATTGCGCCAAATTTTTAAAAAATCAACGAAAAAAATCCTGTTTAATTGGCTGATATTGGGACAAGCCGGTACGGGACCTTCGTGAGCGGGGCCTTCGTGATAAAAATTCACGTAAGCCGCGGCCGGTACGAATTCAATATGACGTAACAAAATGGCGGTGTGCGTGTTAATTAAAAACTACTTATTGAGTGTGTGGCCTAGGTGGCATGGTAAAATATTGGTAGGAATCCAATATAATGGAACAAAATGGCACCCGATGAAAATGTTTAAGAAGACTATGTCCTGAACTAAATTGGGTCACACTTCACTATTCCTAATAAAAGGAAAGATTTATAACGAGGGAAGCTCCGGGTAATGGGAATTATCCGATTTTTTATAATTAATTTATGAAGTGTATTAATAAATTAACAACTACATATTAAGTTTATTTTAAATTGTGCCAAAAAATCAAATATGGTTTAGGTAGAAAATAGTAAAATATTGGTAGGAATCCAATATGATGGAACAAAATGACGCCCATTGAAAATGTTTAAAAATACTATGTACTGATACTGCACTAAATTGGGTCACACTTCAGTGTTCCTGATGAAAGGATGTATTCATAACGGAAGAAGCTCCGGGTAAAGGAAATTTACCCATTTTTTGAAATGTATTAATAAAATTTACTTGCATGGTAGCGAATTTGTTTTAATATTTTAGTAAAGGACTTTATAAAAGCTGTCAATAAAGTTTCTTCTAAAACCCTATGCATAACGATAATCCCTATTTAATTGTGTAAATCAATTTACCGCTAATGAATATTCGATTATCAGAACTTTTTAATAGCAAACCTGCATTATATTGCCACTATATATGCGCTTTAGCCGGAAATGTGGAATTTTTTCATTTTCGGCATATTTTCGAGTTAGCTACTGGTAAACGACACGTAGTTTATTTCGAATAACTGTTTTATCTATTATTTCTGCCTACTTCAGCACAGTATGAATATTTACAATAAAAATGCTTTGTAATACTTATTGTATTGTTCCCTGGCTGGATTGTATGAAAAAGATAACATCAGGTCATATGAGGATCGATATTAATAAATGTTTATTATTTAGAGCAACTTTTTGATATTCAATCAAAAGTGTAAATATATTGCCAAACTTTGTTTTCCGAAATCAGGGGAGACGCTTTTTTCTGAGCATCAGGACTAAGTAAATACGGGTACCTATATGCCAATATATTTAAGATTAAAAGCAGATAACAGTATTATATATCGAACACTTTTCTGAGACATTTGGGTAATCTTGTCTTGATAATCATGTTTTTATCTACAGTTGTTTATATATTTTGTAAAAGCTTTTATTTAACTTTATTTATCTATCTGTTTGTCCGGGTCGCGTAAGTACAAGGCTTACCACGGTACAGCTGAGCTTGTTTTTGTAATGCAGTAAACAAGGCGCGGTATAAAACTAATAATAAGCCACGTATTGCTTACTATGGTACAGCAGTTTAGTCAGATACTGCAGTAACCTTTTTATTTCATATTAGGTGTTAATATAATATATTTCTTACCACGGTGCAGCTAAACCATTTACTGTATCGCGGTAAACAATGAAACTCCAATAATAGTTTAACAATATAACAATTTAATTATATACTATAACTTTTCGTTTCGTAGATAATTTACTTCAAATTGACTTACAATATTTAATTGTTAGATTGATACATAAGTAAAAATATAATAACTTACCGTGATAATAGTATTTAATTGTTTCTCTCCCTCGTAAAAAGAAAGTATGTTTTGTATTCGTGAAAAAACCCTTCGTTTTTTCAGTTCCGTCGGCTGATACTTATACTTACCTGATTGACTTTAAAATTTGTTCATAAATTAAGGGTCATATGTGGACGCCCTGGTAATATTTTGGTAAAAATCCAATATGGCAGAACAAAATGGTGTGAGCTTAAATTGTTACTAAAAAACTAATCCAATTTACCAGAAATTGTTGTATTTCATATGAATAAATCAAATGGTAAAATTTTGGTACGAATCCGAGATAGCGAAACAAAGTAGTGGCCTAATAAAATATTTAAAAAAAATCAACCTGTAAAACTACTTATTAGATTGATTTAAAATTTTGTTCAAGAATGATAAGTATAATATAGAGATGAACTGGTAAAATTGTGGAATGAATTCAAGATAGCGGAGCAAAATAGCGGTAAAATAAAATGTTTGTAATCGTGAAAATAAAACGACCCTCCCAGGTTTTACATATATTCACGTTTTAGCGTCCCTAGATGCCAAAAAACATGGTTTTTCAAATCCGTCGGTCCGTCTGTCAGTTCGCGGTATATGTGGATGTCCTGGTAACATTTTGGTGAAAATCCAATATGGCAGAACAAATGGCGACCTAGTGAAATGCCTAATGTTATTAATAAAAAACTAATTATTCAGTTTACCTCAAATTTTGCACAAAAATCAAGTGTTACCTAGAAATGAACTGGTAACATTATGGTGCGAATTCAAGATTGCAAAACAAGATAGTGGCCTAATATTTAAAAAATCAGCTTGACAAAACTACTTATTAAATTGATTTCAAATTGTGTGCAAGCATTAAGTGTGATGGGTCCTAACACTGGAACCTGTGGTGGACGATAGATCAAAATACAAGAGTTCTAACCATACTACACCACAACTTGTTACCTTCTGGACGCGCGTTTCGCTAACCAAGTTAGCATCATCAGCAGATGATATAAACTAAAGTAACTTATCCTAACCGAGACTATTTATAGGTAAATGTGGTCACACTTGGTTGCGCCCGACTGCACCGTTGTCAAGTAAGCAATAGAGGGGCCTATAGGGAATAGGCCCTCTGTCTTTATTTAGTGCTTTCTTACCACATTTAACTATTTCTATACTCTCAAATGCATCGAATAATATATTATTAGATAAATTTTTAATCAACTTAAGATTATTTATTCCTATTTGGTGATTGTTTTCTAAAGCATGTTGGGCAACGCTTGACTTTTCTGTTCTTCCGTATCTTAAATGTGCCATGTGTTCTTTAAAATGAATGTTTATGGAGCGTTTAGTTTGCCCAACATATTTTAGATCGCAATCATTACAGCTAATTTCATAGATGCCACTCCTCTCTTTCAAGTCGACTTTGTCTTTAGGGTTTTCAAGGAGATTTTTCAAACTGTTCTCCGTTTTGTAGGCTACTCTAAAATGAACGTTTTTAAATACTTTTTCTAGACCTCTCGTATATCTGGGATCATATGGGATTACTATGAACTTATTGGGAGCTTGAAGAGTAGTGGCATCTTTTAACATTTTCTTATGCTTATGTCTATTTACTAATTTATGTACAAAATTACCATTATATCAATTACTTTTAGCTATATTTTTAATCCCATTCATTTCGTTGTTAAAACGTTCTTTACTTAATGGAAAATTGACTAATTTGTGAGTTAAGAAATGAAATGCTTTTGCCATTTTGTGTTGACGGCAATGAAATGAGTCGGATGTTATATACCTATCAGTGTTAGTAAATTTCCTATAAATATCAAATTCTAATTTATCGTTATTTCTAATAACTAACAAGTCGAGAAAAGGTAATTGCCCATTGTTCTCCTTCTCGTACGTAAAATTAATAGAAGGATATTTATTGTTTAATGTTTCTAAGAAAGTGTCCAAATTTTCTGTTTTAGTATCAAAAATAGCAAATATATCGTCTACGTATCTATACCACACTCTTGGGAAATACTTGAGTTCTTTTTTGAACTGTGTATCTAATCTACCCATAAACAAATTTGCAAGGAACGGAGATAAGCAATTGCCCATCGTAGTTCCCTCAAGTTGTTTATAATATTTATTGTTGAACTGAAAAAAATTTTGATTCATGCATAATTTTGTAAGAAGTAAATATTCTTCAATAATTTCTTTCTTCAAATTATTGATTTCAATTAGTTCCTTTAGGTACTCTAAAGCTAGTGGTATGGGTATACTAGGAAACAATGAGCTTACATCAAAAGATATTAAAATTTCACCTTCTTTTAAGTGAACATTCTTAATTTTATCTAAGAATTCTAACGAGTTAGTAACCTCAAAGTTATCGTACGAGATATTTAATCTGCTGAATTCTTCTACTAACTATTGTACGTTGGTGATCCAACAGCTGAAACAACAGGTCTCATGGACTTCCCAGGTTTATGGATTTTGGGAAGGCAATACAGTTTAGATAACTGTGGGTTACTATGTGTTAGTTTAAATTTTAGTTTATCGGATACAAGATTTTTACACTGTTTTAAGGTATTTTTTACTTCTATTATCATTTTTGATAACGGGTTCTTCTCAATTAAATCGTAGGGACCAGTTTGAATCAAATGGTCTACTCTTTCAAGATAATCTGTTTTGTCTAGTATAACAAATTTATTTCCTTTGTCAGCTTTTAAATAAAAACATTCTTTTTTCTTCAGTCCCTGGATAACTTCAGTATTTTTACGAGAAACATATTTTGACTTGTTGTTAACAACGTTTTTTGAGATTTGAGAACAGTTTGAAAAATCTCCTTGGAAACCCTAAAGACAAAGTCGACTTGAAGGAGAGGAGTGGTATCTATGAAATTAGCTGTAATGACTGCGATCTAAAATATGTTGGGCAAACTAAACGCTCTATAAACATTCGTTTTAAAGAACACATGGCACATTTAAGATACTGAAGAACAGAAAAGTCAAGCGTTGCCCACCATGCTTTAGAAAACAATCACCAAATAGGAATAAATAATATTAAGTTGATTAAAAATGTATCTAATAATAGATTATTCGATGCATTTGAGAGCATAGAAATAGTTGACAACGGTGCAGTCAGGCGCAACCAAGTGTAACCACATTTACCTATAAATAGTCTCGATTAGGATAAGTTACTTTAGTTTATATCATCTGCTGATGATGCTAACTTGGTTAGCGAAACGCGCGTCCAGAACGTAACAAGTAGCAGGGAAATTTGGCAAACCATGCATAGACACGTGTTTCTGACTTACAGTATAGTCAACTAGCTGAGCGAGTTCAACTAGCGCCAAAATTAATTCTCAAAACCATACCATAGTCACCAACAAGACCAAAATCTATATTTATGGTTACCAAGAGAACATTCCAAATCGTCTCCGGACTCTATCCGTGGTTTTTACCGGGGGTTTTGCTTTAACTGCCGTTTTTTACTGGGGAATTCAAATATTTTAGATGTCTAGCCAGCAAATGATAGGCAAATATTACATTTGATCAAAAATATGCAACTTTATGCATAAATTGCTAAAATATGCAAAATATGCATTTTGCATATAATCCGAGGTTTAGAGCTAGAAGAGACTACAGATGTTTCGCTGATGCTGCTGCTGCTGCTACTACTATACTACTACTGGTAGAACTGGCCGAAGTCGTACTTGTAGGGTAGCTGATGCAATAGGAGACGGATGTATTCCCACTGACAATCGGCATAGCTGCCCACAGCATTAGAACTGTAAACAAAAGTAATTAAATTTGTTTAAAATAATGAGACCTAAAAGCAGAATATCGTAACCTTTTTACTGGTGTAATATACAAAAAAAAAATTAAAATATTGTAAGTAAACTACTGATCAATTAGTGATAAAAATAATTAAAATTTTAGTGTAATTTTTCAAAACCGAATATCTCTGCGGTTTTTTGCGGTGGATAGATTATGTTATTTAAATATTTTCTACTCAACCCAAATTTAATGGAAATGATAATTTTTTCTTAATTAGTTCCACCAAATTATGCTTCGAGAGTCTCTCTCGGGACAATTTCCCCATTTTTTTGTCATCTCTAGGAATAATAAAATTAACAAAAAGGGTAATGAAGAAAAATTTTATATAGTGTTATATAATTATATAGTATACAGTGTGAACAAAATAAGAGAAATCAGCAACATATTCATTTTACGGTAATACGTTAAATAATAAGGACCTAAAATACATAAGGTTCTGATCATTTTCATCGGATTTTTCAAGTTTTTAAATTTATTTTCCGACAGTTCTTGATCAGTAAATTATGATCGAAACATTTTTTGTTACTATAAACGTTTGATAAAAAGAGCCGATATTTTCAAATTCAGTATTATGAGAAATAGGTGACTGGGATTGGAGCCAGGCTCCCAAGGAAGTATGATTTTTTGGCATCTAGGGGCCTTAAACCCTGGAGACCTATAAAATCCTGGAAGAGCGATTTTATTCACGATTACTTATAAAAAAAGAGATAAAAGAGTTATTCTTTGTTTGAAGTGATGTCGTTTCTAAGTTTTTGATATGTTTGTTTATTTTCAAGTAAATGATAATTTTTTTTATGGTAATCAGTTGAGTAGTTATAGGGGAGCGCCTCCTCCTCCTCCTCCTCTTCCTCTCTCTCATGTCCCTCATTCTTAACTTCCTCCCCTTTTATTCTCATTCGCTTCATATTTTTAATTTTTTCTCTTTGTTCTCCCACATTTCATTTTGCATTCTTAAGTCTTATAAATAGGTGCATCATGATCATTTTAGTATGCCGAGACACATTTACTAAGCTGTGCTCGAGTTGCGTAAAAAGTTATTTTTGAATTTTTCCACCAGTTTTGTATAAAACAAAAAGAAAAAATGTGTCAAGTAATAAGTGAATTATGTGTAATCGCGAAAAATTAACTACAACTATCAGACAGTTAAAAGTTAAATATCTCAATTTCTTTGAAGTGATTTCGAAAGATGAATACACCAAGCTGTTTTATCCACTGAAACGAGATTATTTGGAAGCAATTGACTGTTGTGATGATTATTTAGAAGGAATTATAAGCCTTACTACGTTTTTCAATACATTTGGGAAATCATACTTTGTAGGAGAATTAAGCCACCTAATAGAATTTATAGGAGAAGATTGCCAATTTATACCTGCTATTATTGCAACCCAAAAGAGGTTTCAATTATACGAAGATAAAAAACAGGTATTATCAAAGAAAGTTAATCCTATTCGCAAGAGACGTCCCCCTACATATTTAAAATATTATGTTAAATAAATGAAATGGCTGAGTTGCTGATTGCAGTTAAATTATTAGAGGAGAAATTTAGTAATCTTTCAAAAACCTATTTCTCATATTGTATGGCAAGTGGTCCGGAGTGGATAGACTTTTATTGTAATCAATCTGAGGAATTCGTAAAGGCTGCCCTCTGTTGCAACAAATACATTGAAACATTAAATTTTTTTCAACTTATTCAAGATCTAAAAGATATTGGCTTTGGTTACTATTTAAAAGACTTGAAGCAATTTATTGACGAGGATACTATTCTTCAAGAAATTGAAAAGGAAGAATAAATTTAATAATATTTACAATGGAGCAAATGGTTACTGAAATGTATGAAGAGTTTATTATATCTGCTGCATACTTCCAATATTTATCAATTGTAGGCGAAGAAGACGCAGAAGCACAAGATTTGTCAGCATATGTTAATAATATAGATCGAATGAAACAATGTAAATTAGCCGCTAAATTTTGTAATGATTATTTAAAATATAAAAATGAGTATGAACTTTTAAATGAATTTAGAAAATTAGATTTAAGGTATCATATTAATTGTATTCAATCATGGTTGGTTAATGCAAAATAAAAAGGTAATTAAGTTTTTTTTTATATTTTTATTCATTCATAAAACATTTGTCATATAAAAATAACACATTTGTCAAAGCACACATACAAGGTGATTTTGAATGATAGAAGCATTTTGGTTCCATTAGCTTTAGCGCTGGTTGTTCATCTATTTCAATCACATGCTTTTTAGAATACTTCTGTATAAAATCCTTTTTTTCGCTTCCTTTTACAAAAACAAAATCTGCTTTCTTCGTAAGTGTTTCAATTATTTTTGGGAAATGATGTAATGGAGTAAATCCATTATTCCAATGTATACAATGATAATTTTTCGTTAACCATACCGCCTGCTTGTGACAATCAGGTGAAAGAAACTCCATTGGAAAAGGCTTTTTAAAAATGTAATGAGTCATTTCATAACCATCAAAAGCTGCAAGCTCTTTCGGTATAAATTTATTTTTTTCATCTTTGAATCCTTGAATATCTATAACCAATCTCATATTTTCAAAGCAGCAAATTTTTTTAATGAGACTTTTTTTACTTGAATAATTTGCAATTTCTTCTTTCAGTTGATTAATTTTAAAAATAAATTTTTCAATTTGTAGTTGTAGTTTTGATGTCATGATTAAAACTAAAAGCTTTTCAAAATTTCTTTAAATTAAATCGAAATATGAAAATAGTGGGGATAAAGTTTATAATTGTTTCACAATTTTAGTAAGAGGGTTGTAGCTAAATAATTTGTCATGTAAAATAAGACAATAAGCAGAAGTATCTTTTTTAATTGCATTGTGTGTCTCAAATTCAATTCTCATTACTACGGATCCCGTTTGAATTGTTTCTTTTTGATGGGAGCAATCAATATGTGTAATAGGACTAATGTTTTTGAATTGTTCAGGATTAAAAATGGGTTCATTCGGAACACCATAGTAAGACTGTCTAAAGTTGGCAAACATTTCGTATAAAGCAGAAAATTTGTTTTCTTCGAAATTTAAGTACAAATCGTGATAAGGATATCTTTCAGAATTTAAATATACTCTAATATTTGACAAGGTAATATTGTCAAATTTACTCATATCTTTAACAATTTTCCCTTTTCTGTTTTCTTGAAAGCCAATCACAACATGACGAGGAGCTTCTAGTTTACTAGTTGTTTTTACCGGCCATGTGTGACGGGTTGTTTCGGTTAGAGAAGAATATTCAACAAGTTCCCAACTCCTGAATCCTATCAATATATCTTTATTTGATTCTAATATTTTTGATAGAGCAAGTTGTTGTGGCATATCAACTAGAATGTGAGGAACTTTCCAATAAATTTTATCGAAAGTAACCAATGGAGTGTCAGGAGCAGTAACAAGGTGTGCCGGATCTTCTTTGAAAATAACACCATCTAAATCATCAGTTGATCTAATAAGAACCAATTCCTGTTTCATATTCATAATAATTTTTCTGTAATCTTCAAAAAATCCTAGAAGCATTTTTAGTGGTATGGATACGGAGAATTTTCCATCATTATCAACTAAAATTGTATCACCTTCTTTCCGATGTGGAAACCAACCTGCATTTTCCAGTTTTAAACTTTCGTTGGTATTGTGAGAAAGGTAGCTTTTTAAGGTTGATGCTAATCCAACATTTCTTATTGAATCTATAGTAATTCCGTTTAGTTCATAGCGGATTTCTCTGAACAAAAAGGCTATACCATTGTTAATAAATAGCAATTCTTTCTTATATTTACCTTCTGTATTAGTTAATTTTCCTTCGATATAAAGTAAACTATCTGATGGTAGAGTGTAAGCATCGAGTTCTTGAATTGGGATCCTTATTTCATCATTGTAATCGAATTTTGAAGAAATATATGGTTGATATGTGTGAAGCTCAGAACTGACGATGGAATTGTCTACATAAAGCTTTTCGTTTACGTTTAATATGTTCATTATTTTAAAACAGTGAAACCCAAGGATGTGAGAAATTTACGATTATCTCGTCTTAACTTGTTGGTGTTGGATTTGATACTGAACTGTTGTTTAGGCTTTTTCTTTTTATAAGTTTTTACTTTGTTGATAGTGGTAGGGGCAAGTCTCATCCCAAGGGCTCTATTATATCTAACAACCATTTTATATTTCACTTGTTTGTAAATGTAACCTTACTGTTATAGTTTCTCCTCTAAAACTGATAAGTTCTCCGTCTTGATCAACTATTTTAACTGTTATATTGTTAATTGCTTTGACGCTAACTGGAAAATACAAAATGGGCAAAGGAGATTCAACTATTTTATACCCTGGAGCTACAGTTGGATAAAACTGGTGAATAATATGAACAGGTTTACCATTATTGTAAGAACCAACACAAATATTACAGTCAATACAAATAGCATTCACCTTAGTTATTTTTGCAACATTATCTGATTCTTCCTCTTTCATAGCTTCTAGTATCCTGCTATTAAAACCCAACATTTTTCCTATCGAATCTTCCTTGGTAAAATCAATTATTCTACTACACATTAAAAAAGTTTTTAGAGTATTAACATTTGCTTTTAAAAGAAAAAAAGTTTTTTCATTCGGAAATAAATCTTCTATTTTTTCTCTTATGTATGTTTCTATATCTGTAATGTCATAAGTTCCGTCGGGAATAACAATTACTTTTTTATCTATATAAAATTTATTATATCCTTCTTTTATATTGGGGATAGTCATAAACGTTTCAAAATCAGCTAAACCCAGGTAATATTGTTTTTCATCCTCTAAATATATGGGCGGATTAAAATCAGCAGACAAAACAGAACTGTTTCCTGATATGGCAATTGTGGTAGACATTGCAGTTTATTATTGAATGAGATATTACAATAAATAATGAGTTTATATATTTTTTTGCAAAAATTTTAGGGATAGTTGACCACATTATATGAATTAAAATTTTTGTTTATTTTCATAAGTATAAAATACATCCACTTTGCCATTCGAATTAAAATATTTGAGAAGTTCAAAAGGTGGTTTTAAATTTCCATAACTATCAAAATATATTACATTTTTGTTATTTTTAATATAAGCAGTCCAATGAGATCCTTTATTTTGTTTTTTATCCAAATTTACAATACCACATTCTTCCAGATTAATTTTATTTGGAAGTTCATCGAGCATAAAAACACCTCTAAAGCCAGTTATTTTTAATAGCTTTACATATTTAATAATATCATTGTTCGTAAGTGCTCTTTTTGGAAAACTTATTTTGAGTTTTTTTTTTTGTCTGATTGCTTTCATTTTGACGGATCCTCCTTTATAAGGTCTAATAAATAGTCCCTTTCCTTTATATGGTCTAATATATAATCCTTTCCCTTCTTTAGAAGCATTTTCCATTGCAATATTATGTCTATGTATTTCTTCTAGTTGCTGTTTAGCTGCTTTAGCATCATTTACTGCCTTAGCAATTCCTGCCGCGCCTCCACCTAGTGCACCCAGGGCGCCAAGAATGGGAAACAAAAGAGGTAGAAATCCTCCAATTTTTTTGGGTGTTCGAATGATACGTTTTTTCTCAATTTAAGTTTACCCCCTTTTGTATTTTTTAATCCCAAACCGAACTTTCTTTTACCCTTCATTATTCCTGCAACACTTAAAGCTGCAATTTTTTCACCAATAGAAGAATCTTTAGCTTTTACCCTATCCCAGGCTTTTTTTTCTAATATTTGGTCAGATATGTGTCTTTTTGATAAATCTTCAGTCTGAGAGTAAGATATATCATGTTCTTTGCAAGCGGAATCCAATGGATTTATACCAACGTCACCTCTAGTTAATCTTTTTTCCAAGTTGGTGCCGGGACCACAATAATTATATCCTGGTATATGAACTTCGAAAGGTAGTTTGCTAATTAATTTATTTACTAAACCAGAGCCTTTTCTATTACGCGTTTTAATAGTTTTTTTCAACTTATGGCGACCCACAGTCATTGAAGTTCTTTTTATACTAAAAGCACATTGACATTTTTCTGGTATAAATACTTTTACAGCTAAAAATATTTACTAGTGTGATTAAGAAGGAGGATTGAAAAACAAAAATTCTCATTACCAGTAAATAATCATGACGAAAAAATTTTAAGTCAACAGTTGAGAAAGCATGGTGACTTATTTTGCGGTGGTTCAAAAAGAGGGCTTATAGTTGGTTGCAGTGGTAGCGGTAAAACCAACGTTATGCTTACACTGCTCGAGCATCCAAATGGATTTAGGTTTGAAAATGTCTATGTTTATTCAAAGTCATTAGATCAACCAAAATATGAATATTTAAGAAAGTTGTTAAAACCTATGAAAGAAATTGGATACTTTGAATATGATAGCGATGAGAACATTATTTCACCTCATGAGATAAAGCCAAATTCCGTTATCATTTTTGATGATATTCCTTGTCATAATCAATCTATTATTAGGGACTATTTCACGCATGGAAGGCATAGAAACACCGATTGTTTTTTTATTTTTCAAGGATATTCCTCAATCCTTAAACGTCTAATTCGAGAAAATGCAAACTTATTAATTTTATTTAAACAGGACTGTTTGAGTTTAAAACATATATATAATGACCACTGTATATTGGATATGACATTTGATCAGTTTAAAAATATTTGTGCTAACTGTTGGATGGATCCATATGGTTTTCTTGTAATTGACAAAGATTGTGAAGTAAATCACGGCAGATATAGGAGTAAATTCGATTCCTTTATATATTTATAAAAGTAAAAAATTTGCAGTTTTATTTCATTTAAAACTTGTACAGCATGGATAAACGTTTAGCTCGAGAATTAATAAGATCGAGACAAGCCGTGAAGCAGAAATATCAAAGCTTGAAATTAGCTACTTCTACTGCTCAGTCCGAATTAGAACAAACTTATAGACCAATAACACAACCACTTAAACAGCTAATTTCAAGTATTGGTAAATCCGAACCATTCGATTTAAAAGAAGAAAGAGTTTCAAAGTATGAAGATTTCAAAACACCTACAAAGCTTTATAAAACATCAACTCCGACGAAAAATATTCAGAAAACAGGAAAAACTCCGTCACTCCCTACAGAACTACCAACATTTTTAAATGACAGTGGTATCACTTCTTCCTCTCCTGTAGTACAACCATTGTCATCAACTGTTATAGCAGAAACTTCAGATCCTTCTAGTGACACAACAACAAATTTAAACTTGTCAGACATATTGGAACAAACTAGAAAAACAATTCAAACCTATGTTAGTACACCATCATATAAAGATTACTTAGCAGATTTTCATGAATTACCCAGATCATATATTGATGAGGGTGTGAAAGATACACAACATAAATTTGACCATTATTATGGAATAGTTCATGACCTCGAAACGGATAAGTTTTCTTTTGGTTTAACACAGATACCGGTAGAAATTATTGGAAAAGACATTAAAGTGGGAGGAATAACGTACACAGGCACGCCAGGTTTATACGAATTGCTTTTCAAAAAAGAACCGAAAGGTTATAAGAAGGAAGATTTAGATAATTACATGAACATTCTAGCTAAAACAAATGTATATCGTAGGAATTTTGATTCAAATGAACAAGTTCAAGGAAATACATCACACAAATATGTTACAATAATAGGACCATATTTACAAAGAAAGGGGATTACAAAGACAAAAACCTTGCCAAGATTAGTTACAGCATTTAACAAACCAAAACCTCCGTTTAGAACAACTAGAGCCAAATCTACAGGAAAGGGATTAATTTTGAAAACAAACAGATCAAATACAGACTATGTATACTGGAATAATGTTAACGAAATTGTTGATAGGCTACGTTTATTAATTTCATCAAGTGATGCGGGAAATAATGCTCATAGTAACGAGATTATCTCTATTATTGAAGAATTAAGAGAAGATAAAGTAATACTATAAATAACAGCTATCAAATATAATCATATTTATTGTTTAATGAAAGCTCAACATGACAGTTGATAAATTTGGACGCCATATTTCAAAACAAAATCAAGAGAGAATAAGTGACATTAATAATTTAAAAAGGAGATTAGGTGAAAATGAAACAAATAATGAAATCTTTGCTAAAAAGCTTAAGGTTTTTGATGAAAATTTTTTAAAGTATGAAAACCAGATTAAAGGATGTTATACCTCAATTGAAAACGTTAATAAACAGTTGCTAACGCTAAATCAAATAAGTAAAGATTTGCAATTTTTAAATGAACATGTTAAAAAGGAAGACAAAAAATTAAGTGATGATATCAACAAAATTAATAAAATAATGGAAACAAATATAAGAGAAGTAATAATTGAAAAACACAAGGAAAAAATTAAACAATTAAGAACTTTTATAAAAAGGTTAGATGATGAAAAAAAAAAGAAATCAAAATAGCATTCTTAACAGTAGAACAATTGACCAACTCACTTTGGAAGAAAATCAACAATATATTTCCTTGGAAAATATAATGTCCAGTGTAATTAAGAAATTAGAACAAGAATTAAATAAAACAGAGGAGGAATTAAAAAATAGTGATAGTAGATCAACTACTTTCTTAACTGGAGAGATAAAAAAATCCTTTAATGCGTTAGAAAAGGAGATTACTAAAATTAGTAAAATTTTAAATGAAAAAAGTTATACAATACAAATTGATAAATTGAATGAATGGGAAAAAACATAAAAAAGTTATATTTCGAATTATTACAAAACATAGAAAGTGAACTTCCTTAAAATTGAATAAACAAGTTTGTTGTCATGACAACCGTTAAACAACAAGTCGTTAATGAATTACATAAACCTGCTAGAAAAAACTACAAACGCAGAAGGGTGGTAGTGAAAGGGTTAAATGATCTTTTTCAAGCTGATTTGGTTGAAATGTTACCCTATGCCAAATTTAATAAGGGATTTAAATATATCTTGATTACCATAAATGTATTTTCTAAGTATGTTTGGGCCGAACCGTTAAAATCTAAATCTGGAAAAGACGTAACAGCGGCAATGAAAAAAATATTAATCAGTGCAAAAACTCCACCAAAAAACTTGCAAACGGATAGAGGGAGAGAGTTTTTCAATGTAAATTTTCAAAATTTGATGCAACAATTTCGAATTAACCATTATAGCACGTTTTCCAATTTGAAAGCGAGTATAGTAGAAAGAGTGAACAGGACTTTAAAGAATAATATGTGGAAAATATTTAGCATTCAAGGAAATTACAAATGGTTTAATATATTAGCGGATATTGTAAAAGATTATAACAATACAAAACATTCTTCAATAGGAATGAAGCCAAAACAAGTAAATAAAACAAATGAAAATAGAATCTTGAAATCTGCATTTACTCATGCTAAAACGTTAGGTATAAAATCTCCAAAGTTTAAAGTGGGTGATCACGTACGAATAAGCAAGCATCGAGAGGCATTTTCAAAAGGTTACACACCAAATTGGTCAAATGAGATATTCCACATTAAAGAAGTTAAGATGACAAACCCTTGGACATATTTAATTCAGGACGAAGATAATCAGGACATTCTGGGTCACAAATTGTCCAAAGACTCTTGTCCTAAGTATATGAAGTGTGGGCCTTTTGTAATTTGTAGAACAGGGGTATCATTTATTTTCTGAACCTGCAGATGAATGTTGTTTATATTCACACTGGTTTGATCAACTTGAGGAAAGTAGAAATTGTTTACAATAATTCCTTGATGAACACAAATGTCTTTCCAATTTTTTTTCGGTTAGTGCGATTGAAAATCCAGTTTTTTCACCAATTACAATTTTTGGAGAAAAATCATTTAAACTAATGCCAACAAGAACAAATTTTGACAAAGAATTATTTAAAAAATAAATTTTTGAATTAAGAAGCGTTTCCAAAGGTTTATGAACCACGGCGTTGTTCATAATGACTAAACGAGACTGAAACATATTGTGTTATTCTTGTACTTAAATATTCTCATCCCCACTTTCTTTAAAGTTTCGATTAAAAGGGATTAATGAAAAAATAGATTTCCAGTTTGAAATTTGTAATAAAGATAAATAATTAAAATGGTAATGTATAAAAATAATGCAAAGTTTAATGTAACACTAATGATGGAAAAGTAATAATTTTTGAATTCGTCATAATAATTGGTACAGTTGGGGGTTAAAATTTGTAACTGATTATTTTTAAACTCTAACCTTTCTATCCAATTTGTATCAAAAATAGATCGATTTGGATAATGATACAAAATTTTAAAAAATTTACTTGCATTTTCATTTCCATTTATTCGTTCCATCCAACTAATTGTACTATTGTTAATTAATCCAATTTTCATAAATTTACAATATTTACTTAGAGTGACGTCTGTTTTATTAGAAAAACATATTTCACACTGTGTTACGCCAGGGGGATGATGAACATAAAAAACATTTTGGAAAATAAAATAAAGAAGAATAAATTGAGATCTACTGATAGTCATTAAAACAAATTAATAATTATATTCCAAATTTATTAACATTAAGCAGATACTTTCACCACGAAAGCAAAAGCAGTTGTAAAAAAATAACAATAAAATACTTAATTTAAATATATGTAAAAGTTCATAAATAAGGATATTAATAATACTATATAAAATGTGTAGCTTGAAGACTTATTTTGAATGGTTACAATTATTCGATTCCTATTTTTCCATAAACAGTTATTTAAATCACAATTCCTAGCAAATTTCTTATGCTCCACAATAGGATCATCATAACTTAACCAATCAAAAATTTCAATACCACAATAAAAACATTTACAAATATCATTGATTGAAGTATAGTAAAAGCCAGCTCCAGCTAACACTTCTGGTCTCAATTTTCCTTTCCATTTTTTAAAAGTGGAAAGTCGTTTTTCATATGTTTTAAAATAACTGTTATCAATTTCTTTGTCAAAAGTTTCTAAGCACATTTTGTGAAAGACTTATGAAGACTAACTTTGGTTTCAAAAACAACAAATTTAAATACCTTATAATATCTACATAAATATATCTAAATCTTCATGTTCTGCATTCCATTGATACAAAGCAATATCTTGGTGTCCCCAAGCTAATGTATTAAAACTATAGGGAATTTTATACCGCTTATCATCTTCGGAACTCAAAGCCAATTTATTAATTAACTCTGTAAAAATTGTATGTTGTCTAGATCGAAAAACATACATTGAACAAAAGGTTTTAGAATGATTTTCAACAACATCTTTATAATGAATAAAATCCAACTGCTTTTTAATTGCACTTTTTTTAACACCTTTTGCTTTTTTTGTTAAACTGTTTTCCGTTTTAATACAATATGCTTTTGCTCCAGTACCAAAGAAAGCAGTAATGGGTTCACCAGCATATTCATCTTTGAATTTTCCTATAACTGACTTTGTAATAGGCATTTCATGAATATTATTAAATTCATAATTAGATGTGTCAAATTTGTGAATATTTTTTATCATGTCAGAATAAATATTTGGAGTTGTGACTTCTAAAATGAACGAATCGGTATCGGTGTATAAAAGTGAAATATTTTCCTGATAAAGAGGTTTTAAAAAATTATAAAATAAATCATACATGACAGTTTTAGATATATCTAATATTGAGAAGCCTACATATATTGGTTTATTGTAAGTAACTTGAATCTTTTGCATTTGAATAGCTACCAAGTTTTCGGAAAATATTGTTAAGTGCTTGAAATATGGTTTTGCAATTAAATTCTCAGCACCATCTTTTCTTCTATTTTTTTCCCACTCTGTAACAAGTCTTACGTCAATTCTCCTATCAACATTTTCCATAGTCTTGCCATAAATACTATTATTTGCCAACTTGTAAGTATTACAATCAAATTCATTCTTTGAATCATTTCTTAATCTTGAATTCAAGTCTATATATTTTTTCAACCAATCAGATTGAGAAAACTGTAAAACTCTATGAACTTTAGTTAACTTGAGTCCATGTTCCAAACATTATTTTAATAATTGATAGTGAATAACATATTTTGATTTATCATTTAAATTGGGTATTAATTTTATGCATTTAGAATTTGGCGGTTTAAAGTTTTCTGGACAAAACGGAAAATCGTTATGATAGGAATGTAGACTTGTAGGATATTCTAAATCAACTTCTAAAACATATCCCTTATTAGATTTTTTAGAAATATTCATAATATTTAAATCATTGATTTCTTTATCTGTTAACCAAACAAAATCTCCCGTTGGAATGTGTTGTGACATTGCATAACCATACAAATTTGTTGCATCATAATAAATTATGTATTTAGTTGGCTTTAAAGGATCAAAATTTAAAAGAAATGGGTTATTAGCTTCAGATTTTCTACAAATGCAAGAGCTCACACCACCGCGAACGCTTTTTTTGAAAAAGTGTGTCATATCTGGATCAGTTAACAATTCTAACTCTATTCCAGTATAACGCAAACACGCCTCCCAGGATAAACCTGGAAAAGTGTAAAAATGAGCTGGATCGAGCTTATATGTGGATAAACAAGTGCTTCTAAAATTTTCAAAAATATCTGCCAAAAGTAAAGTATCAGAGAGAAAGTAAACGTCGGAGTATTGACCAAGAGATTCACATTTAAACAATTGCCAAACCTTTACAGCTCTTTGGTATTCTGCATCACTGATGTGCTCATCCGTTAAAGTATTATAAAATTGGTCTTTCTGAGGTAAAGTTGTTTCTTCTAATTTTAAATAATCATCAATATAACTGTAAGGAAATACACCTTTTTGCCGAATAAGTTTAAATCTTTCTTCATCATTGAAAATTTTTTTTATTTCCTTACATTGTTCATCTTTTAAGCTTTCAGAGAGTCTTGATAAAGAATGGGATAGAAATTGAAAAGAATCAATAAACCTTAATGATATATTTTTTTTCTTAGCCTTTTGTGTCTTTTTATCAAAATAGTTATCCACATGAATAAGCTTTTCAAATGAAATATATTTTTCCTTGTTTTGTGCGATAACTGTTAGTTGTTCTTTGTTTAAGCATAATTTTTTAAGAAATAGATGAGAATCATAATTACGCAAATTATGCAATATAACTGGAATAAAGTTAGGTATTCTGTAATTTATGTTGCAGAGTGAATGAGCTGGACCTCTATAAAGACCGGTTATATGACAATGATCTGCAACCCTGTCATTTAAAAGAGGTTTATTACAAATATGACAAACTTTTTCATAGTTATGATAAATTTTGTCCAGTTCGTTCAAAGGGATCATTTTTTTAGGAGCCTTTAAATATTTATTGTATATGTTATACACATCTCTTTCTAAAGAATTTATAAATAATGTATCACAATTTTGACCTCTATATTTTTCAAATTTAGAATAATTATCGTCGAAGGAACATTTAATGTAATAGGCAAATGAATGTGGAATATGTTCATATTGTTTTAAGGTGTATGAAGTATTAGGATTTTTATCAACATTGTCATTATTTAAAGGCTTTAAAATGCATTCAAAATCTGCATACACCACGAAAGGAACTTTCATTTGTTTATGATAATTTACAAATTTCAAAATATTATCATATGAATAGTTTCCAAACTTATCTTTTATTAATTCTTTAGAAGGTAGGTTAATTCGTAAATGATCACAATCATAGCTATTGTGTTGTAATAAATTTTCTTCTGTAGGGAAATATTGTAAACAACCATCGCAAATATATTTTTTTCCGTGATGTTTAGAAATTTGTGCAGAAACTAGTTTTGATAAATCTTTAATATAGCAATAATGAAAAGTTTTTTCATCATCATCACTTATTAACAATAAATTGACATGTTGATTTTTTTTATTCGATGAATAATAAAGTGGACCAATTACTTCATACCCCTTTTTAGGATTTATAATTTCTAATCCATATACATTAATAGAAATGTTATTTTTTTCTTCAAAAATCTTAATGTTCTTTAGCAACATTGGAAATTCTATACCTGACATATCCAAAACAGAAGAGTAGTGTGGGTAGGATGAAGTTTCAAAATCTAATCCGCGTGGTTGGTGAAGAGCAGACACAACTGCCCAGGCGAAGCAAAAGTTGTCATCATTCCTAATGTTGATCACAGCTTGACATCTCTTGATCTCTTGAGGAAGTTCGATAAAAGATGAGGCTCTCAGCGGATTGTGCTTGTTAACATTAATTTCCAAATGAAGTAAATTCATCAAAGCCCATCCTGCAACGTAAAAATTAAAAAATTACTTTTTTTGTTGCTGTTGTAAAATCGAAAATAAATTCTTTACCTGAATCTCTTTCTGCAAATTCGTCAGCTTTCTGGTCAATAATGGTGCAGATTTGCTCTAACAGTTCTTTTTTCTGATATCCCTGGCAAATGACTTGGAACGGCGCATTAAAAGATTTGACATCATAGCTGTCGCTGCTGGGGTTAAAATAGAAACCGAACAGTTCCATATTTAGCTTGATACATTTATGTTTCTGCAGTTCTTGACCTATTAGATGTGCAATTTTGTATTCCAAATGTTGAAACTATTCTTTCACATTTATAAAGTTTTGGTGTGAGGAAATCCTATAAGATATTATTCGTTCCCTGAATGCTGACTTGATAATTTCAACACCTTCCTCCAAGCCTATTTTGGAATTGTTCTTGTGCACACTAGATCGAAGATGTCCACCCCATAGACTTTGGTTTATATTTTTCTTGCATTCTTTACAATATTTTACAATATTTGTAGAATCTATATAAATTAAGAAAAAAATATTTTACAAAATATGACATGAAAAATAAAATGTTCTTACCTTTAACAAGCTTTGGTTTTTTCAACCAACTGTTGAGTTTTGTGGAATTTCCGTTAACATGTTTTTTAATATGTCGCAGTAAATTATCCTTTCTAGTAAAGACTTTATTACATGTTACACACTTATGCATTTCTGAAGTTTTCTGCATAATAATAATAATAATAAAATTAATATTGTGCAATTCTATTTAGTTATAGTCAAATTTTGAAAAAAGCAATTGCATTTTTGAAGTTCTTTGTATAATAATAAAATTAATATTGTGCATTTTTATTTAGTTATAGTCAAATTTTGAAAAAAGCAATAGAAATTAATTGACTTTATGAATCCATTTCTTCAAATGAGTCAACTAATTTGTCAAAGGCCTGTTTAACATAATTCACCGTACTTTCGTCTCCCTTTTTAATTGTGATCAAATTAGTTAAATTTTGAATAGCGAAACCCAGACACTTAAGGTTTGCTATTTGTTTTTTATTTTTTTTATTAATTTTAAATTTTTTTTTAATGATAAATGATGGTTTCGAAATTGAATTTTGTTCAACTGGTGAATTATTAGGAGAAATATCCGAAGTCAAATTTGCATCAATTTGTTTTTCTTGCGGATCAGAATTTACAATAGCATATGGTGAATTAATAGAAGATATAGCCGAACTTAAATTTTGATCAATTTGTTTTTCTTGCGAATCAGAATTTACAATATCATATGGTGAATTAGTAGGACAAATAGCCAAACTTAAATTTTGATCAATTTGTTCTTCTTCCGAATCAGAATTTTCACTAAACAAAAAGGGAGAGCAAATTGGTCTCGGAGAATTAATTGGCGATTTTAATGTTAAATAATTTGGATTAGATTTTTGAAAACAAACAATATCCTCATAGCTAGAATTTTGAGTTTCGTCAATGTCATTCAGTTCTTTAAGAGTTTGTTTAGTTTTTGTTGTAATTAAGTCCGTTTTGTTGTCAATAATGTCATTAAGATCGTCAAGAGTTTGTTGTTGAGTAGCTGTAAATAAATATTTTTCGTTGTTGTGTTTGTTGGCATTATTCTGAACTTGGCTATTGTAAATAATTTCATTCAAGTCCTGAATAGTTTGTTGTTGACTAGTTGTAAATACGTCTGTTTCATTGTTTTGTTGGTTTGCAAAATTCTGCATTTGAGTACATGTGTATAAGTCAAAGTCATTGTCAATTATTTTGCTACTCGATGCCAAAAAATTGTCCATTATGAAAAAAATCGTAATAACAAATAAAAATGCCACAAATGTACATAAAAATGTCACCAATATATATAAGAATTAAATCTTGCCAAATAAAAATGTTAGAAATAAAAATAAAAATTTACCAAATAGACACAATGTAAACACCAGAAAACTCGCGAGCTCTGCACAGTGTGAATGCAGAAATCAATTGCATTCGTCTCTTCGCTGAGGCGATTTTATATGCAAAAGTTAATCACATGTGTCCTTCTTAAAGTTGAACGACAATCTCTAAAAACCACTTTCCCAAGCCGATCAACAACCTTTCCCCCTCCCCCTCCCCCCTCCCCCTCCCCCCCGAACCCCTGAATTTCCGAGACTCAAATCCCGGTTCCCCAATTTCGGGCTACCCTCTTCAGGTTAAGTTAAGTTAGGTTAGGTTATGTTAGGTTAGGTTAGGTTAGGTTAGGTTAGGTTAGGTTAGATTAAAAAAGAAGAAAAGAAAAAAGGAGAAGGAAAGAAAACGAAGAAGGAAGGAAAAAGGAGAAGGAAGGAAAAAGGAGAAACATATAAAAAAGAGAAAGAAGGAAGGGAGAGAAAGAAGATAAGGTGAGGGTGAGGGGGGGTTTAAGGGGGGCGAAGCCCCCCCCCCCGAGGAAACTGACAGGGAAAGGGACAGCGAAAAAAGAAAAAAGAAAAAAAAAACTTAAGTATTGCAGGTAGTAAAAGTGGTGGTCGATGGGATATATACTTAAGAACATCCACTCGACGATCATACAGTATCATTCGCTGTAATATCAGTTGTCGATATTATTTATAACCTATAACCAAAATCGTTTTTTATCAAATATATCTATCTAAATCTAAAGCTCCTAACGATGGCAGAAAATATGATTGGAAACGCTGACCAAATTGAAGAAAATAATGTGGAGAACGCCGCTCAAATTGAAGAAAGCGAAGAAATTTTTATTAACTTGGAAGGCGATTCCATCACTTATAAACATTCATTTTTGGACAAATCATCTAGGCTTGTTAGAAGATCATTCTTGTTTAACATCGACATTAATTATATTGAGGAGAAAGAAGAAGAGATGGAGGAAGATGATCAGGAAATTGACGAAGGAGTGGACATGGATGGACAACTGCTAAATTTAGGAACCGAGGCTGACGTAAAAGTAAGCAAGTTTAGGGCTAGTGAATTATTTAATAATTTTGAAGAAAAAGATGTATGTGTTATACAAAGCTACTCTAAAATTGAAAGTCGAAGACTAGGAACATTTGCTATTTGCCTTCCTTGTAGTGCAATTCACATGAGATATTTACGGAGAGGGGAGTCCGATCATGTGAGCTGCCACTACAAAAGAGCTTATGTTGTTAGTGCTTCTGATTTACATTGTGCTATTTGTAGGATACATCTTTTTCTACTAATTCCTGAACATGCTTGCTTTTACTGCAATAAAAATGAAAAAAAAGAGATAGAAGATTATGTTGTTAAATATTAATAATAAACATAGTTTGTAAAAATGATGTGTAGATTAGTTCAACAATATTAATTTTAAATATAGGTTATAAACGTAATGGGTAGATAATGTCAAAAATATTAATTTTAAATATAAATTGTAAAGATAATTCAACAATATTAATTTTAAAAAATGTCAACTGTTACTATAAACGGTTATATATTTTCAGTGCTATATGCAAAATACTTCTTTTTATTCTAACATCTGACACTGTATTTGTAAATGAAATAGCTAATCATATGTAAAAAAGTGTCGATTATGTCAACTGCTACTAGAAGCACTCATATAACATTTTGTTAACGTTTGTTTCTGTATTCAATTGAGTTTTCTCTTACTTGCAAATTATATTAATATTATTAGTATAATTAAAAAGTAGTAGATTAGGCTATGCCGCGGCCGGTCCGACAATCAAAACCGTCATTTTTACATGTAAATTCCCATAAGAAAATTTAAGCTTCGATTTGCAAAAGTGGTGCCATTTTAGGGTGTGGCACTTTTTGTGTAAACCCATAACAATTGTTTTGTTATGGAATGTGAAAATTAGTATGTATTAAAAAACTTGTTAGATCATTGTTGTCGTTTCAATATAGGAAAAGGAAAAAATGTGTGTCAATTATTATATATATATATTTACATTTACTTTTTTTTACAAAATTATTTGTTACCAGAGTTTTCACAAACACAAATTATAAAAAAATATTATCCTCTTTTTAAAATTACAACAAAATGATGTCTAATTACATCTTTGAAGATTTGTACCAAATAGTAATATCTAGTGCGACATACAGGACAATTGTTTACCATTATAGAACAACCATTTTCATCATTCCATCTTAAAATACATTTTAAACAAAAAATGTGGGAACATGTATTTGGTCTACATGAATCATAATATTCGATTATTTCAAAACAAATAGCACAAAACACTTTTTTCTCTTCACTCTCAGTTTTATTCAAATTTTTTAAAACAATCCCATTATTTTCTTCTCGAACTAATGGTATATTTTCTTCTTGAACTCCTGGTATAATTTCTTCGAGGCTAATTGTCTGAAGCGGAATGGATCGATTTCTTTCTCCAACTGATTCACTCATTTTATTTTAATATTATTATTAATAGATTTATTCAACAGATTTTTTTCTTTTAACAGTCACTCGTACCTTAACATACTAAAATGATCTTGATGCACCTATTTATAAGACTTAAGAATGCAAAATCAAATGTGGGAGAACAAAGAGAAAAAATTAAAAATATGATGCGAATGAGAATAAAAGGGGAGGAAGTTAAGAATGAGGGACATGAGAGAGAGGAAGAGGAGGAGGAGGAGGCGCTCCCCTATTATAACTACTCAGTTGTGTTCATTAAAACAGTTTTGTTAGTTTTATCAGGCCTTAACACCGTTATTTGTGGATTAGATTTAATAAATGTTTTACATCTCTTAATCTTTTTTTTAATATTAGCTTGAAATGTGTTATTTTTACTTTTTATGTCTTATTTTTTACTGTATGATTAGTAATAACGTTAACGATCTGTTCACGAATATGCACGAATATTATCTTTTATTATTTATAGTAGCCTCAATACTTGCGATATACTCTGTTACTGGTAAATCTCTTTCTAGAGCTAATACTTGAGCTATATCTATAGGAATTTTCGTATCAGAAATGTTTTCTAACCAATTAGATTAGACGTGTCCACCACAGTCCCATTATCTATGTGTTGATTTAGTAATTTGATAATCTTATTCTGATTTTTTTGTTTTATATTTGTAAACTTGATTTTAGTTTTCTTTTTTTCAAAAAACATAAAATCATTAATTAATTGCGTTGGTAAAATATTTTAGATTTTTCTGTGTTTTTATAATTTTTTGATTTAGATGATTTATTGGCTTTGTGGTTTCAGTGATTGTTAAATTTAGAATTTATTATTTTTTATTTAGCTAGTTTGTTATACCACCATGAAATTTCTTTAAGTAAACGTTTTGCTTCGTACTGATTTCAAATTTTTTCAAAAAAGGACATACTTCTGTAGCAATTCTTCACCCTTTGCTTAATATGATATATCTTCGTTTTCTTGAACCATTCATTTGTATAAAGTTTGACGATTCGCCCTTGGATTCAAGGCTTTGTCAAATTATAATTAATGCTAAAATATTTTTACATTAGCTGAAATATATAGTTAAAACAGACGAGACAGTTTTACATATTAAAATAACACTAATATTAAAATGATAGGTACTCTCACTCAAAATAAGTTTTTATATTTTACATGTTGAGTTGGAGTTTAACAATGCAGTAAAACTAAGGTGGCAGACATCGATCGTGCTACTTGGTTTATCAGCCTTTTTTTTTCGGTTGATTTATATATTATAAAATTAAGTTATATATCTATATATTTATATATCTGACTCAAGTTATCGATATCGTTCTTGTCATTGAGAGATAATTTTTCATTTTTAATATACATCATTTCCTTATTATAATTTAAGTGTTCTGATAAAATTTTAGTTCTCCTGTATTGGAATTCATAGCTTATAACACTATACTTATGACCATTTAATCTATTTGTTAGGTATTGGGTTGTTATATTTTCCTTGCACAAAATTTGAAATCGATCTAATACTTTTATTAAACTGCCATTTTGCTTAGTCATTTTGGATTTGTTCAAAGATCTTACCAGTTCATTTCTAGGTAATACTTTATTTTTGTGCAAAATTTGAGCTGCAGTGGATAAGTAGTTTTTTAGTAATATTTTTTTTAATTTCAATCGTTTAAGTTATCCTCAAACCAAAATTTGAAGTCAATTGTTTTTCACTTTTTTTCGATGTGTACGACAACGAAGTGCACGGGCTCAGTAAGTAATATTAAAATACAATAAAATTATGGAATGAAAAATTTGTTCTGGCAAAATATCTAATAAAATGTAGTTAAAAGTTAAATCTATTTAAATCATATACAAAAGGAGGGCTTAAGTCACCGTTACATATTATATGCAGTGCTTGATTTGTATAGGTATTTGTTTAGGTTTTACGTCACAGCACAGCTAAATTAACTAATGATAAACAACAGTATTAATCAAACCAGGGAAATCCTCACGTTGTCAAGTTAATCAGGCCAGCCTTGCAGTTTTTAATTTTATGCATACGTTTTTTTTATATAATAGGTACATCGCCTTTATATGCATACTTTTGAATTCTACGTAAAATACATGTGGTTTTTATAGAGAATAATCTACTTATTTATAGGTATTACTGACAATAATTGTTACTTTTAGCTTTTAATACTTCCAAGTGAATATTACGTTTGCTCATCCTTTAACTATTCTGTCCCATATTTATTTATGTATGTATTCTTGTATTTTAATATTTTTTTAATAAAGTTCGCACAATAAACGAGTCGTGAAAAATTGGGTATCACTACGTACTAGTAAAAAGTTCCCTTGTACCTGTCCGTATGTTTTTATGCGCTAATATCAAGAACTACTTTAGGGATTTTTATTCGGTTTTCATCAATAGAGAGTCAGATTTACGAGGAAGGTTTAGATGTATGAATGTTTTGTGTAAATTGGTCAAACTTGTGATGATATATATCGTTTAACTCGGAAAAAATCGGGCATCCTAAGACCTGTCCTGGCGTGCTCTGCGTAAATCGATAAAGCAGAAATAATGCATGCTGAAATTGGTCCTCAAAAATGGTTCTGACTAAAACCCCGGGACACTATATGTATAGGCTATTAAGATTAACTTGCAATAACAAAAAACTTACATTTAACTGAAACTGACTTTTTCTGATTTAACCTATTTTGTGTCTCCCACGGTTTTCCTTGTTCCCATGTACGTCATTATATTCTGGATATCCTGTATATATCTATATATGTATTTAAATTTAAGAAGCTGAAAATGCAATTAAAATAATATATATGAATTTAAACGGTACTATACCTTACGAATTCTAGCAATAAATGATAGATTTTTCTTAAAAACACATCAACCCTTTATTATTACAATTAGAAAATTAATCAAGAAAAGATCTGCAAAATAGCTAATACCGCCTAGCAAACTTGGCAACACTGAATTGGTCATTGTTGACAAACAAGTAACAGTGGAAAAGAGAGGGTCTTGGTTGGGTTTTACCCTCTCTCTCTCTCTGACTGCCTCTCCTTTTTTATAACTATGCTTAAAATTAAAATTAACTTAAATCTATTTTAAGATATCGTCAATATTTTTTTTCCCACGGTCTATCTTTAGGGGGTTGGGAGGAGGTGTTATTGGGTTTTAAGTGGCCCGACCTTGTTGTTTTTGTCAAGGGCGTTTACGTGAGGGGGCTTCTTACTTCGCAGAAATAGTTAGCTATGTAGACATATTTTGGTAAATCCTGAGCATGGAAACCATAGCAATGTATACTTTATTGGTCATAGGTCACAATACTTAGTATATCATTTAATTTAATTCATGATTCATTGAACGCGAATAATATTAGGAGGAAAATTCTACAATTAAAGAAGATGGGTTTAAATAATTTAATATATATTAAATTACTATTACATTACAATACTATTGCTATTTAATAAAATATATATTTAATAAATATATATTTTATATCTTATTTCTTTTTTGTTTATTTTTTCTTACTTTCTTACAGAGTCGGTTTTCCTATCCTTTCTCTCTTTTCTTTAATTTCTTTTTCGTTGTTTTACCCAAGCCGAACAATGTTGTATGAAAAATAATGATAGTTGTTCATCAAGTAGAACATTCCATAGTCAAAATACTTGTGGCGCTCCACAAATCGAAATGTTATTTGTCATACATCAATATATGAGGATTCATGAGGAAGATTTAGATATATAATTTATGAATATTTTGTGAATATTGGCCAAACTTGTGATGATATATATAAAAAAGATATACTAAAAATCAAAATTTAATTTTAAAAAAAACGGTAAATTTCTTTTACCCGGAACTTTCCTCGTTATAAGTCTTTCTTTTTATTAGGAATAGTGAAGTGATTCAATTTAGTTCGATACATAGTCATTTAGTAACACATATACTGTCTTTTCAAACATTTATATTGGGCACCGTTTTGTTCCACCATATTGGATTCCTACCAATATTTTACCAGTTTCTACCTATGACGCACTTGATTTTTGGATACAATTTAAAATAAATTGAATAAGTATATATCATATTTAATTTTTCTGCAAAATTTAAAGTCAATTGAATAAAAAGGTTTTTACGTTGAATTTTTAAACATTTGGCCACCGTTTTGTTTCGCCATCTTGAATTCGTACCACAACTTTACGAGTTCATCTCTATATCACACTTATTGCTTGCACAAAATTTGAAATTAATCTAATAAATAGTTTTTTCGGGCTGATTTTTTAAATAATTTATTAGGCCATCGTTATCGGCCGATAATCGGTTTTTTAATGATATTTTTAACAATTCACTAGACCGCCATCTTGTTCCGCCATACTAGGTTTTTACCAAAATATTACCAGGTCATCTTCATGTAATCCTTAACGTTTGCTCAACATTTGAAAACAATCGGGTAAGTAGTTTTAGAGACGCTAAAACGTGCACATATGTAAAACCTGGTGATTTTTTCACGATCAAAAACATTTTATGTGGACGCTATTTTGTTCCGCCGTCTTAAATTCGTACCATAATTTTACCAGTTCATCTCTATACCGTAATTAATTATTCCGCAAAATTTAAAATCAATCCATTAACTAGTTTTTCAGGCTGAATTTTTAAATATTTTATTAAACTGCTATTTTGGATTCGTACCAAAATTTTACGAGTGGATTTTCTCATCATGCTCGATATTTTTGAAAAATTTGAGGTTAATTGGATAGTTTGTTTTTAGTAATAATTTTTTTAACATTTCACTAGGCCCCCATTTTGTTTCGCCTTATTTGATTTTTGTCAAAATGTTACCAGGTCATCTCGGATTAGTAGCTTGTTAGCTATACTGCGAATAGACAGACAGACCGGCGGAATTGAGAAAACATGTTTTTTTGGCATCTGGAAACACTGAAAGGTCAGGATCTGAAAAAATCTCGGAGGGTGATTTTTCCCGATTACAATACTTCCCTTTTACGAGGGATGCAAAAATCAAATATAAAAAAATTTCATCCAAATCTATTCCATTCTCGATTACCTGTTTGAATAGCGAGGCTGATCCTGATGGCCGCCATTTTGAAAACAAAAGTTAACTTGTGATATATCGTTATAAAGTTAATTTTGATTTAATACGATTGTCTATAAAAATATATAGGGTACTCTTAAAAATAAAAAATTGGAGGTCACTTTCGGTAACACCGGAGTAACTTGTTTTTCATAGAAAATTTGCCTCTTATTAAAATAAATTGAATAAGCAGTTTTTTAAACATATTTAAAAAAAGCATTATCCACCATGTTGTTTCGTCATGTAGAATTTGTACCAAAACTTTACAGGTGTATCTCTATATCACATCTAATTTTTGTGCATCATTTAGTAACAAGGTTTTTTACGTTGATTATATTATAAAGATTTTATTTAATCGCCATTTTGTTCGGCCGTCTTAAATTCGTACCACATTTTTACCAGTTTATTTCTATATCATACTTAATTCTTGCACACAATTTGAAATCAATCTAATAAGTAGTTTTTTGAAATATTTTGTTTTGTCATCTTGGATTCCTATATAACAGTTTTAGTGCAAAATTTGAGATAAATTGGATTAGTTTTTTGGTCATATTTTCTTTAACATTTCACACAGACAGATAGTCCTACAAACATAGAAGGAATTGAAAAACACAAGTGTTTTAGGCATCTAGGAACCCTAAAACATGAACATCTATAAAATCAAGGAAGGGTGACTTTTCACGATTACAAACATTTTATTTAGCCGCCATTTGGTTCCGCCATCTTGAATACTTACCACAGGTTTACCAGTTCACCTCTGTATCATGCTTAATTCTTGCACAAAATCAATCTAATAACTAGTTTCTTAGGCTGATTTTTTAAACATTTTATTAAGCCACCATTTCGTTTCGCCATCTTGGATTCATATCAAACTTTTATCAGTTCACTCAGACCGACAGACAGACAGACCGACAGTACTGAGAAAATATGTGTTTTGGCATATAGGGACCCCGAAACGTAGATCTGAAAAAATCTCGAAGGGTGATTTTGTTACGATTGCAACACTAGAAGAAGTAAAAAAAACAATACTAACTAAAAATTGGAAATTATAGATGGTAAAATAGAAAGATAGCACCAAAAATTGTTAGACAACATGGCGTTGAACTTAAAGACTGGCTGTAAAAATATTTGCCTAATCAGGTACTCATTTGCTAAAAAAAACACATTTTTCAAAAACAATTCTAATTCATTCAAATTCATCAAAAATATATTTTTTATTAACAATCATTGCAAAAGAAGTAGTTTTTTCCTTGTGATATTGTTTATTTTAGAATTTTTTGTTATATTATGTTTTGAAAAGACGACACATAAAGAGTTTTTATAGTCACATTTTAATCTAAATCTTTACAAGGTATCATTAAACACTCCGAATCAATTTGAATTCGGTGAATATTGGCATTGTCGCCCCCCCCCCCTCGCCCCATTTACTTGATTAAGCCAAAAGAAACAATTGCCAAGTAGATTGCGGGTTCCTGGTTGTAAATATTATTTTATAAGAATGCGACAACCACTTTTTTCGTACCAATAAAATTAAAATGTTATTATATTGTATAACAGATTAAAAATTATAACTGGTTAAACCTATATAAATACTTGATGTCGCTTTTAACATACATGCTATTGTTTAAATAATCTATATTTAATTTGTAATAATGGTTCGCAGTACGTACATGTACGATGCAATTTGAATTTATTCAGAGGAAATATTAGCTTTTTATTTTCAACATTATTTGGTAGATAATTATTTTATCTTTTTATACCTAAGCAAATATTATTAATCACGGTGAATATGGCGACGTCTGATATATTATTTTGTTATCGATTTTTGTTACGTTGATATTGTATTTTTTTTGTGGTGTTCTCAGAATTGAATATGAAATATGAATTACCTATTTTATTAATTTAAAACAATGAGAAGCAGTCTGATTTGTCGGTTTGACGACCGATTGTGGATTCAAAGGTAGCAGGTTCGAATGGCGTTGGTATTTACAAGTGTAAAATGTATCTAAATCAAAAGCCACTCCCTCCGGTTAGAGGTTGGATTTCTCGTGCAGTGGATAGGGTTAGTGCAGACAGGGCTTATTTTTTTTAAAAAGCCCGGGCTTAGAGCCCCATTATCCGACGGACCGCGTGCTCGGTTCGACTATGATTTTTTTAAACAATAAAAAATACTTTATTTGTAAATGAAAATCTAAAAGCTTATTTTATACTTTGCAGCTTGTTTATCTGTTTAAGCCAAAAATAGAATGTTTCTTTTGTCTGGATTTCTTTAGTTGTTTTCTTGAGTGTGCTTAATAAAACTAATGTATTTCAGCTTCAAGAAAAAACTGGCCTGAGAGGACCTCGGATTGGATAGTGTCCTAGGGTTTACCAAAAACAAAAATAGGCCCTGGGTTGCAAATATAGTGTATTTGCCAATTTTCTAGCCGTAAAACCCTAATCAAGCTAAGAGGCGTACTTACTACTTAACACGTCAGATATTACACTGGGGAACAAATTTCAACTTTTTTTTTTCTTGAACAAAACCTATTTTTTTTAATCAACTACACTCAAATAACTAAAAATTACCTATTAATAAATATGCTTATACAATTAACATACAAAATACAGATAAAAATGTATTATTGCTTCAACAAAAGCAATTAAAAAGCACTTTTTTATCATTGAATCTAAAGTTTACACACTCATTTTGCGCTTCTTAGACTGCCTCTTGAAAGCAGTAACAGTCCAGCAGTAGTCGGCTAACATATCAACGTTCCATTTTCCATGATACCTTCTTTCCATTTTTGAAATATCCTGGGGGGAACCTCTCGCCGTGCTCGTCTCTTGCAGGACCACAATAATCCAGATGAGAATCCAGGAAATAAATTTTCAACGAAATATTACACCCTAAGTTTTGGTAACATAAAAGAAGTTTGGCAATCAGGTCTTTATGGTTTTCTGCTTTTATGTTTCACAAAAAATGTTCTTGCCTTCAAGTATGGAATCGAATTGCGCATCCCCGAAAAGTTTCCTAATCTGGAGACCCACAAATATTTTCTCTTTAATTTTAGCGTCACTAGGGACCTTTTCTTTTAAATAACTGAAAGCACGGCCTTCTTTGTCCATGGCCTTCATAAAATTTTTTATAAGTCCTAATTTTATATGATGTTGCAGTCGTAAAATCTTTCCAGGGGGAACTAATGGCCCTTAAGACTTTCTCGGTGGCCAAATTTTCTTTCTATAGAGATCGTGCTCGACTGTCCCATTCGCAGAAGAAGCAGCAGTATCTGGTATAACCTAGCAACATTCCAAGCAAATTCGCAACAAATTTTAAATTCCCACAAATTTCCCATTTATTTCTTTCATATTGTATGGCCAACAGTAACTATTTCACATTGTTATACATTTCTTTCATGCGGACTGCAAGACCAATTGGGACTGAAGGCAACTTGATTCCATTATGGAGTAACATAGCTTTTGAGGAATCAATGAAAAGTCTCCAGTCTTTTGGATCATAGTCCAGATTTAAAGCTGCCATTAATCCTTCAATATCCCTACAGGCTACCAAATTGTTTTCTATGTTAAAAAATGGTGTTAGGTTTTTCTGACGGCTTCAGTACACAGAAACTTTTACTTTATCTTGAAGTAGATTTCATTGTTGCAAATGTTCATTGAGATGCCAATAGTTCTTGTTTTTTTCTGGGGCAATTCTAAATCCCGTATAAGGTCACTTAATTCATTTTGACTTATTTTGTGAGCTTTTTTACTAGGAAGTTTACAGACAAAATCGGAGCAAGATAAGGTTGATGGGTCGGCGACATTTTCCCGTATACTGCCGTTTGAGGTCGTTTGATCGTCATCAGAATTAAGGATATTTTCCTGAGGTGAATTAGGTACAGGCAATTCGTCACTACGAAGCACTGGGCGTATGGCTGATTGTAAATTTGGACACTGTATCGCAGACCGAAGGGCAGGTGTCAAGCAAAACTAACAGTCAGTAACGTGGTCTTTCGGTTCTCGCCAGATCATAGGAACAGCGAACGGAATCGTACGTTTTTTTTCCACTTAGCCAGCCGCGAATGTTGGACGTCATTTGTTGCAGCAGTTATGGGGAGCCCAATTTTTATCCTGGTCTCCAACTTTGCAGCCAATACAAGTGGTAAGCCTTTTTTATTAATGGGCTAAAAGTACATTTTTATTTCACAAAAGTCACTTCACCACATATATAACAAAAATGATCCGGCTTATTTACACAAACTCGCGACATGTTGCTCAAAACTCTCTAATTACTTTCTTACATACGAATAGCCTCTCGATCAACTGGTGTTTAAAATACAATTAACTAACAATTTAGGATTTATATTATATGTATTTAAAGCCCTTATAAAGTACACCTGGTATAACAAATCCAGGTATTTCTCATTTAATGGTCGAACTTTCCCGTACATTAAGGGCGGGTAGGTAAATTGTCATAATAAGCATGGATCTATAAAACCGAACGCAACTGAGACTTTTGCTAGACAGATTGTTAGTTAGTATAATAAAATAAGTAAGATTTTGCAATGTTGGACTCGAAAACATTTTTGCTGTTCCCCAGTGTTCTTAATATCGTGTGATTACTAATTGCCCTCAGTTCATTCGGGCCAACCACTGAAGTACAGTATGGAAGCTTTCACGGCTGGAGACAATTAAGAAATCGTGATTCTTGGGATAAAACCGTGTTAAATTGGAATTTTTATCCGACGTTTTGCGCGAAATATCGTAAAGTAATTCCAAGTTAACATGATGTAAACCCAAGACTCCCAATTTCTTAATAGTGAGTAGTTGACTTTAAGTTCAGTGCTTCAAATTCATCATCGTGTAACTGAAGCTACTGAAATAACTGAAACTAAATTAAAAAGTATGTAGAAATCAACCGATGGTGCGAGATGAGATTAAAGAAAAATAGACAAAGATCACGTCCTAAATCTATAGATAAAATCAGTTCTAACCAGTAAAGGAAGAAGTTAGTTAAAGAATATCCGCAATATCTGTATAGAACAAGGTTATGTCCAATTCAACAAACAAAATGAAGGTCTGGCAATGGACTCACCTAATTCTCCTTTATTAGCTGATATCTTTATGTCAGTTTTTAAAAATATACCTTTTCTATGAAAAATTTATTAATTTCACATATTGTTTATTGCAGTCGCTACATAGATGACGTTTTTGCATTTCGGACAGTTAGAAAATTGAACCAATTTTTAGAGTTCATAAATACATTAAATCGCAGAAAAGTAGAATTCACAAATATTACAATTATGAAAACTCTAATAAATCAAACTGTTCGAAATCAAAATACATTTCTTTGCCTTTCATAAATGGTTCATCCCAACAATTTCAAAAACTGTTTATAAAATATAACATCGTGACAAGCCACAAAGGATATAACTTGCTGGCAAAACATTTCAGTAACTTAAAAACAAAAACGCCAATTAATAAAAAAAAATAGTTTATCAGATTCCTTGCAACAATTGCAACGGTGTTTATATTGGACGAACAAGCCAATATTTGGAAACCAGACTAAAAAGTCACAAATACGACAAAAAACACCACCGCATTAACAAACCACGAAATATCCAAAAATCATACATTCAACTATGAATAAGCTAAAATATTAAAAACCGAACCTCAATTAAAAAAGGGATTTTTTTGAAATGGCTGAAATTTATAAAAACAAGGATGCCATAAACAACAAAAAAGGTATTAAAAACCTAATATATATATATATATATATATATATATATATATATATATATATATATATATATATATATATATTTATTATAATCACCAACAGTCGAAGTATTTGTCTGATTCTAATACAGTGAACGTCTTAATAATTTTAAAATATAAAATAAATGTTCCAGTATACGTCAGAATATGTATAATCTAGTGGTATTATTTATTTGATAATTTTACGTTCTATGGTAAGTCTTAAATTTTAAATACTTTTATTTATATATAGAAATTGTGCTAAAAATCTTTTAGGTTTGAAAAAGACCAAAACTATGGTTCGAAACGTTACCAAGGCATCAAATATATGTTTTAAAAGATACCTTCTAATTCGCTGTTTAATATAATGACCTTAAACCCAGAAAATTAGGAAAAAAAATATATTATTGAAAATGGGTCAAAGAATACAAAAACATTATATATATATATATATATATATATATATATATATATATATATATGTATATATATATATATTGTTGATATAAATATTTCACAGTTTAAAAACAAACTGATAAAATACTTCTATTCAATAAGGATAAAGTTGACAGGGATAGCAAGTCAGGTGTTTACGAAATAAGTTGTGAATATTCTGGAGCTGTCTACATTGTGTAAAAGGGAAGGAGTATAACGACAAGAATTAAGGAACATCGACATTCTAATCTGAACAATATAAAAACTATGTGAATTTCCGCTCATTGCTTAGAGAATAACCATTCTATAGATTTAAACGACTTAAAAGTTTTACACATTAAAATAAAGGAAAACGTCTAAATATCTTGAAAAAAATTGTTGATTAATAAATCGTTCAATGTTTCATGCATTCCCGTTTTGGGTAGCCAAAAATTTTAAGACGTGTTTATGATTTACAGGTACACAATATCTGCTTTGCATATAAAAATTTGTCAGTGGACTGCAAAGGATTATTTAATCACTTACGACCTATAAAAGGGACAAATTGTTTTTAACTCATTTAATTTCCAAGAACCATTAATTACTTAAAATGAGACAAATAACTCAGTGGCTGGTATTTTCGTAGGCGCTGATAAATTATTTATTTTTTTGCGAACTGATATTTTTCTTTTTATCAATCATTTAAGCTTATTATAATAACTATAAAACTGAGCTGTAAAACTTTTTACTTATAATTCTGCTCTGCTGCTTCACTTGTCATCATTTAACTGGATACTGAACACTATTGTTACTCTAATTGAGCTCAAAAAGATACATAACAAATGATATGTAATTCTTTTGTAATTAAAACAATAGTAAAACGAAAATTCTTCAGAAAATTACTAATAAGTGAATTTTTATTGTAATAACAAGAAACTACAACTGAGTTATCTTTACAAAGGTTTGACCTTTTAGATACAAACCAATCAGTGATTAGATCGAATTATCAGTCTTGACGGGAATAAAAATCAAAATACACTTGTTCTTTTAATTGAAACAACAAATTATTTACTAGCCCTTAACTGGCTGAATAAGAAAGTAATTACTTTTACTTTCAAATCAGTACTTCTAATACTAAAGCGAATCACTAGTACTCTTCTAATTCCACGAAATGGCTCGATTCTAAACGCGTCTCAACCTCGATTATAATTCAAGCCAAACTTAAACATTATATTTGCATCTCATTCCTTTTTGTCACATAGTAACACCCCATCTCAGTACGGTTGATTGGCCGGTGGCAGCGGGAAAAAGGGGGAATCTCAACAAGATGGTTGTTAATTTAAAATCACATATTCAGTTGATTTTTAATATAAATTACTATAGTCTATTTCAGGAATGTATAGAGTAATAAAAACTCATTAGGTATGCAAGAGGACTACAGAGTAACTCACCAATAATGTATGCCACTTCCATAGTTTGGCACTGATCTCGTTGCAAAATTCTTTCTTTTTATCAAGTGGGGGTAATACCACCCGGTTTCTAGTCAATTTATACGTTTTGCGTATCGTTATCCGTTCATAAACATTGAAAATGGTATGCGGTTGGATAGTTATAGAAATAATTTAAATTTAAAGACATTTTATTTTAGCACAGAAAAAATTGTATATAGTATGTTTAAAACATATATAGATAAAATAATAATTATTATTATACAACAATTAAATTATAATAGGTTATATTCTTCGTCAACTGAGGAACCGTCATCACCTCTTGACAGGGCCGACCGTCTGATCGATCAGGTTGTCAAGATCCCACATTTTCTCCTCCTGTTTAATCACATGCTGGACTGCTTTTCGTCAGTTCTCTGGTGTCACTTCCTTAATGGCTTGCTCAAACAGTAGCTTAACATCTTTCATTTTAAATGTCGTGGTTTGTCTTCCTACAAATCCTTTCACTTGCGCTCAAATAAGTTCTCTAGGATTTAGTTCGCGATGATATGGCGGTAAGCGCAGCACAGTTACATTGTATTTTTCTGCTTTATCTTCCACGGTATATTTCATAAAACGATTTTTGTGTATATTTGCTATGGCTGGTAGTTCTTTATCAAATTGGGTTTAAACACAATATCTTGGGTAGTTAGCCAGTCGATAATTTCTTCTTTTCTCTAAGATGAAGTTGGTGTCTTCTGTGTGCGCCGTGAATGATAGCTTGCGTTATCCATAATCACTACCGAATCAGCCGGATGATATTTATATTTCACCAGAATAGTCTTCGAAAACATCCATATTCATGTGCAATTATTAGTCTCTTCCCTTTTCCCAAGGCATTATAATATCCGTTGCCAGGCCTTCAATGAAATCTTGGCGGGCACTGGTTATATTTTTGTCTTGCTACATTTTTTGTACTATATAACCTTCATTGACCCACTTCTCATCAAGATAAAACATATTTTTTTGCTCCCTGCGGTACTTGTTTATATTTCGGGTATGCTTTTCCCAGGCAAAATCCAGATTTTTTAAAGTTGTCCATAAGACATTTGTAGTTATCAAGGGAATACTGTCATCTTAGCCAAGCTCCATCAAAATTTTATCAAAAGTGGGTATTTCTTTTTTAAAATAAAAAGACTGAACTTTTCTTTTGCTGGTCTTCCTGGAATTTTCTTGGGAAGTTCCACTTGAGCTGCTACCTTTCTCTCCCGCAATAATTTGAATACGCCTTTCCAATTCTAGCCATTCGGGAACGTAGTTCAACAATTTCCTGTAAAATTAGGATAATCGTGTACATTTAAAATATTAACTTTTTCACTCACTGATAGTGGATAATTATTAGAACATCTTTTTGTTGACGTGAGTGAGGCCATTATATTAATATTCTTATAATACTTGTAACAGTATGCGTAACAGCAAATACTAACATGTTTAACATACAATTAAGAAGTATTTATAATCTGTGTTTTATTATCTGTCTCCATAAAGTTCTAGCCTGTTATGTATGCATTGTGTAATAAATGTAATCTATAGAGTAATAAAACTTCATTAGGTATACAAAAGGACAGGGATTTAAAAGGTTTTTTATTTCCATAAAGAAAGTTTACCTACGCCTATGGACGAACCCGAAATTTAGCCAACCTGGACGGAATTCCTCATTTTATTACTCTAAACATTTCTGAAACATACTATAGTGTTCCGCTTTGATATTAGCGTAAATTTTATACAGTCTGGGTAAACTTACATTGAAACTAAAAGTAATTACTTCTTTTTGCCAGTTGGTAAAAAAAATATTTTACACTTGAAACTTTTTATTGCTCAAAATGAGATCATAAGAGTCGGAGGTCGTCTCGAAAATACAAATATATCTTTCTAACAAAAACATCCTATCTTGCTCCCAACAACCCAATTGTAAATTTACTCTAGTTAGTCAAGAGTATTTAAGACTCGGATATGCTGGAACTCAAACATTTTTCTACATTTTCAAAGCTTCGATTTTGGTCACTTAAGAGCCTCAGAGAAACCAAGTCCATAGTTCGAGATATTTATTTGTTTTAGATTTCGTGCTAAGCCCGCCTAACAAATCATGACAGATTCACCTGAATGCCTTGTAGGTTTGTCAAGACCTTTTCTTAAGGTTGGAATTGACTATGGCGGGCGATCCTTTTTTCATAAAATCTCGACTCAAAAAGGCTCCAATTAAACTTTTACTGATTTATCCACACAAGGTTTTATATTAGCCTTAAACAGATTTTTACTAGACGTAGTCACCCTTCACAAATTCTTAAAATAAAAATACCTTCTATTAGCAGCAGGTTAGGCGCCGGCCCCGGAGCACGACAGCCCGGAGGGAACATCGATAGAGCTATATTACTAAAATAACATATCTAATGTAGGTTCGCATGAAACGGGAATTGAGATATATATTATGTTCCTATCTATTTTCTAGATATTTCTATATATTATGTTCCTATCTATTTCTTAGAGGCGCACGAAACGGGAATAATTCTCAACAATGAATGATCACCTCAACTTCTCAAGGGTTCATCTCGTCTCGTTTCGATTTTGTCTAATCTCGTCTCGCCTCGAAATTTTGGTCGAGACGAGACGAAATCAAGGCCTTGTCTCGTCTCGAAAAATCTCACCTCAACTATTAACCTATCCGATTAAAGGTTAAATAAATATGTTCAATGAAAATGCAGATTTAGCTTTAAATTGTCTTCTGCTTGATAAATTTAGTTGGTCACAATAGTAATTTATAAAATAATCGCATTTTATTATCAGATAGCTGAAGCAATGGATCAAATTAAGCTAATACATATAATATATAATGCTTATATTTTAAATTAAAAAAAAAATGTATTATTAAAATCTATACAAAAACCCGTGGCAATCTTGAAAATTAAGCTTGATTATTAAAATATTGTAATATTAATAAATTGCTTGTATTTCATATTATATAAAAAAAATATTAAAATCTGTAAAAAAAAAACGTGACAATCTAGAAACTACCCTTATTTTATAATATATAGAAAAGAGGATAACAATCCAAATAGGAAACTAAGCAATCTAGAAACTCAAAGCTTGGGTATTAAAATATTATTAAATTGCTTATATTTCATATATAAAAAATATTATTAAAATCTATAAAAAAACGTGGCAATCTAGAAACTTAAGCTTGGGTATTAAAATATTGTAATATTTAATAAATTGCTTATATTTCATATTATATAAAAAAAGATTAATAAAACCTATAAAAAAAAAACGTATGTAGTAGTCAAATTTTACCTAGATGTGAAAATAAAAAAAATTCCCATATGTTGTGGACCTTACCTCTGGTGACACTGTACATCCAACATAATTTACCATCGAATTAGAGTCCAATATTCAATACGTTTTTTGGATGTCAAAATTACCAAGCTTCCTAGCAGATTGGATTTTTAAGTATACAGAAAACCTACATATACTGCTTATCATTTATGAAAGCTCAAATCATTATTTTTGTTTAAATTGTCTTCATTTTATAGTTATATTTATGCAGCTTTGACACTCCCTCTTTCAACTGAGCATCGACAAGCGGAATTAGAACTTATTAAGCAAATCTCGATCAATAACGGATACAGTCCTTATCTCGTAGATAAAATAGCTAATAAAATCAATTTTAAAAAACTGAAACGCCAAGCTTTTCCCACTGAACCTTTAAAAATCCCAATAAATATTTGTCATTTCCTTATCTAGGATCATGCTCCGAAAAGACAGCTAACATCTTAAATGGCTGTAGCGATACAGCCAAGGTCGTCTTTAAAACAACTACGCTTTTAGTCAATAACAAAGACCACCAAAAAAGTGGAGTTTATAAACTTAGCTTTAGTTCCTGTGATGCTTCATATATGTTGGCATGACTTGTAGATCTAGAGGTCAGAATTAAAAAACACCTCAATAGACCATCCACTTTTGCCCTTGGTTTTCATATTAAGTTTAATAAACACCAGCTTTCTCCTTCAAAAAACAGCAAAATTTTACACAACATCAACTCAAGGGGCTTAAAACTTAACCCTTATGAGGATTTAGAAATAAATAGAAATTCTCAGAAGAGCCCTAATGCACTTATTAACACACAGGTTAATTCTTTATGTTAAATCTATTTTTTTCATTTGTTGGAAAAAAAATGCCACGCCAGCACTTCAACTTAATAGTTAATATTTTCGGTTCAACGCAACAGCCTAAATTATCTACATAATAGGCCCGTAACCACCATAAAAAAATTACACATTTACTACAAAACTCAAATAATAAAATAATATTTCTATATTTTTACAGTAATGCGTACTTTTGTGAAAGGTCGTATATTAGTCTGCATACGAGTTTTTACATTTTTTAATTGTTTTTACTTATTATTTTTTATTTTGTCACTTACAATGTCAGTCCTGATAATGGTCTAGTTTGACCGAAAGCTCTTGACAATTTTAATTTATTATACCCAAAACGACCCTTTTTTATTAATTTTAAAAGACGGGGTATAATAGACTATTTACTACTAAATAAATTCTATTAAATTTTACAAATGTAGTTTTTATTGTAAAAATCGGCCTAAACAAAAAAAGTTGTTAAAGATTTCAAATGTACACACAACAATGGTAATCACCCTCGCTCAAATATTTGTTTTTATTAAAATTTTTCATCTATAGGTATAGGCATGTCCCATTTTTTCCATTTAAATTTTCGATACAAACCGCATCTTTTTTATATTTCACATTTGAATGGAAAATGGAAGAAATATCAGGAGAAAGGGCCTGCAATTAAATGGTATAGCCGTATAAAACACCCGACATATTAAAAGATAAAAATCGTTCCATTCCCAATTTTTTAAAATTTTGTTCCATCAGAGTTTGTGACATTTATAGCATTTTAATATTATTAATAAGGATGGGTTAAACGTGACTATTGTAATTATGTCAAAAATGATAGACCTCCCTATATTTCTTCTTAATTTGTCGGCCTTCTCCCTGTCGTCCCAATGTTTTCAAAAAACATTGGATGCGATTAAATTCTGATTCCATTTACATTTAGATGTTAGATTAATATACATATGTGTGAGCAATTTCTTTGCATATGGCCCTAAAACTTAATATTTAGATTTATTTATTATTACTTGAGAATTCTTTACTGTCGTGCTGTGACATAAATCCGTACCTATTAATAATTTCTTTAGCATTGATAAGTTACATAATAAGATATGAATCGAAAAGCTGGGATGTTTGGTAAGTTAAAATTAAATAAATAATTTGTGGTAAAAATCGGTTCAAATATAACATACATACAAAAAAAATAGTTTTGAAATCGGCTGCAATCATAATTTCGTGCATTGCCATACGTATTTAATGATGGCTGCCTTATTCTAATAAGACAGTTAAATTGTTTTTACTAAAATTTGTTGATCTATGCATTGGCAATCCGTATTTACCTTTTAATATAAGACTCAGAATTTTGTTACACACATACATACACAAAACAACGGACTATTTTATTTCTATATAATATTTGTTCATGTATGCATGGGCAATCCGATGACCTCATATTATAATGTTATCTTATTTATTCATTTAGTGCGTCCGCTCTTATAATCTATACGTATTATTTTACTGAACACGTTATCGCAGTTTCGGTGTCGAGGTTATGACAGACAGTTAAATTTGCATAAAAGTGATCCCAATAATATTTTCAATACTAAAATATATCTATTTTTGTGCCGATAGCATCAATTGCGTGACAAATATAATAAAGCAATAAATGGCTCTTTTGCAAGGAAGACCGTTATTAGTTTGTTTTTCTTACAATTTATTAGATTTTTGTTTTGAAGGTTCTTCGACTAAATTATTGATTATCCTCTCTCCCCAGGTTGTTTGAAAAATAAAGCAAAAATTATAATTTATTTTTCCTACAACGGTTATATAAAGTATAAAAGATTTCATTAATTTCCATGCATAAAATACCTTTTATAAAAAGAGTGATAGTAAAAATCATTAAATAAAATGTTATAAGCGAGTCACAATAAACTAAAATTACTGTTCAGTTCATTGGTGGATCATTATTTTACGGTTTTTGCGTTTTATTTCAGCGAATTAACAAAATTTATTAGTTTATATGAAAGTTTAAAAAAAATATTAGCTAAAATCATATAAGTTTAAAAACCAATATCCACAAGATTGCATCGGCAAATAGCATGACCATAGGAATGTATAATTAGATTGTATTAAGGTATTATTAAACTAAATAATACACTTTAACATAAAATACATATATATTATTAATAGGTTTTGTGGAAATATTTTAAACTAAATATACACTTATTTATTTACAAATACCTGCTTTACAGGACAAAATCCCAATTACAAAGCAGGGCAAGCACTTATAAACAACAAAAAGTATCTATACGGATAAATAATCTCAACGTAATAGTGAACGCTGCACCTTAGAAACACTAGCCATGAAAAAGTCAAAACTTGTATTCTTGTTATATTTTTCACACGTAAAATATATAGGTGAAAATATTAGAATGTTTATACGCGATTTGGACAAGTAAAATAAATTTTGTTGACGTGAGTTTAAGCAAGGTACACAAAAATTAAGTTTTCCTAATATATCAGAGCAATCAATCCCATAATTAACCAATTTAAACAGAGTAATTAAAGGGTGGTAGTCACGACGATCTTTTAGGGAACCATACTCAAAACTTTTAAGCAGCAGCTCATGCGGATAGCCTTGGGGGGATATGTACCGTCTCTCAAAAAACAAGCATATTTTAAAAATCCACGTTGTATTCTTTCTAGACCTTCAATATATGTATTGTACTCAGGCCCCCAAATAATTGAGCATTCCAGTTTAGAGCGGACGTAGGAATTGTACAATAGCTTAAGTACACTAATATTTTTAAAGACAACTCATGCAGCGTATAATAAATCCATACATCCTGGAGGCTTCAGCAACAATAATATTTATGTGAGGGACGAATGAGAGTTTTGAGTCAAATAGAACCCCTAGATCGCGAAATTAGTCACAATGAGAAATAGCATTATTTGCGATGGAATAGTCGTATTTACATATGGAAAGTATATTAGAAAATGATATTACATTGCATTTCTCAATATTAAGGGTTAAATTGTTAATAAGACAACAATTATTTATAATATTCAGATTCTTCTGTAGCTCCACGCAATTCTTAATCCCCCTGACATTATTATAAATTTTTATATCATCAGCATACATTAAAAATTTTACATTCAGGTCACAGGCAATATCATTGATGAAGAGAATAAAAAATAACGGTCCCAATACAGACCCTTGAGGTACACCAGAAATTGCAATATATTTGTTAGATATATGTCCATTGAGTGCAACATACTGTTGACGTCCCGATAAGTATGAACTGAAGAGTTGTATTAATGAGTCAGAGAACCCAATATTTTTAAGTTTAGTAAGTAAAATTTTGTGATCGATTCGGTCAAACGCTTTCGAAAAATCTTAGTGTATTACATCAGATTGAACTCCTATATCAATTGATTCGGCTAAATCCTGTGAAATACAAAGCAAATTTGTAATTGTAGATCTTTCTTTAAAAATACATGGTGTTGAGATAGAATAAGCTCATTAACTAAAGAGAAAAGAGAATTCTTCTTGCATACTGGACAAACCCTGGACATTTTCCATACCTGTGGTATCGTGCGTTGCTTTAAGCACAAGTTAAAAATAAAAAAAAGGGCTTTTATAAAACGAAATTACATGAATAATATTAAGATTAGATTAAATCCGGTCCCGTTGTGTTTTTCGGGTGAATTTTGTTTAAAGGTTTCATGACATCCTCTTCAGAAAAATATGGAACGTCATTTTTGAGATTGGAAGCAATGTTGCCTACCTCAATATAATTTGTATCTGAATTAGAAAATGATTGTTCAAAATAAGATGCAAAATAATTAAGAATATCTAAAGGGTCACTTAATTCATTATTATGATAAAACATATTATTTATTTCTTTTTTATTTTTTATAAACGACCAAAACTTTTTAGGATTACTCTTAATATCCGCCAATCAATCAATTTTCAGTTTATATATGTTATAACTTCCTTTAATGTCTGTTTTTATTTCTGCTCTCATGCTCCTAAATAATTCCAAATTTTGCAAACAACCATCTTTTATGTACTTTCTATGACATTTATGTTTTATGTTAAAATATGAATTCCAAAAATGTGTCTATATGTTGCTTATATTGCGAACTTGTTACAAGAAAAAAGCCTTCGTGGACAACAGTATTAAAATACTAAGAAGTATCTAGCTTATTTTTGAGGCTTTTGATTTATTGCCGTGTTTGTGTAAAAATCGTCCACTGTGCGGCGCTGGAGGCAGCCAGCGATGGTATTGTCCTGGACAAAAGTTATCGCAAGTTATTATACATTTTTTTGTAAAATAACATGATCTTAGAAAAAAATCTAACTCGAGTACTAAGGTATTTTTTTCACTCCTGTGATTGCGGATTAAAATTTCCGAACTTGTTACATAAATTACTATTGTCGGGCTAGTTAATAAAAATAAGTTGTACATTAATATTTACACAACATTTGAAATATTTTCTCTTGGTCCTAGATTTTTTTTTGAGATTCTTCAGAAGTATTTTTTAATATTTTAATAACCTGAATTTTTTAAATTTGTTTAGAAAATATGTTTTTAAATTTTAATTACAAAATGAATCTCATATAACAAAGAAGAGTTATGGTAATTTTTAAACCCAACTACATTTTTAAGGGGCTACCACTTTCTGCTTTCAAAGAGGAAATTCAAAGACAAATATTTCGAAGATTTATTAAGAAAATTTTAGATTATTAAGTCTACAGAAGAATTATCAAAAATGGGCTGATAAATTATTAACATTCGGCTTTGAAATTTCATCAGCTCCAAATTAAGCATAATTCAAACATCAAAAACATTCAAGCAATTCCATTTATATATTTCTTTTTGTTCTTTATGTTTTCTTGAGACATCCAGTGGCGGCTCGCGGTGGATTATATTGGTAGGTCAATAACAAATTTAAAAATAGGCATACTTAAAATAAACATAAATATCTTATCTTTAAATTGAGCTTTAAATTCTTTTGAAGTTCAGGTCTACTCTTTGTTCTTTAGAATCGGAAAAATGCTGAATGACACGTTCGTTAAAATTGCTCGCACATTCTTTTTATAAACGATTTCTCGATACTTAACATTGCTAAAGCGGATAGTCTACCTTAACCCAACTCCTCAACAAAATTTATAAGCCCTCGAAAAACCTCTGTATTTTCAGACAAAGCCGTTTCATCAGTAGTGCCAGCTCGAATGCCCCACAAAATTTTACACAATCTATGATAATCTAAAATATAACGATTTTTGGATACATTTTCATTAAAATCTCTAAGGGATTTTCTATTAGCTTTGTCTAGCCGAGTGCGAGTATCAACACTTCCGACCGTAGCATAGTTCACCGAATATTTCATGTGAACTGCAGAAAACGCATGTTTTTTTTTATTTTTTCTTTTAAGTGTTTTAAGTCTTTAACATCGGTTTTGCACCATAATAAGTCCAACGAGTCCTTAGAAAACAATAAACAAACATAACAGTACAATGAGTTAGAGGCTTCACAACCACATATCCAGTTAGCTAAATCGTACATACTTTTGCAAAAATTTCACGTTCAAAGTTTTGCACTACCGACATTTTATTTCATCTACATTCACAACTCAAACATAGACCACCTTGAAATTGGTTATTTTTGCAAAATTAAGTTCGGAAGCACTTTTTAGTTGTTTATTTTTTTGCACTAGTCACTACCAACATTTTATTTCCTGTATATTTCCAACTCACACATGGATCATAAAAATAAAAAAATATATATTACAAAAAACAGTATATAAATCAATTTTCGTCGATTAAAAACGTCCGAAACAAAATCGAGTTAGAATATCGACCGCGCGACCTCTGAACAATTGAAGTTCCGCAAGCCGACGTGATGCCGCGACCGATCGATCGAATTATGAGAAGAGAACGGCTGATGACCCAAATCGCGATTTGATATTCCATTTGCTATCACGTTCGGCTGCCGCTCGGTAGCTGTGAAATCTTCGGGTACTTTCGTCAAGCTTTAAGGTAATAAGGGCAATTCGGACTGCCCAGCCTAGCTTAGTGTAGCGTATTTTATTATGCCTAAGGAACGCAACGAGACTATTTGAACCGCCGCGCGCGGCTAATAGTGTAGCGTATTTAACTTTTCCCAAGGTTCGCGTTTTATTACAACTATAAAGACGGACGGTCAAACGAATAATTTATTTTCTGAAATATTTTTGGGGGGTCACCCCTTCATTCTCGTCACGTCTAGAGTGTCGAGACGAGACGAGATTAAGTCGGGACGAGAGTAGAAATGTTGTCTCGTCTCGTGGCATCACTATCCGTTGTAGACAGAGTAATAAAAATGACCTGTAACCTTTTGTTACCGCAACGGAACTATTTAGACGAGATTATGTATCCAATAATATACTAGTGTATATTATAAATATTTATTTATTTACTTAAAATACTCACTATAGCAGGCTGTATAACATAGTTACTTAACCTAATTATAATACAGGCTAATTACACAAAATATTATTTTACAGCAATTAATATAATACTAACATTTTATATAGAAGTACTATCCGACGTTTCGCCCTCGATTGCACGAGGCATCTTTACTCCACGAGATCGTAATACTGAATGGTGTATTCAGATCTCGTAGAGTAAAAATCCCTGAAGATGCCTCGTGCAATCGAAGTCGAAACGTCTGATAGTAATTCCAATTTGACACGGTCTAATCCGAAGAACCATGATTACTTAACTAACATTTTATATTTATCCATGTTTAAAACATACTTGCTATTTACTAAGACTAATATAAGCTAATTACATTTATGAACTATGGATAAATCCGCTGATGGAAAAAATACATTTTGGGAGCAGAATATATAGGCATCCACAGATTTCTCCTTCCCTTATGCGCTACCGTTACGGTTTAGCTAGAATAAAAATTCAAAATCCTAATTCATTCAGTTATTTTGGACGTCAACTGAAAAAAAAATATGGCGGAAAAAATTGACACCGTATATTTTTTAGTGTGATTTGATCGTTGGTTGCTATTTGATATCAGATAATTGTAATTTTATAACAAACTAGCAGACAGCCTTTTCCGTTAGATGGCGCGATGAGTTTCCAGTGGAATTATAAGAATTTTGGGCGCATTCACCATGTCGTCCAGAAATGTTATTAAAGAAAAACATATAGGATTTATAGAAAAAATACGCAATAAAACAATACAAAAAAATAGTGTTGAAAGGTCTCGGTAACCAGACGATCATTTTAAAAAAAATATGTAAATTGGTGCAGTATAACTCTGGCTTAATGTTTTAAATATATAGATTATATTTAGCTATATACTATACAAATTATCGACCCGACCGGTGGGCAATAATTAATCTAAGCTTAGTAATGCAAATTAAGAAAAGAAAACCTATATATAGTTTTTATATAAAAAATTAATGCTACGGCTGAAATAAAGTTTAATACTCGTGATTGTACCATATGCTACCATACATTAAAAACAGTACGTACAAGTTTAACTGACATGAAGGCAATGCAGCAAATGTAATTTTATAAAATAATATATGTCCATAGTCCGCAATACAATTTAAATACATGAGAACCATTTATTTACTCTAACATAATCCCTTAATAAGAACAAATATAAAATGTTTGTTAATTTATATTTTCTTGGGACAAGTATTAAGTTTATAGGTCACAGTCTAATTTATTCGATACTCTTATGAAACGAATAAAATGAACCGAAATTAATACTAACCAGCCTAAAATATTCTCGAATATTATCAGATAGCATTTATCTGATATCTCGTATATGTGATAAGTTTAGTTTCTGTATTTTCCAAAAACCCTGGGGTTGACTAAATAAGTGTTTTTCGTTTTTTTTTACTGATACTTAGAAAACAATATTACTTCGTACCAAAAGCTTAAAACAGCTTTTGAGCAGTCGAAAGGCTATTAAAACGTCGGCGACAGAGTTGTACCTAAGTAAAATTTTGAAAAACTACCTTTGCGTTCTCCCTTCAATAATTGTAGCTATCATTTTCATTCGTAAAACATAGCAACTCAGATTGTAAATTAAGCGTTTCATGCGTTTCCTGGATTTATTTTTTATTTGTTCTAACTTAACAATCCACACATTCATTATTAGTTATATTTTATTTTATATAAATAAAATATTTCATGGATACATCATCAAATATGTGCAAATCATTATTTCACTATTTACAATATAGTCCAGTAATCAGGGGGTTGGGGACGCGCAAAAGTGCACTAATTTTTTTTTGCAAATGGTAACTATTCATGGGCGTTTAAGAATGTGCAGAGTGAGAGTGCTCACATGTAGGCCGTCTGGTTCACAAAAAAAGTGTCCAAAAAAAAACCGTTTTTGTCCAATATCTTCCAAAATATTGCCGATGGAAAAAATTATTTTACTGAAAAATTTACAAAAAAACATACAAAAACGATTATTATGATTTTTTCGGTAATGTAATAGTTTTATTGGAGTTATCGGATATTTATCGGTGTTATTTGATATTTATAAGTACTTATCGATAACTATCGATATATCATAAAATGCCTATCAAAAAAATCAAAATTGAACCAATAGGTTTAGATTTTTTAATATGTTTTATTCAGTTCAGTCCGGAACGAGAAAAATCTAAAAAATATATTAGGTGCTTTTACAGGGGGCTGCGTGCTGCTTTCTAAATTCAAAATGAAATTGGGGGGAACAAGACTAGGATAAGAAAGTGAGGCTGAAAATTTGTTTCTTGTCTCTTACATTTTTATTTGCGCATTGTTGTAGCACGAAAGGGCTGCATTTTAGGACATACATTTATAGCTCAGGTAAATCTTATTTTTGTCTATAAAATCCACCGTTTCATTTTTTACCATCAGTCCTGGGACACCCTCTAGTAATGTTCAATGATCCGTAAACCTTATGATCTTGTAGATACGGGCGCTCTCGTAGTAAATGATCCAAGGGAGTAAAAATCGATTCGCTGTGGAGTGGCGACTCCGTAGATTTACAGGTGGAAACGTTCCCTGGAAATGTTCCAGGAAGAAAAGAGATAAACCTCGTTTTCTAAGAGAGTTTTTTTTATAAAAATGTTTGTTTTTGTTGTTTTTTCAAAGTAGTATCTAAAGGATTGATTTAACTAGTAGCGACAGAATTAAAACTTGTAGGGTTTAACCTAAACTACTAGCATTTTTTTTATAATATCAGGGGGTTAAGTTGAAAAAAATGTATGTTACATGATTATATATCGACTTTCCTTGTCCTTCTAAATACTAAAAAATAATTGAGGAATTTGTAAAAGTAATATTTCTTTCCTTTTATGCTCTAATAAATATTTTGTTTTTTTTTTTAATGGTCCTTAAACTTTATGATTTTATAGATACGGGCGATCTCGTATTAAACGATCCAAGGAAGTAAAAATCGATTTGCTGAGGAGTAATGTAATGCAATGAATCTGCTAATGTTGGTTGTAGTAATTATTTTTTGTACTGTTGTGTGTACCTAGACAGTTTTGAGTTGTTTTTTTTATAAAATTGGGAGTGTTTGTTTTCAGTTATTATAAGAAAATTAATGCAATGTATTAATGTAGGTTGTAATAATTATTGTTGTTCCTACTACTGTACGCATCTAGAAAAGAGATAAACATCGTATTCTTAGACAGTTTTACGTTTCTTTACAAAAAACGTTATTTGGGATTTATACATGCATTGTTTTTTCAAAGTAGTATTTGCATGCCTACCTAAAGGATTGATTAACTATAAGAGATAGAAAAAAACTTGTAGGGTTTAACCTAAACTGCTAGCATTTTTTTATCATATCACAGGATTAAGTTGAAAAAAATTTTGTTACGTGACTATACTCGCCTTTCAAAAAATGTCCTTTTTTGAATAAAGTCGTTATTTATTTATTTATGTATATCAAACTAATAAATATAATTTGAACGGTTTCTATCTATATAATTGAAATAAATCTATTGCAGGACTAGTTAAAAAAAAAACAATTGGAAATAAACAATATATTTTTAAAATAATTATTTTTTCTTGTTTTGTCACTTTTTTTTAGTTTACCGCACCTAGCTATCTATACTTGCTACCTTTTAAGATTTTAAAACATTTCTACTGAACATATTTATAGCTGCCAAACAAAACAGGTCGGTATCTTATCTCTACTTTGAGATCTTTTTGTTTAATCCGTGTTTTTTTTTAATAAATAACGAAAATATGGATACAATCGAATAAAGTGAGGGGGAACTATAGAAACGTAGGAATGTAATAGTAGGTACGATAATTTTATCGCTTCTTTACAAACTTTAAGTATTCACAGCAAATATCAAGATACCAAGGAATAAACGATTAAAAAAAATAAAACATGGAAAAAACCAAATGGATGTTTTTCATTTTTTAAGATTAGTAGGCATGGGGTCAGGGGTCATTTTTTTATACCTTTTCTATGCTATTAAAAAAATCACTGTACAATTAGAAGTTTCTCTTGTCCCAGTTCTTACTTTTAAAAGCTAAAAAAAAGTGTTTTTATAACAACTTTCCCACTTCTTTTCCATTTTTGGGACCGTTTCCGAGAACATTACCACAACTTTCTCCAAAATTGCTTTCCTAGGAAATCCCCTATCACTGGCGGTGACAACACATTTCCGTCTTGTAACACAAGGGAAAAATACTGTACTGTAAACGATAGGTCAAATTTAAGTTAGCATTTGTGGCGTTGTTTAGATAATGATAATCACCTGAGTTTAATGGGTATTGGGCAGGACACATGTAAGCCTTAATCCTAGATTCTATAATCAAGGCAATCTGGAAATAACAAAGACCCTTGCTCTTTGTAGTTAGGTGATAAAGCGATGCATTCCGGTAGGTGTACATTCCGGACACCTTGACACGCATGAAGAAAACGGCATAATGAATGTATAATCAGTCAGAACAGAATCTTTCTGTTGGACAGATACATCTCTGTTCCGTGTCCTTCTAAATACTGAAAAATAATTGAGAAAATTGTAAAAATAAAACTGCTTTGCTTTTTTGCTCTTTAGTAATTATTTTGTTTTTTTTAGTTTTCCATCTTCTTGTGTATCATATTTATTTTCGAGTTCGCTTCGGGAATTGCTGGCTACGTTCTGAGAGACAAAACAGCTAACTATCTGGATGGAGTATTAAGAGAAAATATTGAACGATACAACACGACGTATGGCATGTGGGATCTTATACAGGAATCTGTAAGTACTTCATAAATGTAAACTGTTAGTCAACCATGTACTTGAAAGATTGACATTTTCCTATAAATATGTATAGAACGAATACATTAAAAAATATAAAATGTTAGCCAAACAAATTTGATAAAATAAAACTATGAAAATTAAAATTCTCTATAAAGCATATCAAAATTTTAATTATAGATAAGATGGTTTATGCTTTTATTTACCACAAGGATGAGAAAAATCATGATTTTTTAAAAATAATTTTTTAATTTTTTTGCTACCGTTGATAACGCTTTTTTTAAATTATATATATATATATATATATATATATATATATATATGTATTACAAAATGTTGCCACATTGCATTGGTGTAAATCCCAAGTAGCCATTCCAGAAATTAATAAGGTACGATTTTGAAAAATGTTTTCTACGTATGGATTTGTTCATTCTGATATTAGAAACAGACTTGGCAATGAAAAAGCCTCTAAGTTAGTATTTCTCTTTAAAAAAAGTAACATAGCATACCTATTTTTACCATAACTATTTTTTTATTTAATGTTATGTAATGTTACATTAGGCAGGTTTTTGTCTGAATATTTTAAAAAATCTTCTGATTGCAATCATGATTTTAATTAATGATTCTAATCAGGGGGTTTAAATCATCTCAACCCTGATGCACCAATGGCAATTTTCTGATTTAGAAAAAAACTGTGCAAAGATCATACACTGACTGGCATAAAATCTTATAATATTAACAAACCTTAAATCTTGTTCAGCTTTTAAGAGAAATATTTTCATATAACGAATCATACATGGGGAAATCAACTGTTTTTTAGAACGTTTAGAAAACCCGTGGAGTCACTTGACAGTGCAGAAGTTTAAAACTAATTTACTCCTACTAGGCTGCTATTTTTTAACAGTTTGTTCTCCCATAAGAGCTAGTTATCTTTTTTTTTAAATGGAAGCTAACTAATTCAATGAATGTGTCTTTACAATACGTTGAAGCAAATAATACGATTATGTGGCCGTTTTTTTTTCGATTGCAAAGTGAATGAAATTAATTTTTCAAATTAATTTGTTTGTCTTCTTCGCAACATCGATCCGAATCCTTTCCTTGAGAAGGTTTTTACTTCCCTCGTAAAAGGGAAGTATTGTAATCGTGAAAAATTCACTCTCGGAGATTTTTTCAGATCTGCATGTTTCAGGTCCCTAGATAACGAAAAACATGTTTTCTCAATTCCGTCGGTCTGTCTGTCTGTTCGCGGCGTAGCTAAAAATCTACTTAACCGATTGACTTCAAATTTTGGTCAAAAATGAAGGATCATATGGGGATTACCTCGTAACATTTTGGTAAAAATCCAATATCGCAAAACAAAATGGTGGCTTAGTGAAATAAAAAAAAATAGTAAAAAACTACTCCAACATCCAACTTATTTCAAATTTTGCAAAAACATCAAGTATTACGTTGGAATCAACTGGTAATATTTTGGTACGAATCCAATATGGTGGAACAAAATGGCGGCTTAATAAAATTTTTAAAAATTCAGCGTGAAAAACTGCTTAATGGTTTGATTTCAAATTGTGTGCCATAACTAATTGTGGTATAGGGATCAACTAGTAAAATAGTGGTACTAATTCAAGATGGCCAACAAAATGGCGGCCAAATAAAATGTTTGTAATCGTGAAAAAGTAACCCTCTCACTTTTATACATTTTCACGTTTTAGCGTCGCTAGATGCCAAAAAATTTGTTTTATCAATTCTGTTGGTCCGTCTGTCGGTCTTTCTGTCTGTCTGTCTTCAGTTCGCAGCATAGCTTAAAGACTACTTACCTGATTGATTGGTAAAAAATTAAGGGTCATATGGGGATAGCCTGTTAAGATTGTAGTAAAAATCCAATATGGCGAAATAAAATAGCGGCTTAGTGAAATGTTAAAAAAATTATTATTACAAAACTATTTATCCAATTTACCCCAAATTTTGCAAAAACATCAAGTATTATGTTGGAATAAACTGGTAACATTTTGGTACGAATCCAAGATGGCGGAACAAAATGGCGGCTTAATAAAATATTTAAAAATTCAGCCAGAAAAAACTGCTTAATGGTTTGATTTCAAATTGTGTGCCATGACTAACTATGGTATAGGGATCAACTAGCAAATAGTAGTACTTCCAAGATGGCGAAACAAAATGGCGGCCAAATAAATCCTTGCTTGTCTATAGCGGCTTCTGTATATACTTGCTTGAGTATAGTCAATGATGCTTGCTGGTAAGTCTTCTTAAAAAATCGAAATTGTTTATTTTTAAACCCATTAAAATTATTGGATCTCCTTGGCTGTCTTAAAATGCTACGTCTCTGCAATGGTCTTCCTACCCATGTTTGTGGTAGTCCAATTCCTACTGTATAGTCTGCAAAAAATCTGGGACTTGTTATTGATTGCAATCTAAAGTTTGACAAGCATGTCAGTTCTATATGCCAAAAAGAATACCTTAGCCTCAAACAATTTCTCCCTTTTAAATATCTGTCTATGTTTTTATCGTGTCAGATTGTCCAGATTTCCATTGACACCATATATTATATACATTATTTGCAGTCGACTCGATAATTGTCATTGTTAATAATATTAATGTTGTCCACGTAAACATTAGTAAAACAAATTTTTCTGGTAGAAAAGCTTACTGTCAAAAAGCACACATATACAGGAACTAAAGTGAAAGTTACAAACCTTATGCCTTATATTTGTTAGAAGATCTGCAAATCCATAACAGAGAATTATCTGGGTCAAAACTAATCGACGAGTTACCGAAAGTCTATATTTGCTATCAAATTATACTTTTAGGGTATTGAAATTAAAAATATATAATTAAAAAAGGATGCGAAGGAAAATTATTGCTGTTTATGGGAGCAAAATCAATTTCATTAATGTTTACCGAATACCAATTTCACGGGTCTTATTGAGAGTATTTCGGATTTTGAAATTTTTTCAAATTTTAAATGTCTTTTAATACAAATTAAAAAAAATAAAATTTGCGTACACCGCAAACAAATATTTTTACATTCTAGTTCTTGGCTATTCGTGAATAAAGTTAATAAAGTGTTTTGTCACAGGGCAAGGGGGGGGCCAAATCGCAAAAGAGCGTTTATTTTTATATTATTTTCGTTAAAAATATTTAAATGGAAAAAGGCTCTTAACTTGTAGTTTTTGCTATATTTTTGAATGTTTTAGTATTTTTCGTAAATGTCCCAACAAAATGGGTATTGCTGCATTTAAAAATTTTGGGAAAAACAACCCAGTTTATTTTGTATATCAAGAAACACTTTCTAGCGATAACGCGATTCATCGGGCCTCATTTTGTTAAGGTTCATACCTTAAGTTTTAATAAGAAAAATAACGTTTGACGTAAATATTTGACGGAATTTGTATTGCTAAAAGTCGAAAAACGTTTTTGTCAATTTTAATAGTCATGGAGAAAAAAAAAATGGCGAAATTGTCCCGAGAAAGACTCTCGAAGCATAATTTGGTGGAACTAAATAAGAAAAAATTAATATTTCCAAAAATTTGGTGTTGAGTGGAAAATATTTAATTTTTACTTTATTATGTATAACTGTATAACAAGCAGAGGTAATTATTATGCAGTGCTACCCTTGACTTTCGCTTGAGTAATATAAAAAAGAATTCAGCGCAAAAAAACGCAGAGGTATTGGATTTTAAAAATGGCAGTAAAATTTTAATTATTTATAACAATTGATCAGCAGTTTACTTAAAATAATTAGTTTTTTATGTATTAGAATAGTAAAAAGTTTACGATATTTTCTGCTTTTAGATCTTATTATTTTAAACTAATTTATTTACGTTTGTTTACAGTTCCAATGCTGTGGGGTGGACAGCTATGCCGACTGGCAGACCGCATTCCCTAACGACAAGTATGCTTTGCCAATATCCTGTTGCCCTGCCGTCAGTGGGACTACATCCGTCTTCTATTGCAACAGCTACCCTACAAGTACGACTTCGCCAAGTTCTACCAGTAGTAGTAGTAGTAGTAACAGCGGCGAAACGTCTGTCGTCTCTTCTACCACTGTCCCTACTACCGTTGTTCCTTCCACCAATTCCCCTGAACCTTCTAGTCCGGATACTACTAGTACTACTGAGAGTTCAACTTCAACTTCTGGTACTTATTACGTTAATTTATGTTACGCAACGAAACAAACCTCGAAAATGCATTTTTTTCGCTCATTAAAAACTTGACCTATTTTTTTTGTAACGAAAACATTAAAATTATTAATTCTTTTTTAGTTATTGCCAACTAGATAAATATGTTTGCTTTTTTGAAGCGAATAATGGGCTACTTATCTTTGTCAGAGTATATTAGAATTAGAAAATACAAACCCCATTTTACTCGCTACACTGTTCATTAATAGGGTAAAGTCGGTTTCATTTATCTGTTTTATTTGACACACATTTTAGTTGTTAAGCACTTACTGGACGAACTATAAAGAGTGGTACAATTTATCCGACTTTATCCTATATTGTTCTGAGAGATTTTATTTTCGTATTTTTTAAAATAAGAATTGATCCACATTCTAGAAATTTTTCATTCTATAAGATATTTCCATATTACATATAAAATTTGCAGGTTCTCATGCCATGCATCATATTATGACCAGTTTTCAAGCCACCTAAATTACTTCAAAGGGCCCTACTTATCTTGATTGTTACATATTTGTTTATAAATTTAAAATACATTTTCTTGGTTTTTCAGTTTGATTGCATGCATGTTAAATTAATGGGGTACAAAATTACATTACTGAAATATATGATACAGAGCTTTTGTTTAGTAAGTTGCGCTTTGATATCTTAATAGCTGTACCAGGTGAATATGAGGAAAGTGGTAGTAAATTCAGAATTTCATACGCAACTAATGCAACACCCCGTACTTTATTGAACGTTCGATCATATCCATGAAAACTATTGAAACTTTTTCGAAAAAATCAAGTTGCCATAGAAACAAACAAATGCATGTAGCGGTGATGCATTATTTGAAAACACAGAAGAGAGTTACAGTTTATTTTAGTTTTGATACAACCTTTATTGGAAAAAAAACGAAAATGCGCTATGAGAGAGGATAGTTCAAGCATCTATCCAAACTTCCAATTAATGTGGTAGTTAGTTTTAAGTCTTCCACAAGATTTTAATATTAAATTTTGATTTTTTTCATGATATAGATCAAGATGGTATGCTTAGTTACTTCCCTCGTAAAAGGGAAGTATTGTAATCGTTTGTGTTTTGGGGTCCCTGGTCCCCGAAAAACATGTTCTCCCATTTCCGTCAGTCTGTCGGTCTGTTCGGTTGTACGCGGCATAACTCAAAAACTACTTAAGTCAAAAATTAAATATCGTAAGGGGATGATATGGTTACATTTTTGTAAAAATCCACGTCACAAAATGTTAAAAAAAAATCATTATTCAGAAGCTACTTATCGGATGGACTTCTATATTTGCACAAAAATAAAGTGTGATATTGGAATAAATTATGTTAATCCATTATGGCGGAAGAAAATGGCGGCCGAAAGAAATATTTAAAAATTCAGTTCCAAAAAACTACTTACCTAATTGAGTTGAAATTCTGCACAAATAGCAAGTGTGAAACAATGATAGACTGAGAAATTTTAGTGCAAATTCAATATGACAAAACAAAGTGGTGGCCTAATAAAATGTTTAAATATTTGTTAAAATTTTCAGGAATAAAACCTTCTTTTTATATAGCCTTAATAAATAACGTTATGAAAAATAAATATTAATAATAATAATAATAAATTAAAAACTAAAAAAAAACTGTAATAAATTACCGTTTATAGGATTTGTATAAGGTTATTACTAAATAATTATATGTATATATATATATATATATATATATATATATATATATATATATGCATTAAAATTCTATACGAGGGAAGTTGTGGTAAAGGCGTATTTACCGATCTTTTTTTTGCTGTGAGCGCACTCTTATTCAAAGTTGTTAGTTTAATCAGTTAATTAATTTTGTATGTCAACAAAAGCCTGACGTGTAGGTTATCTTATTCATTACATTATTATGTATGAATGAGACTTAACCGAAGTTTTAGATTATTGACAGCACATACTTATAATTAATAGTTTATGAGCTATTAGGAAAGTGATAGTAAATTCAGAATTTTATACGCAACTAATGCAACACCCCGTACTTTATTATTGAATTTTCGATCGTATCTATGAAAGCTATTGACACTTTTTCGAAAAAATTAAGTTGCCATAGAAAGAAACAAATGCATGTAGCGAAGATGCTTTACCTGAAAAAACAGAAGAGAAAAGAACAAAAATGCGCTAGAAGAGAGGATAGTTTAAGCATCTTGAAATCATCTTTACACGATGATTTCAAGTAGTGATTGAGAAAAATGGCTCAATGATAAAATATTAAATTCTTATTAAAAAGAAAGTATTGTAATCGTGAAGTCTGGTTTTGTCATATAAGTAAACAATATTTTTCTAGGACCACTTAGGAAACTGACGAAAAACACACTGTTAACTGGGCGAGAAAGTGCCATATATCATACCCGTATTAAAAAAACACGTATGTTGAGAAATACTTCTCAACACGACAATCTTGTATCAGTGTCACAGCTGACGTAACGGATGACAGTTTTTTCAACACTAGTGTTGAAATATACAAAATATAATAATTCTGCTGAAAATTTTGACTAATCGTAGGTAAAAATAGTGTACATTACTAGTGTCAAAGTTATCGTTTTCAATACTTGTTATATAATATACTATAATACTAGCTGGCCTGGCCGACTTTGTTCTGTCTTTTCCGTTAGATGGCGCGATGAATTTTCTAGTGGAATTATAAGAATATGGGGTGAATTCACCAAATCGTCCAGAAATGTTATTTACTGGCTACTAGTTGAGTAGTATCTTTAATAGCCAATAAATTGAAAACAAATTCGTTTGTTTTCAATTTATTGTTATATTTAGTTGTAATTTTTATTTAAACTTAAATGCTGCTACTGAATACAGTAAAATAAAAGTATTCCCAAAATTCATTCGTTAGGTGATAAACCCCCTGTATATTCAGATAATGTTGTTTTAATAAACATTTATTTTTGATGCAATTTAAAAAGAATCGGTTAAACCGATCTTAAATGAATTATCGTTCGTGCAAATTTTGTTTACATACACACATATTCGTACAGAGACGTTTTTTGTTCTAATAATATGTTTTTTCGAACATTTTTGGGATTCCAATACCACTTTTTAATCAAAACAAAACTGACTTTTTTTAGTTAGTTCTATATCGCTGTATCGTCCTCTCTAAAAAAAGAATATTTTTGTTAAAGGAAATAACTAGATAAAGCCTAAATTATAAAGTAGTTTCTGTAAACAACTGAGTAAATTCCTCATTCTTTTAGTACAAGTGTCGTTGTAAATTAATTCAAGTTTACTTACATTTGATTATCTCTAAGTAAAAAACCATATTTTCATTTTTGAAATTCATTAAACAGGCTGTCCACCTGAGGCATTATCTTATGAGACGGTGTAAGTCAAAATACAAATTATTTTTCTTGCAACAATCTTCGTATTGAGTCCGCCTCGTATTTTTGCGACATATGTTTAGACTTTAGAACCGAGTAGCAAGTAAATACGGCATACCCCTATTCATACGAAACAGCGTTGGTAAATTCTTTGCAGCTCGGTATTTGATATAAAGCTTGTCGTTTATTAGTCGGTTCAAGATCACAACGTTTATCACGTGTTTGGTGCGAGCTGCCACTAGATGGGCCACGATGAAAATGTCATTTCGCAGTGCGACAACGGCTGCTTGACGTGGTATCCGTCGAAAGGCGAATTTACGAGGGAACGCGAATAGTAGGTATATTATGGAGTGTCACACAATAGCTAATATATATTCTGTGGTAATGTGTAAGTGCTTTGCCGATATAAATAATACGAGATTTTCATATTGCTTCAATTTTCTTTCTTACATTCAAATTTAAACGCGCGACTTGCGATTGATTGATCCCGCTGAGCAAAATTTATTCGAAACTCTAGTAATTGCATTAAAACTATCGAATCATTCGCGAATGACGCATCTATACAGCTGGCGAATAAAGAATTGCGACGTAAATATGCCTTAGATGAATATTAGATATTTTAAAATATTTTCAATGCTTTTAACTTTTTTTTTTAATTAAAATTATCTACCAGTTTCCCTGGTAAAAGGAAAAATTATTACTTTTTTTATTTTATTTTATTTATTTCATAGTGGACTAATATCTTTCCAGTTTATGTTATCACAAATTAAGTATTATGATTCTAGTCGGAGAACGAGCAATGTCTAAGATGCACCCTCTATAACAGTCACGAAAAACCACCTTAAAACATTATTACGTAAATCGGCCTGCTGGATCCGATTCTGGAGTTCTCCAGGCAATCCGGAATTGCGAAATAGGTTAAAATCGACAATTTTTGAAAAATATCTGATTTTATGGAAATGTTTTAATTTTTCCTTATTAACCTACAAGCCCGATTAAATTGAAATTTCGAGGAGAGCCAATTTAGACCTTTGTTATCATGACTGACATGTCAGAAATGCAAACAAAATTACGTGTCACCATGCAGTAATATTTTTTTAAAAAGTTGGTTACACGAAATTTTGGTAATGATACCAATGACCGAGAAAACTTTTTTGTGTTTAAAGGTAGATGTATAATAGTAAGCGACAAGTTGTAGCTAAAAGATCAAAGAATTTTTTTGATAACTTACTTAGTTTTCAAGAAAACGGTGCTACAATAGCACACTATCCGCCGCATCGCGTCGCAAGATAAAAGATTGGGTTGGCTTGTACGGCGGCTTTGTTTCCCGCCTCTCAAAACGCCGCCGTATGTGATAAAATAATGCGTAGTTGTGAATATTGGTGTTTATTGTATTAAAAGTTATAAATTTCAAGCTGAGTTTAAGATCCCGGATTTGAACAAAATTATTGCTAAACCTAACAATAAAAAAAAACTGCTGGCATATTTTGTCAAGAAATTTATAAACGACCATCACATCTTTCCAGAAGATCATTATTGATCATTTTAGAAACAGGTATAAACGATTTTTAATATATGCTACAGATACAGACATTTTTGTATTATCAATGTACTACTCCTTTTATGGAGTTAGTTTTAAGTTGTAGAGTATTTTTTCAAAATTTGTACGTTAGGCCAAATTTTATGGGAAATATGTATGAATTACTATGGTTGTCTTCGTTTTTCAATTTTTTTTAAGTACCTAAATACATTAAATTTGAAACCTCTTGATCTCTGGAGTGTATTATTAACTATATCATTGGTATTTCATTTTAGAGATTTGCCTCCAACATAAGATGCATTTTCATTGCATGTGTAAAGGGCGTTTTTACAATGCGCGATCTATAAAAACGCTATAGTAAAATTCGACCTCAAGTTTCAAAGCGATTGTGCCTTGCAACATTAGTTGTTTATGCCAAGGAAACTGAAGAGCTCAATAGTAATAGATAAGTATCTAATAAATGTAAAGTAAAAATTCCCTTTTTAGAAATGTGTTAGCTATCTTTTAAATATTGTTGCTTAATTATACGAGTAAAAGTTAAATGTGGAACTAAAATGAGTATGTCTAAATTGCCTTTATCAAAATTTAAAACTTTATTTTTTATATTTTTCTTCTTTTTGATTGTTATAATTTACTGAATAAACTCACGATTTTTAAATAGGTTATTATTAAGTACAACAGTGGCGGCTCGCCAGGGGACGCGGGTGAAGTTGCAATCAATTTACTTAAAAATAAAAAGATTTTTAAAATATTAAGCATTTTATAATCTACATTTTTATTATAAAAATGTGGCAAGTTTTATATAAATTCACATTATTTATTTAATTATACCATTATTTCTATCAGAATTAGTGTGTTATATACTCAAAAAATAATAATGACTTGAAAACGTAGCGCGCTGAACACCTTTTCATAAGAACGACCCTTTGAGGAATCACAATATGCAGTAACAAATTCCGCATCAGACTTCCCCCGCACGCCGGCTTTCGCGCTTTATTTGTTTACGGCAGTTGCTATGGCAACGCAATGGTAAGCTAAATAAAGATGGGAGCGGCATAAGACTACTGCTGCAGGCGCTTGTTATAGAATTAATGTAAATTAGTGCGTTCGGATCTTCGGAGACGGAAGCAGTTTTGCATCGATCGAATCGAATCGAAATTATCTTTAAGATATAGGTACATAACTGTTTTTTAAGAACAAAAAATATATTTAAAATCTTATAAATTCGTATTATTTCCCCTAAGTATTAAAAAACGCTCCAAAGCTATGGATAATTAACATCATAAAAAGGTTAAAAAAATAGCCATTTTGGGCGTGGCACCCCGAAAAATTTTATTTTGCGGTGCTGTGCACCTAGCTACGCTGCGCTTCATCCGTTCTTAAATCCACCACCCGCCACTAAAGTACAATAGAAGTCCTGGTGCTCTCAAGCTACGCATGACGTTACCGCTTGTCTAGTACGTGACCGGCTACGGCCGGTTTAGGTTTTTCCTATATTGCGGCATCGTTATGTTAAAAACTAACTAAAGCCAGTTATCAAAAAAATCACCGAAATAAAAAAGTTTCTTTGATTCTTTAGCTACAACTATTTAAAAACAAAGAATTTTCTCGGTTGTGTATTTGTTGATGCATCTTTAGCAAATTTTGTGTCACCAACTTAAAAAAAATATATTACTGGTGACACGTAATCTTTTGCATTTCTGTCACGTCAGTCATCATAACAAAGGTCTAAATTGGCTCTCCTAAAAATTTCAATTTAATCGGACTTGAACTAAGGGAGATATAGAGTGATAAGTAAAAATTAAAAAAATTCCAGACAATTTGAGGTTTTTCGGAAATTACCGATTTGACCAGTTTTGCAATTTCGGATTGCTTGGCGAACTTCAAAATCGGATCGGCCAGGTCGATTTACAAAGAATCATTTTTTTAGCTGGTCGTTTTCATTTCGAGGTTTTATTATCGACAAAGAGAAAAAAAATTAAAAAATGTATTTTGTATGTTGTCTTTGCTCTAAATTATTCGAAACTTGAAGCACGTATTTTTTTTTAAAGCTTATCTTTTTATTAATTGAAAAACTATGAAATTGTATAAAAAAAATTGTTTTTCAAGTTCATAGGTGATATATGTTATTTAGTTAAAGATCCCACTCGCTCACTAGACTAATATGGTTTCTATGGTGACCTGAGTCGACCTCTCATATTACAGACATGTAGATTTTGTGCACTGCAGAATCAAGTGTTTAAATTCTTTCCGATATCCTTTTATAATAATGTTGGAAGTCTACCTTTTTGATAAAACAAATACTTTTACATTTCCTAGATGATAGCAGTAGTTCGACAAAGTCAAGCATTATTCCTCAACCCATTTCAAGGAGGAGGAAGCGTGCTGAAGTCGGTGAAACTACTGGTATTCCGGATTCTACACCAAATGGTACGTCGACATCTACTCCATATTCAGTTGGATGCAAGTCGGCTTTCGGAGATTATATAAAAAAACATGCAGTTCAGATTGGCGGTTGTGCTCTTGGTCTCGCTATTTTACAGGTATGAAGAATTTTTCTATATTTTTTTTTGTTTGAAAAGGAATTTTGTACGTAACATAACGGACTAAATTGCCTTGATTTGGGTTTAGAAATAAAGTTTATCAATATTATATAGATAATTAATATTATTCTAGATGTTTCGTAATTAAACACCCATTAATAGTAATTCTTCTTGTATTGTGCAGTGGCGCTGAAAACATGTGATTAACAGGTAATCTACAGAAACGTATTTTTTCTTTTTTTTTTCTTCTTTTATTATTTGTATATATTTATTGATTTATGTATGGTAAAAATCTTTAAATGATGTATTCAAACAAATTAAAAAAGTCTGGGACAGTGTGATCAAGTAGACAAAACTGGGTTAGACACATTCATAGTCCATATTTATTTCCGCAACAGCAACGCCTGTTTTTTTCTTTGATTCGAAGACGACCAGAATTTTGTCCGAACTTAATTCTTTTACTTGATATTTTTTTTTTCCAAGAGAAGGGGATAATGTTTTTATTCATTCTCAGTTTCATCGATATTTTTTTACGTACAGGAAATTTCGACACAGAATTTCCTTCGGGAAAATTCAGATAACCTTCCTTAATTTGGACTTAAAAAACTATTTTATAATTTAATTTAGTTAGTTTAAGAGTTTATTATCAAAAATCTGCTACAAAATTTACATTACAATATTATTTGACAATATTATTACACAACTTTATGTAACTATCATACAGTTATTATTGACCTATACAAATGTAACGTTAATAATAATATTAATAAAACATTTAACATATCAAAAGTATATAAACTGTTTTTTAAATAAGTAATTTTTTAAAGACGTTTTGAATTTCTTAAGTGATGGTTCATTTTTTATTTCTTTTTTAAATTGTTAAATTCTTTTAATCCTTTATAAAATATTGATTTATATAACAAATTGTTGGAGGGTAGAATTAAATAAAAATGGTCTTTTTTCCTTGTATTATATTGATGAAACTCTAAATTTTGATTTACAAATTCCTTTAAATGGTTTGGAAGTGAACTATTTTCAATTTTATAAATGAATACACTAGCCATTTTAAAATACGTAACATATCACTAATTTTCGTATATTTATCTTTATTTAAAATTACTCTCATTCCCTTGTTTTGTAAAACTTAAAGTTTTTGAAAAATATCTTCATTTGCCATATATATATATATATATAATTGTTGGGCAATACAAGAAATGTGGTAATATGATTGTATTATAAAATCTTTTTAGATAATTTATTTTACCCGCTATTTTCGGAATAGTTTTTTCTCAAAAAAATCATTAAATTTTAACTTTGACTCTAAAATAATACCCAAATATTTAAAGGAATCAACAATATCCAAATTCTTACCATCAATAAATATGTTAGTTTTGTCTGCCGTGTTAATAGTCATACATTGTTTTTTCTACATTCAATTTTAACTTATTTATATTTAACCAGTTAAGGACTAATTTTAACTCTTGATTTATCTTATTACTTGCTAATGTAATATCCTTATCTTTAATGTAAATTAGTGTGTCATCTGCAAACATTTGTAATTTACAGTTTATTAAAACACCCGGTAAATCATTGATATATAAAATAAATAATAAAGGACCTAGTTTGTTTCCTTGTGGTTTACCTACATTATTAATCTGTTTATTTGAATATATATATTCTATTCCTATCTATTGTTTCAAATGCTCTTTTAAAATCTATACCGCTATTATAATTTCTCGTTCAGTTTTCAATTACATACTGAAGGGCAACTTGAGTGGAGTGTCTGCTCCGAAATTCAGATAGAAAGGGAACTAAAATTTTGTTTTCTTCTACGTGATCCAAAATTTGGTTGTAAAGAATTTCTTCTAGTATTTTTTCAATATCCCGTAATATATTAATTGGTCTCATTTCTGTATATTTTTTAGAATTTTTTATTTTTGGCATAGGTGTTATATAGGAACTTTTCAGATCTTCTGGTATTTCTGCTTCTCTTAAACTTTTATTAATAAGATTTAAGATTGGATATCCAGCACATAAAAGGTTTCGTTCATATTTTTTTTTGTTAAAATTTCGATGTTATTATTAGATTTTAAACTAAGAATTTTATGATAAAGTTCGTTTAAAGATACACGAAATCTAGTTAATAAATTACTGCAATTTGGAATTTCAGGAATTAAACTATTGTTCCCTGGATTGATTGTTTTAACAATATCTTCTATACTTCTTATACAATATATATTGAGTCTTTCAGAGATAATATGTAGATCTGCCTCAGTTTTATCGTCAAATATAATTTCATTAAAAACAGTTTTTTTTATAGCTTTGTTATTTTTTTTAAGGTTCTCCACGTCATTTTGCTGTAATTCGTATCGTCATTGATCAAATTTTCATAATAGGAGCTTTTTTGTACATATTGTCTCACAACTTTTTTGCTTCCAAAATACTTTTATTGAACCAGGGAGTAGTATTATTTCGTAATAATATTTTCTTCTGTTACCTTTCCAAGCATCGAAATTTGAAATAAAATTATTAAAAAATACATTTATATCCCCAATTACATGATATTAATTCAAGGGCTAACTGTTTGTAATCAATAATTGATATTTTCTGGTATTGTTTTTCAAAATGAGTAAAATAATTTTCTATTTCAATATAAGTCCAACTATGATCACTAACTTTGGGTAAACGTTCAACTACTGGTTTTTGTCACCCTAGTATACTACTTAATTTGTTGCTTGAATCCAAACAGATTGAGAATTTTCTTAAATTTTTCAGCATAAAAATCATTATCTAAATAATTTATGTTAAAATCTCCAACAATAATATTTATAGAACTTCCTTCCCAAAGATTTTCACATTCATTCTTAAAAATATCCAAAAACTTTGCCTTACTTCCAGATGGGGATAGTATGTAGAAAGTGTATATAAATGGTAGTGAATTTTAAATTTTATTAAACACAACCAATATTGAAAATCTTCGAATTCTTGACAGAAATGTGTTACTTTAATTTTGTAATACACATATACAAGTAGTCCTCCCGTATGTTTTGAATTCGAAAAACAAATATAAATAACGTAATTTTCTATCTCTAATTCATTGACTTGTACCTCTTTTGTAATATGAGTTTCTGATACACATAAAATTAAAGGTTTCTTCTCATCCATAAACTCCAAAATTTCGTCTTTAGAACTAAAGTATCCATGTATATTGATATGATAAATCTTATTACATATCTGTCCCACAGACTTTTTCTTTGGTTTATTATTGTCTAATTGCTATATATCTTCATACTGAATTTTGTTTTTATTTTTTTCTACATGGTTTTTGTAGACCTCATAACTATGATCGAAAAAAGAGTTATTTATTATTATTTAATTTTTCATTTAATTCGTTGCAGTTTGGACATATAATATTTTCTTTTGTTGTATTGCAATTTACAGTTGAATGGTCTTGTCGTCCACATATCATACAATGTTGTTATATGGATTTGGAGCTAGTGTTGGTAGAAATACCGTTAAGCTTACTCTGGCCGATTTAAATGCTATATTTTTCGGTCCCAGTTTCGAGTTATTCGCAATAAAAGCCTATAATGAAGCGGTAGAAAACATATTAAATATACAAAAAATACTTATGACTTTGAATATGAATAACTCGAAAACGAAAGGTCGCTGAAAAAAAATGAAATTTGTCATCAGCCCCCCAAAATCTACTAGCATACCAAAAATCATTAAAATCGGCCGGGTAAGTTCAACGACATATTTATCCTAGTTCTAATAATTTTATAAAAATTAAATGATTACTTGTGGAATAATATAAATAGACATATTATATAAGCTCTTACCATCACATTTTTCTCTTAATTTGCAAAACAGGAAACTCAGACAGCATGGTTGCAATATTAATCGATTGAAGTCGTCAATTTTCGGACGTCTAGTTACTTAGTCTGCTATATGACATCGTTATAAGCTACTTGATTGATTTAGTCTTATATATCATAGGATACGTCTTTCGCGTCGTTCTTTCTGATATAGTGCGTTTGTCAGTTACATTAGAGTTCACATAAAACTGAGCAGCATTATGAATGAAAGTAACAAGAAGGAGTGATGAGAGTAGAACGCAAATTAATATGCAACTTACAAAAAAAAACTAAATTAAGGGATTAAGTTTTCACCATGTAGCTTTTAGACCTTAGGTAAACATTCCTTTGTGTTCATCAAGTAATAGTTACTCTTCCGTGTCTGTCTAAGATCTATGAATGTGTATTAAAAAAATCAAATAATAACTCATTTTGAATTAAATGACCTTTTTTTCTAAAGAACAGTTTGGCTTTAGGAAGGAAAAGTTGATGCCACTAACAAATTGATTAAACATATTGTAAACTCTATGGAAGATGGGGAGTATGCTGGCTTGATAATGTGTGACTTAAGCAAAGCTTTTGACACAGTATGTTTTGCCATTCTCATTAACAAATTATTGAATTATAAATTCGATAAACCTAGTATCAATCTCATTAAATCTTTTTTAACTAACAGAACAATTTTCAGTTGTCAATTGAGTACCTTCGGTGAGGGTCGTGTTGTTCGTGGGTTGCCCCAGGGGTCTGTCCTAGGGCCTTAGGCTCTTCCTAATTAATATTAATGAATTGGAGGAGGCTGTTACTGGGGCGGACACTATGCGATTCGCGGATCACACTACGATCATTTGTTCAAATAAAATATTTTCAACTTTTCAAAATCATATGAACTCAATATCATTTAACGGATTGGTTTTCAAAGAATAATTTAGTTCTTAACCAACTGAAAACAAAACACGTGTCCTTTTCACATAAAATTACTGCTTAGGCCGTTAACTTGGAAATGAATAAATTTTTGGGCTTGTACCTTGACCCAAAGCTTACCTGGGAGAATCATATTGACCAACTAGCCAAAAAATTAAGTAAAGATATCTTTGTTATTAGGTCTCTTACATCTCAAGTATAAACAGGGATGCTACTGACTGCTTATTACACACTATTTAATTCCCATATTAATTATGGTCTATTATGTTAGGGTAACTCGGCTCATACAAAAAGAATTTTCGGTCTACAAAGAAAGGTTCTACGACTCATGTATAGGGTACAGAGATCAACAATAAACAGGTTACTTAGAAGTAAAGCATTCTATAACCTGGATGAGTTCTTAAATTGTGATTTTAGAGCATCTTAGATTAAATACGCAGGAAGATACATAACCCCTATACCAAATACATTGAGTGTTGTGACTCAAGGATAACCTAGAAAATGCGGTAGGGGAGTATAACCTGTTTATTTACAAATTGCTATTTACAAACATGAACCATAGGCGGACTGAAGTTATAATAGCCTGATTGGATAAAAATATGTAAATATCTAGAGTGAGAGATTTTTTCATTCGGTTTTTCGATGTAATTATAGGTAAATAGTACAATTATATCGCTTATACATATAAGGTGTTCATTTGAAAACTTCAGTTTATCGGAATCCATTTGGGGGGCCTGTTTTACAAGAAGACTTAGATACACTCCTTTACACTTTAAAATGACTTTAGATTTCACATATTTTGACGGCAAAATGTAAGGGTGTTGAAAACTTGACCTAAACACATGATAAAATACGTACTCTACATAATATTCTTTGCACATTTTGGAAGTTCATAATGTACTTTTTATTTTTTAACATAACAATGTACCAATTTAAGTAGAAAGGTTTTAATACAAATGTGATCTACATTCTTCTAGACTGTTCTCTCTTAAATGTTTAAAACCAGAACTAAAAGCGAGACTTTTAATAAATGAACAAATATAAAAATTTAATTGTGTGAACCGACCAAAATGTATTTATGAATGGTTTACCCCACTTTCACAGACAAGTTACCTCTTATGCTACATCTACCAAAAGAGTAATAAGTCTATAAGTTTCAAAGCATAAAGTAAAACAGATAATACCTTTTTAGACAGTATATCAGAGAGAAAAACGTAAGAAAAAACACGTTTTCTTAATTAAAATCAACTCATTTTATGTTTTCTTAAGAGTAGTGATTTTTTTTTCAGTTTCCATATGAGATAAAAGTTTTCTTGCATAATAAGAATAACACAGTTTTTGCTTCAAAAGAAACTGTGTATTTCTTTTAGAATATATTCTTGCTGTAAGAATATATTTTAAGAATAATCTTTTCTGAGAATAAGACAATATCATTCCATTCAGAAAGAATAATGTTTGTTAAAACTATATTTTGAAGAAAAATCCTTTTCTTCCTAGAAGAATTATTTTTCTGTGTTTACATAAACACCAGAGAATCTTGTATACTTTGCAGATAAAATCAAGCAATAGCTAATAATACGGGAGTATATATCCTACATAACTATTTTATTACATAAAAGATAACATGATCGTATTTCTGCATATAATCCTGTTTTTCAAATTTTTATCAAAAATAAAAATGACTAATAGAACTGAATTTTATTTCTAGAATGGCCTCATAATATTATTAGCATTCATTAAACTTAACATTTTCGTATCCAAATAGCCTGTCGAAAAAAATGCCTCATTAAGACGGGAATGCACCACCAAGCATACCCAAATAACTTTTTTTGATTAATTACGATTCAACAGTGCTATAAAAAAAATATTTAAAATGACACCATCATGCCATTTCATATTTATTTAATATGCTCGCTGTGAAATGACCCTGGCAATGTTCTAAATACTTGTTAAAAAAATCATCCAACTTGATCAAATCTTCTGGGAGTAATCGATGTATATGAAACCATGATAAGCGGTCCGTGTAGATTCAGAGGATATTTCTGTAACAGTTGTAGTTGAACTATCTTTGAACCTAAAAAAATGAAATATGTTTAAATACACAGTGACTTCTTATAAATTAGTGAAGAGATGAGAGCATATAGTTTAGAACATATTCGATATAAAACCTGCTTGCCGAAGAAGGTATGCAATTTAAGTGCTTTAAACTCTAAGCTCTCAGAACCATTTTAATAATTTATATCATTGTTATGCTTGGTAGTTAATCACTGTTGGAAATCACACGTATATTTTAAGCTACATTAAAATTTGTTTTCGTATGATGTTTATCACTGTCATTGTCAGTTGTCAAGTTGTCATTGGCCTGTTTAAAGTTGTCTGAATGATAAATGCAGATATCAAACAATTTTTTATAAAAATAGAACGTATTACTTATAAAAGTTTAAAAAAGAAATTTTCTGTATTATCAAGAGTTCCATTTATTAGCTGCAACTTTATTTAAAAAATTTAAGATAGAATTGCCATGCTGTCATTAGAACCATTTTAATGTTTTTTTTTTATATTTTTATGCAGTTTATCACTGTTGGATACATAGGAAATAACATGTAAATTTTAAATTTTCTAAAAATTTGTTTTTCTATTATGTTTATTACAAAGTTGTCATCGGACTGCTTAAAGATCTCTGAATGATAAATGCACATATCGAATTTGCAAGCAATCTTAAGTTATTTAAGTAAAATTGCAACTTTTTTTTCATAAATATAGAACGTAAACGGTTTTAAAAATGCCTAATATTTAGAAAATGAAAATCAACAAGTTTGCTGTATTAGGGAGCTAAAGTATCATGCGTTCCATTTATTAGCTACAAGCTACAACTTTATTTAAATAACTTAAGATAGAAATGCCAAAAATTGTTTTTAATGGTTGATTAACAAAAACAAAAAAAAATCATTCTTTATAAAAACAACTGCTTGTTTTGAAACTCTTGAAAATATTGTTATTTTGTTCAAATTTTATACAGAGTGTGTAAAAAATTATTAAACATTCGGTGGATTAAAGTGCCTTTGTTTTTGCAAAAGTTGTTTAAAATAAAAAGTTAAAGTTAAAGAATACATTTTATGCTTATTCTAACCGTTTCTTTATAGTTATACGTTAGATAATTTGTAGTATGTCAAGAATAGGCAAATTTCAAATTTTGTATTCTGACGGTACACATTTAAAAGATTGTTGAAGATAAAAATGAAGGAAATTTATCTGACCTAAAAGTGCACCTTTTATTCATTCTAGCTCCGTATAGGCAGGATACGACTCGACATGCGCCATATCGCACTTTTTATTGTTATATTTTTGTGTGCATAGATAGATGTCTTGGTGAATTTAAAATAGACAAATTCAATAAACCTCATAAAAACTACCATAACGCAGGTTTTTATCAGACTGTACTACCCGAAGTTCTAATAACGAATTCTGATATGAAAGAAATTAAGGCCGACATTGCAGTAATACGTGTTTAGCTAAATATTGCTAGGAAATACTCCACGTAATGGCAATTTCGTATATTATGTTAAAAGAATTCTGCAACAGTGAAGATATATATACCTAGATGCGTTCAATAATACCAGTTGGCCCGGCAGACCTTGTTTTGCCTTTTCCGTTAGATGACGCGATGAGTTTCTAGTGGAATTATAAGAGTATGGGGCGCATTCACCACATCGTCCAGAAATGTTATTGAAGAAAAACATATTGGATTTATAGAAAAAAATACTCAATAAAACAATACAAAAAAATTGAAACTTAAAAATAGCAACCAATTTCACAAATTACACCTCCCAGACGTGACTGCGGCGGAACAGCCGCTGCCTCGCCGTAGTAAGGATTGTATTGACGATTGGTGCGCACGCCAACTGGAAAAACGATAAAAGTTGGTCCCGCTTTAGATCGAGAAGATTCCCATCTGGCAGGTGTAATCTGTGTCATTTTTTTCTATTAGTGTAAAATGTATATTAGTCAATACCATCTCTTAAACAACTTTTCCTTATATCGTTTCGACATGACTCCAAAAACGAAGATAGTTTACTTCTATAGTATTCTAGTATATACTTATTCTATCAAGGTTGCATATGATTTTTTACTAGAAACTAATTACCCTCGGAAGCACAAGCACTATTTAATTTTAGAAAATGTACATTAATGCTTGTTTTTATTATTTTTTTGTAATAAAAAAGACATGGTAAAGGTTTCGGTAAACTATGTTGACACTCTTAAATCTCGTTTATTTTTGTTTTTTTTGTTTTTATCAACCATTCTAGCAGTCCAAATTGAGAAAATGTGTGGAAAACTCTCATCAGCACTCAAAATTTACTTTAAGATGCAATTATTATACAAATCAAAGGTAATTTTGATTTCAAACATCTTTCTGACTGTTCCCATCGCCATGCTTGTTTTTAATTTGATGTGCGACGTTGCCATATTCATAATTAAAGAAATACCTATAAGTTATGATATACGTAAAACTATTTTTTTTTATAATAAAACTTATAATTAATAAAAATGCGGATTAGGTTAGGTTAGGATTAGTTAGGTTTTCTGCAAAGAAAGCAGCGCGCCAACCGAATTCCGAGTCTATATTGAAAGCAGGATGTTTCTGTAACAAAAACTATATTGTTAGGTGGATCTATCCCGATAACGTTAGGTTAGCCCAGGTTCGTCAATAAAACCTTCCTTAAAACTATAATAATAACAATAAATAATTACAATTCTGTTGTCCAAATAATTTTCAATTGGTCATTTCATTTCCTCTAACAAATTGGTAAATCTAAAATCTGGCAACATTTCTAAATTTTTCGTTTTAAGGCTGTCAAATTGTGACCGAGTGTGACTTTTAATTAATTTTTTTTAGGAAAACTCTTGCATATTCGGCAATTTTTATTTTTGAAATGTAATATTGCAAATGGGTACTTTCTGGGAAAAAAATAAAATATGCAAAAATCGTCTGTCAGGATAGTTTACCGGACCCCATGGTAAAATATTGCAAAAAGAAAACCGTTACTCAGTGAAAAATAAAAGTAGAAAACTAATTACTATACTACATAAAATACCAACAAGGTACTTACCTACTTAAAATGAGTTTTTTGGGAATAGCAGCATGGTGCTCTATAGAATCCTATCCTTACTAGTAGAGGGTCTTATAAAAAGCTAGGAAAAGGATTTAGAACAACAAACTTTTTTTTAGAGATGTTCGGGAACACTTTAGTATCATATAGGGAAAACATACAAACAATAGTCAATTTGATTTTAAGTAGCTGTTATAACAACTAACCTGGATCTTATCTGCAGCAAATTCTTGGCCCAAAATAGGAACTGTATTTATTAACTTTTAATACTTTCCGACCTGATTTCTTTATAACAAAAATCATTGGGTTGAAAATGCCTAGAACATACAAAATTCCTTCTTTTAACACTATACATATTCAAAGCTCTTTACTATTCCTGTTTCCTTTCCATATCTCCAGGAAATCTAAAATTGATGGAATTTAAAAGCCTTATTTACAGATACTCGTAATAAAGTTCTTACGTGATTGGGATATATAATTAATTGAAAACATAAGAATTAAAATATTACTTTATTTTTAAAGTTTTCCAATTTAACGCTTTGTGCCGACAATGGAACTTACCTGTAAAAAGATAAACAAGCTCCAGTTTTCCGGAGCTGACCATAAACTGCACTGGGTAGTCATTATGAGGCTATAAATAGAATTTAATTGTTCACAAAAACTACAAACGCTATAAAAAACGCAAAAAAAACTTGAGAACAAAGCTAACCGATTTACGGAATCAATATGACAGGCATCAGTGATATTGCCACCATGCTTTTCAATTGATTGACACCATGCTTTCAAATTGATTTAATTAGCACCGGAAGGCAATAGAATATGAAACTAATCTACAAAAGGGGATTTTTTAAACAAACATATGTTTACGAGGCTGTTTGGGGGAAAATAATCACTCAGTCACGTTTTATTGTGTTATGTATCTTCCTGTGTACTTAATCTAAGATTATAATAGTTAGTTTAGCAAGGTGATCTAACCATTCATTTGTACCTGATTTAGTGATGTTATTGTTGTATATTTTGTTTCATGTTTATTCTAAAGTAAATGTGAGTCGTGTGATGTGATATGTACATAAATGTTTTAACAGTCTTTTTTTACTTGGGTTTTTTTTACTAAGCAACCTGACATGTACAAAACATTTTTGTTAAGTACGAAATAAATTCATTGTTTCATTTACTATTCATGTAAATGAAATACCAAAAAGTCCTATTGCTATAAAATTGAAAAAAAAACGTATATTTTTTATTTGCAGTGCTTTTTAGCATCCTCTATATAATTCTTCAGAGCTGCCTCCGACTAATACAGAAATAAAATTTAGAGTTTTCTCCCCTTGAATATGTCTCCGTCCATTTCGTCAGTGATGTTTTAATTATTTTTCTGTTGCAGATTTTAGGAATAGCATTTTCCTGCCACCTAGTGCGTCAGTTGAAGAATGGTTATTACAGTACATAAATCATATTAAGTTAAATAACAATAAAATGGCCATACTAGTTTTTATACATAAAATTGTATGCTCAGGTAGCTTTCTGCACAGTATTCTGTTATAACTAGTATTTATTATATATCGATGTTTGACGAAAAACTACTTAAGACCGAAACACTAACAGTAGGTTGTAAGAATATAGCGTTGTGAGATGAATATGAAAATATCATACATGTTTTTTATGTGTTGGTCTTAAGTTGTTTTAAAAACCTTTACTATTTTTATAGTTCTTGTTTTTATTATTTTACTAAAAGATAATGTTAATGTTTAGGTTTGATCTTATAACATTGTAAATATCTATAGTTTTTTTTTTCATTTGCTTTCAGTTGCGTATTGAGAGAAAGAGTGAAGTTAGAACATCAGATTTATTTCATTATTACTATAAACTATAATTTAATTTTATCAACATACACTAACTAACCAACATGATTAAATAGGCGATATATTTATTTTATTATTATTATTATTATTATTACTATTTCAAGAGTGGATATTTTTTAATTTTTTGCCCCTCTTCCTCCAGCAGAATGTTCTGTATACGTGGCTGTTTTTGTTACAATTTAATCATAAGTACTTATTTTTTGTTGTTATACAGTGTGTATATTGCTATAATATATGTAACGAGTTGTTAAGTTTGTGTCTTTATAGTACTTTTTAAGATCAAATAAATTATTTTAAAGGATTTTTGAATATGATTTTGGTGCCGAAACTCCATCCTTGATATGTTCTCAAGGAAAACCTACATTTTCATCATTCGATCTTGTTATAATGTTGCTAAGGTAATTAAAAGCAGATAATTACTTGAAAGCAGAACTTTCAAATCAACAGGTTGGATTCCAAAAAGTAATGAGTGAATTTTAGTCTGAGAAGGTAGATATAGAACGAAAGCTTTCACGGCTGTGGTCAATTAAGAAATCATGGTTCTTGGGATTAGACCGTGTCAAAATGGAATCACCTTCCTGGAAAGTGATTCCATTTTGACACGGTCTAATTCCAAGAACCATGATTTCTTAATTGAGAAGGTAAATAGTTTAAAATTACAAAATCGGTTATTCGTCTTTTAGTGCTAAAAACAAATTGGTAACATTAATTGCTCATAAAATGTCCTCTAAGAATGATAGAGATTGTCTTGATTTTTTTAGATTACGAGGTCTTTGTAAAAATATTCACCAATTATGTCATAATGAATTTATTTTAGGATAATCCTCGGCGTTTCTGGAATTATGTTAATAACAAAAAAAAATTCTATTCCGAATAGTATATATCTTAATAAGCAGCATACTGGAGAGGATGTAGTCTTTTTATTTTCAGGGTTCTTTTCTTTGGTGGATAATGGGTAACATGCCCCATTACTTACTCTGGTAGTATATTAAGCCAATATTAAGTAAAATTCCCCTTTCATAATTTTCCACTTAAATTAACTGCTACGCCTGGTAACATACCAACTTTTTTTAGGAACTCTATACTATTTCTTTGCTCCTAGAGAGGATATTTAACGTGTCATTGCAGAGTGGAATTTTTCCGAGTTTATGGAAACAGCTACGTTATTCCAATTTTCACATCTGGTGATCCAGAAATACCCAAAACTACAGAGGAATTTGTAATCGATCAGGTATATCTAAGCTGTTCGACAGTTTAGTGTATGATCAATTGTACTGGTCTTGCTTGGCATCATCAATAACCAGTTTGGCTTGTGTCAAAATAAATCAACCCAGGCAACTTGGTTCAGTATGAGATTGACCTAGTGGAGACCTTGACGAATTGAGTCCATATTGGCAATACACAGACTTCGCCAAGGCCTTTGATAAAGTTAATTTCACCATTTTGCTTACCAAACTGGAGGCCACCGGTTTTCACCCTTCCCTAATCAGGTGGTTGAAAAGTTTTTTGGGGGGCCGCACGCAGAATGTTAAGATAAATAATTTTATCTCTGAGAAGTTCGAATTTTTTTTAGGTGTCCCTCAAGAGTTGCATTGCGCTCCTTTGCTGTTTAACCTATTTATAAATGATATTTGTAATGATATACATTGTTGAAGGGATCCTAAAAGACTTTCATAGCCTGTGAGATTGGTATACGGTAAATAACCTTTAGCTAAATGTAGAGCAGTGTAACTTTGTTAGTTTCTTTAGGGGATGAAACGATTCCACATCTCTTATACCATCAATAGGGAGAATAAAGAATGTCCCGCTGATGAAATATTCATCGCACCCACTATTTACCGTATGTAAAAATTTAATTATATTTTTGAACTAAGTGTACGATGTAATAAAATGTTTAAATATTGTTTATTTTAAACATAACATGATAATATATTGTTACATTTTCTACTGTATTTTCGATGTATGGTTAACTTTTAACTTAACAAAGGTCTTAAAAATAAAAATATTCTTGCGAATGAACTTAAATAACAAATTTAATTTTTATTTTCACATAAGATGAAACTTCTGGGGGGCTGCAGCCCCGTAGTCCCTCCTGGATACAACTATGATCTTCGTGATGTTAGTTGTTCACATGTTTCATGAAATTTACTACTTACACTTAAGCTTTATTGTATGATTGTTTTTTTTTTTAAGTGCATGTCTTTTTATTTCGTAAAAACTTATATTTTTGTTACCGTATCCGTATAATAAAAAGCTTTAATTTCACATTTAATGGTATGGCCATCAGACATAAGCGAATTCAAGAATTTGTTTATTTGGGGTTCGAGGGAAGGGCGCCGTGAACTAAGTGTACGATGTAATAAAATGTTTAAATATTGTTTATTTTAAACATAACATGATAATATATTGTTGCTACTACTATTTTCTACTGTATTTTCGATGTATGGTTAACTTTTAACTTAACAAAGGTCTTAAAAATAAAAATATTCTTGCGAATGAACTTAAATAACAAATTTAATTTTTATTTTCACATAAGATGAAACTTCTGGGGGGCTGCAGCCCCGTAGTCCCTCCTGGATACAACTATGATCTTCGTGATGTTAGTTGTTCACATGTTTCATTGCTATTTCTTTCGACCTTAATATTATTGAACAACATATAATATTTTAAGTGTGAAAACCATATTCCATATCAAATAGTATTGAAAGACCTCGGCAACCAGACGTTCATTAAAACAAAATCATGTAAATTGGTGCAGTACAACTGTCACGAACTTGCTGAAAGATCTAGCTGTGTTTTAAATATATAGATTCCGTATGGATTAGTATATTTACAATAATTTAATTAAACTTCTCTAAATATATGCTCTCTACTCAAATTTCTAAACAACTAATATTTTAGTCCTGAAATTAAAATACGCGCATTAAAAATGTTAAAATAAGCACTATTCCATACTTTCTAGCGTTTTCGCGCGCTTTTAATACTCAGATATTAGGTTAGGTTAGGATAGTTGTGTGCACGCCCGCGAAGAATTCTAAATGGGAACAGGATCGTCAACAAGACAAGGACCGGGAATCTGAACATATACATGGAATAAGTGTCTGATATTTTAGAGGCCAATTCCTCAAGTATTTTTAAGAGAAAAAGTTCATATACAGATATCAAAAGTGCTTCGTTTTTAATATTTATTTACCTTTTATCAACCGTGTACATTTCTAGAGATAATTTAAATTTTGCACACAATATAGGGTGACCAATGTCGACGAAATAAGCATAATACATTTTCAAAAAATCTACAGGGTGTTACTTTTTTTCCGGTCGGACCCAACAACACAAATACTTTCTTTGTTTGAGTAGTATTGCAACGCATGTAGTAATAAACTGCTAGCCACTTGAAACAGTTCACCTGCATTATTTAGTACAATTTAAGCTGGAATATTTTTAAAACGAGACGAGATACTGAGGTTAGGTTTTAAGTTGTATCTTGCAAATTTTATTACATATAACCGATGTTAGGCGTAAAACTTACCTAAGCCAAAAAGTTATTTATACAGGGAGTTAAACAAGACTGTAAATTTTTCAATTTTTTATTTGTTTCGAAAATCTACAAAACAAGTTCTTTTTCTACATAATAAGCTGTAACTTTTTATTAGCCATTTGATGTAAAGTTTTCTTGCTAGAGGGCCCTTAAGTCATATTCTTTTATAATGTGCACGGTCTGCACTACGCAGAACATACTCAGGGTGTGAAAAAAATGTGACAAAGTTAGTTAAAAACCTAGCAATCCTAAAGATCATGTACGTATATTTCAATACCTTGTAGCATAAAAAACAATTCAAATTTAAAAGTTTTAAGTGGTAGTGAATATTTTCTCCAAACGGTTTTTTAATTTTCTCTCTAACTTTATTATTTTAACAAACAGAGGTGTTGACTTTACAGGCAAATTTACCAACATCGGGAAACACAAGAGATATGTAACAGGCTGCCACCTTTTTAGTTTTAAAAAACTCAACTTGAAATGTCTATAAGTCCATAAAAGAAAAATTTTCGATAAAAAAATAATTAAGTAACCCCCTACTTTTTTATTTTAAATAGGACCCTGTATATTTAACGGACTAGCGTATTCAGCTTAAAATTAGATTTCTAACGATAAATCACAAGTTAAGTGTTGTTTTCAAAATGGCCATATTTGGAAAATTGAACTTTGCTGCTTTATTCAAAAAAACTGTCACTATATATAAAATACTTGTTTTAAACAGTCAAAAATAAACTTATTTCTTCATGTTTTAGAGCACCCTTTAAATGAAGAATCGTCATTGGTACTAAAAGAATTTTTTAATTTTCTTCACTTCTCGTTTAACTCAAAAGAGCATTTTTGGCCAATATTTTAATTGCACATTTTTTTTTCAGTCATTTCCGATGTAAAATTGGCTTTTTGAGAATATGCCGTATACTAACCTTTATTTTCAAGATGGCGTTATGCCAGCCATTTTTGACAAATCGGGAGTTTTTATTTAAAATAACTGGCTAATTTATAGTCATTTTTTTACAATTTTACAACGAAAATGAATGTAAAAAAATAAAAAATATATTATTTCCCAAAGGATGTTTAAATCGAAGTGTCTTAAAAATAAAAACTAAGCTTATTTTGGACTGTTTAAAAAGACGTATTTTGTACAAAGTGACTGCATATTTATCATGAAATAATAATAATAATAATAATGATAATTAATAAAAATGTACAGGGTTCTATTTAAAAAAAAATATTATAGGGGGTCACTTCCGGTAAAACCGGAAGTAATTTTTAATTACTTTTTTATAGAAAACTTACCTCTTCTCGAGTTATAGAAACGTCTTCTAGTTTAATTTTTTTGATATTTTTAAAACTAAAAAGGTGGCAGCTTGTTACATGTCTCTTGTATTACCCGATGTTGGCAACTTTGGCTGTAAAATCGATACCTGTTTTTTTTTTTAAATAATAAAGTTAGAGAGAAAATTAAAAAACCGTTTGGAGAAAATACTCGGTACTCCTTAAAACTTAAGTAAAAACTTTTAAATTTAAATAATTTTTTATGCTACAGGTTGTTGAAATATATGTACATGATCTTTAGGATTGCTAGATTTTTAACTAACCTTGGCACATTTTTTTCACACCCTGTATATTTTCTGGGTACTGCAGACCGTGCACATTATAAAAAAATATGACTTAAGGACCCTCCACCAAGAAAATTTTACAAAATGGCTAATAAAAAGTTACAGCTTATTATGTAGAAAAATTAAATTTTTTGACAAAAAAATCATATCTCAAAAAATATTAAAAAAGTTTGAAATTGTTTTTTACAATTTCACCAAGGATTACACTATTCTCTAATAATTAGAACTAAGAAATTGTTATTGTAGATTTTCGGAACAAATAAAAAATTGAAAAATTTGCAGTCTTGTTTAACACCCTGTATAAATAACTTTTTAGCTTAGGTAAGTTTTACGCCTAATGTCGGTTATATTTAATACAATTTGCAAGATACAGCTGAAAACCGCACCTCAGTATCTCGTATCGTTTTAAAAATATTCGAACTTAATTTTTATCAAAAAATGCAGGTGAACTGTTTTAAGTGGCCAGCAGTTTACGTAAAATATATGAAAAGGGACTATTTCAATGTTTAAAAAATTAATAAGTCTATTTTGCCTAACTTTATATTATAATGTAAGATTAAATTTTAATTATTTCAAATACCTACATTTAATTATTGGGTCCATCATATTTTATAATAAAGTGCGCTTAATTAACACCCAAAAAATGTTTTTGTATACAAATAGAAAAAATAAACTTGACAGGTTTCACTGCTTTTCAATTAACGCTTTTGAGTAATTTTGTTTGTCTTCACAGGGCCTTTTTTAATACTTACAATAAAGAAAAGTAAATTTAAGCCAATGACTTTTACAGTTTTGTGATTTTAAATTATTTACCACAACTATTTCTGTTTTCAAGTTTAATGAAATCGTATTTAAACAAATTGGTTTCACTGTTCTTAAGTTATCGTGCTCACATATTTTGTTTATGCACATACATCCGTACAAATACTATAACCATTTTTCTAAAACTTCGGAAAAATGTTTTAACTTAATTATTTCTCCTCGTCGTTTGAAAACAGTGGCGTATTCAGGGGAGACGGGCAAATGGAAAGTCAATAAACGAAGTAAAATGTTTGAAACTAAAAATTATTCTATAGCACCTTACCACGATTTTATAATATTTATAATATGATATAATTTATAAGTGAGAAACTTACTACATGGAGTTTCATTCCAATCTACGGCCAGCTACTCCCTATTCGGTTCATATGAATGAACGAATCAATTTTTATTTAATATGTTCGTTGAAAATACACAAAAAATAACAGATTTGATTCGGACGAATTGTTCGCCGATTGATTTATCCGCCGAAATTGCCGCGCTACGAATCGAACGGATGAACCAGACCCTCTACACCATGCGGATGAATGAACAAATAGTGAGTAGCGGGCTTAACAATTTGATTTGAATATACAGGGGACCTTATGTCTTATTTTATGCCAAGTAATCTCCAGATATGGAATGGTGCAAATTTCTTTAAACATCCTGTACGTCTCTTCAAAGATAAGAATTCTGACGAGAATTTACAATATTTTCAGGTAAGTCCCACTTATGCTGCCCTACTTTGTGGAAACAACTAATTATCTTTTCCAATTCACACTCAAAATCCCTCTCAACAAACGAAACGAATATTTTTTTCCTAGACGTCAAAAGTTCTCCGAAATACATATCTTACACGATGCTTTCAGTTCCTCTTTGAACCTATCCTTCTCAGCAGAAATACATACACCTAGGTCCCATCCTGTCTTCGACACCATTTTTCAGTAGACCCTCCTTACAACCCCATCACGCCCTATTTTACAAAAAAACTTGTTAGAAATATTTGTTTCTTTTACGTTAAGAAACTCTATTTTGCACTATATATTTAGCCCTCTCAACTTTATACCACCTACCTTCCCCAAAAATTAATAAAATGATTATTTTACTCAATATTTTCAAACAAAGCTCTCCACTCCTTTCAATCTCATCCAATCTACAACTATATTTTTAAAATATGTTCTTGCTGTACCGTTACAGGTCATGTCGGTTTCCATTTTCCACTTTCATTACAACATGAAAATATATTTATAAGAACTTTTTTTAATATGGGCAATATATCTCAATGAATAGTACCTCATAAACGCGGAGTTAATACTCTTAATGAGCTCCGAAAATGTATTCCTCTGGCATTAAAGCTTCATACTTATTCAAACATGAATTTTGCTAAATACGTATTATTCAAAATCCACTTTTCCCAAATATCAGGATATTTAATTAAGAAATCCTGGTTCTTGAGATTAGACTGTGCCAAACTGGAATTACCATCCGACATTGCCTTCGATTGCACGAGGCATCTTCAGGGATCTTTACTCCACGAGATCTGAACATTAAATCTTTCTTCTCAATTCGGTTGTAAACAATATTTCGAATCGGGATATTTTAAATTATAACAGTAACTACTTTAAACATGATTTATTTAATTTTAGCTTATCAAAATATGTGGAAAGCCAAAATAGAGCTTTTCTTAATTTTCATAACATTTTCAGTCAGGTATTAGACCAAACCATAGCTGTGAGTGTGCAGTATCCTCAGTTACTGATGGAGTTTTTACAGCGGCTGACGAGAATAAGGTTGGTATTTTAATATCACGGACTTTAGCAAAAAATTCTTCTTTCATTGTTTCATTTTACAGGCTTAATGACCGCATTGTAATAAAATCTTTCCTTTCAGACTGTACTGAAGAGGTTGTTTGTGATCATCTAAACCTACAAGTTTAACTTACCTGTTTCGACTGGTGTTCTACAAGGTAGCATCTTGGGTCTGCTTTTATATACAAATAGTTTTTTTCAGCTGGTCAAATTCCTGAGGCATAAGTTATAAATAAAAACGATGTCAGTGAATTTTGCAATACAGTTTTTGAACATATTTTATTGCCTAATCCGAATAAATCATAATCATAAGTAGTTGCATTACGAAATTAAAATCAATTGGCCAACGTTACAAACGCCATTATATTTCTAAATATTTTATTAGTCTTCTCTAACATCTATAAGTCTTATTTTGGATACCAAATTGCGCTTAAAGATTGTGTTAACTCAGACCTGCAATTTGAAATTCATTTATTCCAATAAACACTGGCTTTCAATAGAAACTAAAAACATCATCTGTGTATCTATGAATCCTTGGCTTGATGTAACAACGGACATATATCGGATCCAAAAGGTCCAAAACCAAAAATTCGAAATAATATACAGGGTATTCAATTTAAAAAAACTGTCAACCTGTCAAAATTTCATATATTTCAAAATATTTTCGCATTTATGATAATTTTTTAATTTTTCTATTTACGAAACTTCGGTATCTATTTAAATAAACTCTCTAGGTAGGTGCCAAAATATGTGGGAAACAGTGCAGAAAGATATTAGCTTCTTAGAGCACTTCCACGTAGAAATCTAGAAAGAAGTTTCTTCTGCAAAACTGGCATTAGAATTGGTTACAAAACTTAAAATGTTTATACTATCTTTTAAAAGGCTGGATAAAAATAATTTTTTACGTCTACATTTACATCTTAATTTCTACAATATTTCCTTCCTTCCCTTCCCTCTCCTATTCCATAAATTTCATTTTAATATAGCAGACACCTTATTCACATTAAATTTATAAAAGTTGCATCCAAAATTCAATAGCTATTCGAACTCCTTAAGGGCTACTTACATATTTAAATAAATTAGGGCTCGAATAATATTCAGCTGGGATACCTGGATGTCTGCCTAACTGAAGCCCACCAATATATTTTTTTATATTACATATAGCTAAGTCCAAAAATAACATATAACTAACTACTTCATTCCTGATTATTGTAAAAAAAAACACTATTTTGGAAAATATGTTATAATATTCAATAACGATAGAAACGTTACATAAGCAATAAATGGAAAACAGTTATGAATTTGACATAACAAATGATGATATTTTTACTTATTCGTGAATTAATATAAAAATTAATAGAATATATTTTTGAAAAATGACACACTTTTATCAGAAGAGTGTTTTGCTAAGCTTCTATAAAAATAAAAACTAATTAAAATAAATTAAAGTGTTCCTCTCCAATGTAAAGAGTGACATTTTTGATAATAGTCGAAATTTATGCAGTGTCATGTATACCCAATCTGAAAATATCGTGTTGTACGAAAAATGAATTTCCTAGAGGTTTGAGAACGAAAACTTGAGAGTAAGCGTGTGGAGGATCTTCATCTGCCTAAAAATGAAACAAATATTAATAAACAATACAGACTATTTAAAAAAAATGAGTAAGTAAGGTAGAGAAAATATTTCAAAGAATGCATCTGTTATTATTAAGTGGGATGAGAGTGTACTAGTTATTATGCACTAGTCTAAATTTACGTTCGAAAATAAATACACTCCTGTATTTTATTATACATATTTATGTCACTTAACTTTTATATTTCTGGAGATAATAAACTCACCGACAAAAACCCGGCACTTAAAATGTTTTAACAATTTTCATAAGGCATAACTTTTTTATTTTTGACTTTATTGCAATGATTTTTTCGCTGGCAGATTGACCAATTCATTAAGATTGCGCTGCAGTTTGTCGTGATGATATTTTGGTTGCTTCAATGTTTTTATACCAGGGTAAGTCAAAATGATGTTTTTAGTCGTACGTTTAAAACGCCTTGTTAAAATAACACGCCAAACAACCTTGTTCCAATATAATTTACGATACAGCTAAATGTGCTGTATTTGAAAATTTACTTCAAATGTTTAAAGTATACTTAAAGCACTAAAAATTAAAACAACAATTAATAACGGGTGTGTCCACCTCTTACCGCAATGACAGCCTGCATTCTTCGTGGCATCGAATCAATCAGATTGATTATCTTTTCTTGAGGAATAGCTTCATATTCTTCATTTATTGCTAACCTGAACTCCGCTAAAGTTGTACGTTGGATGAGATGGTGACGAACGCGTCTTTTTAATTCATCCCAAAAAATGCTCAATCGAGTTGCGATCTGGGCTGCAAAGGGCTTCCTTTAACCGTTTTCTTATAGTTGATTCACTAACTTTTTTTCCACGTATCTGCTGTAGATCATGTTGAAGTGAACTGGCAGTAGCTTTTCGATCCCTCATTGATTTTAGCAATATGAAACTGCTGTCAGCTAAAGGAGTGTAATGAAAATAGTGTTCATTACATAATATTGACGTTACTCTGAAAATAATCTAATAAACTAATGACTAGCTAACTTCACTAGTTTCCGCTGATTATTTTTATTGAATTGATATTGAAAAAATACCAGCGTTCCATTTAAAAATGTGTAGCTCGTAAAACAAACAAGCTAGACAGATGATTTAGAAAAGGGGCACATCCTACTTTATTATTAATCATGTTCGAATATGGTTGTTTGGCGTGTTATTTTAACAGAGTGTTTTAAAATTACCACTAAAAACATCATTTGACTTACCCTGGTAAAGCAAGTAAATATTCAAGCAACCAAAATTTCATTGCAATAAAATAAAAAATTAGAAAGTTATGCCACATCAAAATTGTTAAAAAAATTAAGGTGCCTGTTTTTTTTTGTCGGTGAGTGTAGATATACTCAATATTTAGACTACTATGTTTAAGTCGCACATAAAATAAATATAATATGTTGACTACAATCAATGACGTACTATGTAGTAAACAGGAAACCTAAGAGCAATTATTTGAGGAGAAGCGGGGTAGTATTACTTTTTTTTCAACACAATACTTACTCATTCACATACAAATATTAAATATTTAACATATACATTTAATATTAATAAGTTTAAATTTTTTTCCTTTTTCTTCTTTTAAGGTTATTATGAATTTTTCACAAAACTATCCAAAACTTTAAATCTCATTTTTACAAATTTTATTTTATGATTTTAAAGCTGGACCTATGCCACTACAAATAATTTTTGACACGTTGATATTATCTATTATATCTTTCTTACATTTAAACATGATTGAGTTTACATATTTGCCTTCCACTTTTCACAAATTTCAACAAACTAATAAATAGCATGTGAATCCGGCATAACTGGAAAGTTAGTATAAACACTGTAATGCGACATTCACGCAATCAGGAAATGCTTTCTATTTTGCAGATCTCAAAATATAGTTCAAGCTCTCCTTGTAGCATATAAGGATCTGGTTTACTGTACGGATAGATTGATACAATCGAATTGGTAATTTCAAGGGAAATATTTCTTTTATAAAGAGGTATGGAAAACCGCAGTTTAATTTACACTATCCTCTGTAAAAAAATACTATTAACATATTCAGAACAGTAGTTATAATAGGGGAGCGCCTCCTCCTCCTCCTCTTCCTCTCTCTCATGTCCCTCATTCTTAACTTCCTCCCCTTTTATTCTCATTCGCATCATATTTTTAATTTTTTCTCTTTGTTCTCCCACATTTGATTTTGCATTCTTAAGTCTTATAAATAGGTGCATCATGATCATTTTAGTATGCCGAGACACATTTACTAAGCTGTGCTCGAGTTGCGTAAAAAGTTATTTTTGAATTTTTCCACCAATTTTGTATAAAACAAAAAGAAAAAATGTGTCAAGTAATAAGTGAATTATGTGTAATCGCGAAAAATTAACTACAACTATCAGACAGTTAAAAGTTAAATATCTCAATTTCTTTGAAGTGATTTCGAAAGATGAATACACCAAGCTGTTTTATCCACTGAAACGAGATTATTTGGAAGCAATTGACTGTTGTGATGATTATTTAGAAGGAATTATAAGCCTTACTACGTTTTTCAATACATTTGGGAAATCATACTTTGTAGGAGAATTAAGCCACCTAATAGAATTTATAGGAGAAGATTGCCAATTTATACCTGCTATTATTGCAACCCAAAAGAGGTTTCAATTATACGAAGATAAAAAACAGGTATTATCAAAGAAAGTTAATCCTATTCGCAAGAGACGTCCCCCTACATATTTAAAATATTATGTTAAATAAATGAAATGGCTGAGTTGCTGATTGCAGTTAAATTATTAGAGGAGAAATTTAGTAATCTTTCAAAAACCTATTTCTCATATTGTATGGCAAGTGGTCCGGAGTGGATAGACTTTTATTGTAATCAATCTGAGGAATTCGTAAAGGCTGCCCTCTGTTGCAACAAATACATTGAAACATTAAATTTTTTTCAACTTATTCAAGATCTAAAAGATATTGGCTTTGGTTACTATTTAAAAGACTTGAAGCAATTTATTGACGAGGATACTATTCTTCAAGAAATTGAAAAGGAAGAATAAATTTAATAATATTTACAATGGAGCAAATGGTTACTGAAATGTATGAAGAGTTTATTATATCTGCTGCATACTTCCAATATTTATCAATTGTAGGCGAAGAAGACGCAGAAGCACAAGATTTGTCAGCATATGTTAATAATATAGATCGAATGAAACAATGTAAATTAGCCGCTAAATTTTGTAATGATTATTTAAAATATAAAAATGAGTATGAACTTTTAAATGAATTTAGAAAATTAGATTTAAGGTATCATATTAATTGTATTCAATCATGGTTGGTTAATGCAAAATAAAAAGGTAATTAAGTTTTTTTTTTTATATTTTTATTCATTCATAAAACAATTGTCATATAAAAATAACACATTTGTCAAAGCACACATACAAGGTGATTTTGAATGATAGAAGCATTTTGGTTCCATTAGCTTTAGCGCTGGTTGTTCATCTATTTCAATCACATGCTTTTTAGAATATTTCTGTATAAAATCCTTTTTTTCGCTTCCTTTTACAAAAACAAAATCTGCTTTCTTCGTAAGTGTTTCAATTATTTTTGGGAAATGATGTAATGGAGTAAATCCATTATTCCAATGTATACAATGATAATTTTTCGTTAACCATACCGCCTGCTTGTGACAATCAGGTGAAAGAAACTCCATTGGAAAAGGCTTTTTAAAAATGTAATGAGTCATTTCATAACCATCAAAAGCTGCAAGCTCTTTCGGTATAAATTTATTTTTTTCATCCTTGAATCCTTGAATATCTATAACCAATCTCATATTTTCAAAGCAGCAAATTTTTTAATGAGACTTTTTTTACTTGAATAATTTGCAATTTCTTCTTTCAGTTGATTAATTTTAAAAATAAATTTTTCAATTTGTAGTTGTAGTTTTGATGTCATGACTAAAACTAAAAGCTTTTGAAAATTTCTTTAAATTAAATCGAAATATGAAAATAGTGGGGATAAAGTTTATAATTGTTTCACAATTTTAGTAAGAGGGTTGTAGCTAAATAATTTGTCATGTAAAATAAGACAATAAGCAGAAGTATCTTTTTTAATTGCATTGTGTGTCTCAAATTCAATTCTCATTACTACGGATCCCGTTTCTTTTTGATGGGAGCAATCAATATGTGTAATAGGACTAATGTTTTTGAATTGTTCAGGATTAAAAATGGGTTCATTTGGAACACCATAGTAAGACTGTCTAAAGTTGGCAAACATTTCGTATAAAGCAGAAAATTTGTTTTCTTCGAAATTTAAGTACAAATCGTGATAAGGATATCTTTCAGAATTTAAATATACTCTAATATTTGACAAGGTAATATTGTCAAATTTACTCATATCTTTAACAATTTTCCCTTTTCTGTTTTCTTGAAAGCCAATCACAACATGACGAGGAGCTTCTAGTTTACTAGTTGTTTTTACCGGCCATGTGTGACGGGTTGTTTCGGTTAGAGAAGAATATTCAACAAGTTCCCAACTCCTGAATCCTATCAATATATCTTTATTTGATTCTAATATTTTTGATAGAGCAAGTTGTTGTGGCATATCAACTAGAATGTGAGGAACTTTCCAATAAATTTTATCGAAAGTAACCAATGGAGTGTCAGGAGCAGTAACAAGGTGTGCCGGATCTTCTTTGAAAATAACACCATCTAAATCATCAGTTGATCTAATAAGAACCAATTCCTGTTTCATATTCATAATAATTTTTCTGTAATCTTCAAAAAATCCTAAAAGCATTTTTAGTGGTATGGATACGGAGAATTTTCCATCATTATCAACTAAAATTTTATCACCTTCTTTCCGATGTGGAAACCAACCTGCATTTTCCAGTTTTAAACTTTCGTTGGTATTGTGAGAAAGGTAGCTTTTTAAGGTTGATGCTAATCCAACATTTCTTATTGAATCTATAGTAATTCCGTTTAGTTCAAAGCGGATTTCTCTGAACAAAAAGGCTATACCATTGTTAATAAATAGCAATTCTTTCTTATATTTACCTTCTGTATTAGTTAATTTTCCTTCGATATAAAGTAAACTATCTGATGGTAGAGTGTAAGCATCGAGTTCTTGAATTGGGATCCTTATTTCATCATTGTAATCGAATTTTGAAGAAATATATGGTTGATATGTGTGAAGCTCAGAACTGACGATGGAATTGTCTACATAAAGCTTTTCGTTTACGTTTAATATGTTCATTATTTTAAAACAGTGAAACCCAAGGATGTGAGAAATTTACGATTATCTCGTCTTAACTTGTTGGTGTTGGATTTGATACTGAACTGTTGTTTAGGCTTTTTCTTTTTATAAGTTTTTACTTTGTTGATAGTGGTAGGGGCAAGTCTCATCCCAAGGGCTCTATTATATCTAACAACCATTTTATATTTCACTTGTTTGTGAATGTAACCTTACTGTTATAGTTTCTCCTCTAAAACTGATAAGTTCTCCGTCTTGATCAACTATTTTAACTGTTATATTGTTAATTGCTTTGACGCTAACTGGAAAATACATAATGGGCAAAGGAGATTCAACTATTTTATACCCTGGAGCTACAGTTGGATAAAACTGGTGAATAATATGAACAGGTTTACCATTATTGTAAGAACCGACACAAATATTACAGTCAATACAAATAGCATTCACCTTAGTTATTTTTGCAACATTATCTGATTCTTCCTCTTTCATAGCTTCTAGTATCCTGCTATTAAAACCCAACATTTTTCCTATCGAATCTTCCTTGGTAAAATCAATTATTCTACTACACATTAAAAAAGTTTTTAGAGTATTAACATTTGCTTTTAAAAGAAAAAAAATTTTTTCATTCGGAAATAAATCTTCTATACTTTCTCTTATGTATGTTTCTATATCTGTAATGTCATAAGTTCCGTCGGGAATAACAATTACTTTATTATCTATATAAAATTTATTATATCCTTCTTTTATATTGGGGATAGTCATAAACGTTTCAAAATCAGCTAAACCCAGGTAATATTGTTTTTCATCCTCTAAATATATGGGCGGATTAAAATCAGCAGACAAAACAGAACTGTTTCCTGATATGGCAATTGTGGTAGACATTGTAGTTTATTTATGAATGAGATATTACAATAAATAATGAGTTTATATATTTTTTTGCAAAAATTTTAGGGATAGTTGACCACAGTTATATGAATTAAATTTTTGTTTATTTTCATAAGTATAAAATACATCCACTTTGCCATTGGAATTAAAATATTTGAGAAGTTCAAAAGGTGGTTTTAAATTTCCATAACTATCAAAATATATTACATTTTTGTTATTTTTAATATAAGCAGTCCAATGAGATCCTTTATTTTGTTTTTTATCCAAATTTACAATACCACATTCTTTCAGATTAATTTTTTTTGGAAGTTCATCGAGCATAAAAACACCTCTAAAGCCAGTTATTTTTAACAGCTTTACATATTTAATAATATCATTGTTCGTAAGTGCTCTTTTTGGAAAACTTATTTTGAGTTTTTTTTTGTCTGATTGCTTTCATTTTGACGGATCCTCCTTTATAAGGTCTAATAAATAGTCCCTTTCCTTTATATGGTCTAATATATAATTTTTTGCATTATTTAGAAGCATTTTCCATTGCAATATTATGTCTATGTATTTCTTCTAGTTGCTGTTTAGCTGCTTTAGCATCATTTACTGCCTTAGCAATTCCTGCCGCGCCTCCACCTAGTGCACCCAGGGCGCCAAGAATGGGAAACAAAAGAGGTAGAAATCCTCCAATTTTTTTGGGTGTTCGAATGATACGTTTTTTTCTCAATTTAAGTTTACCCCCTTTTGTATTTTTTAATCCCAAACCGAACTTTCTTTTACCCTTCATTATTCCTGCAACACTTAAAGCTGCAATTTTTTCACCAATAGAAGAATCTTTAGCTTTTACCCTATCCCAGGCTTTTTTTTCTAATATTTGGTCAGATATGTGTCTTTTTGATAAATCTTCAGTCTGAGAGTAAGATATATCATGTTCTTTGCAAGCGGAATCCAATGGATTTATACCAACGTCACCTCTAGTTAATCTTTTTTCCAAGTTGGTGCCGGGACCACAATAATTATATCCTGGTATATGAACTTCGAAAGGTAGTTTACTAATTAATTTATTTACTAAACCAGAGCCTTTTCTATTACGTGTTTTAATAGTTTTTTTCAACTTATGGCGACCCACAGTCATTGAAGTTCTTTTTATACTAAAAGCACATTGACATTTTTCTGGTATAAATACTTTTACAGCTAAAAATATTTACTAGTGTGATTAAGAATGAGGATTGAAAAACAAAAATTCTCATTACCAGTAAATAATCATGACGAAAAAATTTTAAGTAAACAGTTGAGAAAGCATGGTGACTTATTTTGCGGTGGTTCAAAAAGAGGGCTTATAGTTGGTTGCAGTGGTAGCGGTAAAACCAACGTTATGCTTACACTGCTCGAGCATCGTAATGGAATTAGGTTTGAAAATGTCTATGTTTATTCAAAGTCATTAGATCAACCAAAATATGAATATTTAAGAAAGTTGTTAAAGCCTATGAAAGAAATTGGATACTTTGAATATGATAGCGATGAGAACATTATTTCACCTCATGAGATAAAGCCAAATTCCGTTATCATTTTTGATGATATTCCTTGTCATAATCAATCTATTATTAGGGACTATTTCACGCATGGAAGGCATAGAAACACCGATTGTTTTTTTATTTTTCAAGGATATTCCTCAATCCTTAAACGTCTAATTCGAGAAAATGCAAACTTATTAATTTTATTTAAACAGGACTGTTTGAGTTTAAAACATATATATAATGACCACTGTATATTGGATATGATATTTGATCAGTTTAAAAATATTTGTGCTAACTGTTGGATGGATCCATATGGCTTTCTTGTAATTGACAAAGATTGTGAAGTAAATCACGGCAGATATAGGAGTAAATTCGATTCCTTTATATATTTATAAAAGTAAAAAATTTGCAGTTTTATTTCATTTAAAACTTGTACAGCATGGATAAACGTTTAGCTCGAGAATTAATAAGATCGAGACAAGCCGTGAAGCAGAAATATCAAAGCATGAAATTAGCTGTTTAAGTGGTTGTGTTATTGGTCTATAAGTTTGTTCTAATTCGGACTGAGCAGTAGAAGTAGCTAATTTCAAGCTTTGATATTTCTGCTTCACGGCTTGTCTCGATCTTATTAATTCTCGAGCTAAACGTTTATCCATGCTGTACAAGTTTTAAATGAAATAAAACTGCAAATTTTTTACTTTTATAAATATATAAAGGAATCGAATTTACTCCTATATCTGCCGTGATTTACATCACAATCTTTGTCAATTACAAGAAAGCCATATGGATCTATCCAACAGTTAGCACAAATATTTTTAAACTGATCAAATGTCATATCCAATATACAGTGGTCATTATATATATGTTTTAAACTCAAACAGTCCTGTTTAAATAAAATTAATAAGTTTGCATTTTCTCGAATTAGACGTTTAAGGATTGAGGAATATCCTTGAAAAATAAAAAAACAATCGGTGTTTCTATGCCTTCCATGCGTGAAATAGTCCCTAATAATAGATTGATTATGACAAGGAATATCATCAAAAATGATAACGGAATTTGGCTTTATCTCATGAGGTGAAATAATGTTCTCATCGCTATCATATTCAAAGTATCCAATTTCTTTCATAGGCTTTAACAACTTTCTTAAATATTCATATTTTGGTTGATCTAATGACTTTGAATAAACATAGACATTTTCAAACCTAATTCCATTAGGATGCTCGAGCAGTGTAAGCATAACGTTGGTTTTACCGCTACCACTGCAACCAACTATAAGCCTTTTTGAACCACCGCAAAATAAGTCACCATGCTTTCTCAACTGTTTACTTAAAATTTTTTCTTAATCACACTAGTAAATATTTTTAGCTGTAAAAGTATTTATACCAGAAAAATGTCAATGTGCTTTTAGTATAAAAAGAACTTCAATGACTGTGGGTCGCCATAAGTTGAAAAAAACTATTAAAACACGTAATAGAAAAGGCTCTGGTTTAGTAAATAAATTAATTAGTAAACTACCTTTCGAAGTTCATATACCAGGATATAATTATTGTGGTCCCGGCACCAACTTGGAAAAAAGATTAACTAGAGGTGACGTTGGTATAAATCCATTGGATTCCGCTTGCAAAGAACATGATATATCTTACTCTCAGACTGAAGATTTATCAAAAAGACACATATCTGACCAAATATTAGAAAAAAAAGCCTGGGATAGGGTAAAAGCTAAAGATTCTTCTATTGGTGAAAAAATTGCAGCTTTAAGTGTTGCAGGAATAATGAAGGGTAAAAGAAAGTTCGGTTTGGGATTAAAAAATACAAAAGGGGGTAAACTTAAATTGAGAAAAAAACGTATCATTCGAACACCCAAAAAAATTGGAGGATTTCTACCTCTTTTGTTTCCCATTCTTGGCGCCCTGGGTGCACTAGGTGGAGGCGCGGCAGGAATTGCTAAGGCAGTAAATGATGCTAAAGCAGCTAAACAGCAACTAGAAGAAATACATAGACATAATATTGCAATGGAAAATGCTTCTAAAGAAGGCAAAGGATTATATATTAGACCATATAAAGGAAAGGGACTATTTATTAGACCTTATAAAGGAGGATCCGTCAAAATGAAAGCAATCAGACAAAAAAAAACTCAAAATAAGTTTTCCAAAAAGAGCACTTACGAACAATGATATTATTAAATATGTAAAGCTGTTAAAAATAACTGGCTTTAGAGGTGTTTTTATGCTCGATGAACTTCAAAAAAAAATTAATCTGAAAGAATGTGGTATTGTAAATTTGGATAAAAAACAAAATAAAGGATCTCATTGGACTGCTTATATTAAAAATAACAAAAATGTAATATATTTTGATAGTTATGGAAATTTAAAACCACCTTTTGAACTTCTCAAATATTTTAATTCCAATGGCAAAGTGGATGTATTTTATACTTATGAAAATAAACAAAAATTTAATTCATATAACTGTGGTCAACTATCCCTAAAATTTTTGCAAAAAAATATATAAACTCATTATTTATTGTAATATCTCATTCATAAATAAACTACAATGTCTACCACAATTGCCATATCAGGAAACAGTTCTGTTTTGTCTGCTGATTTTAATCCGCCCATATATTTAGAGGATGAAAAACAATATTACCTGGGTTTAGCTGATTTTGAAACGTTTATGACTATCCCCAATATAAAAGAAGGATATAATAAATTTTATATAGATAATAAAGTAATTGTTATTCCCGACGGAACTTATGACATTACAGATATAAAAACATACATAAGAGAAAGTATAGAAGATTTATTTCCGAATGAAAAAATTTTTTTTCTTTTAAAAGCAAATGTTAATACTCTAAAAACTTTTTTAATGTGTAGTAGAATAATTGATTTTACCAAGGAAGATTCGATAGGAAAAATGTTGGGTTTTAATAGCAGGATACTAGAAGCTATGAAAGAGGAAGAATCAGATAATGTTGCAAAAATAACTAAGGTGAATGCTATTTGTATTGACTGTAATATTTGTGTCGGTTCTTACAATAATGGTAAACCTGTTCATATTATTCACCAGTTTTATCCAACTGTAGCTCCAGGGTATAAAATAGTTGAATCTCCTTTGCCCATTTTGTATTTTCCAGTTAGCGTCAAAGCAATTAACAATATAACAGTTAAAATAGTTGATCAAGACGGAGAACTTATCAGTTTTAGAGGAGAAACTATAACAGTAAGGTTACATTTACAAACAAGTGAAATATAAAATGGTTGTTAGATATAATAGAGCCCTTGGGATGAGACTTGCCCCTACCACTATCAACAAAGTAAAAACTTATAAAAAGAAAAAGCCTAAACAACAGTTCAGTATCAAATCCAACACCAACAAGTTAAGACGAGATAATCGTAAATTTCTCACATCCTTGGGTTTCACTGTTTTAAAATAATGAACATATTAAACGTAAACGAAAAGCTTTATGTAGACAATTCCATCGTCAGTTCTGAGCTTCACACATATCAACCATATATTTCTTCAAAATTCGATTACAATGATGAAATAAGGATCCCAATTCAAGAACTCGATGCTTACACTCTACCATCAGATAGTTTACTTTATATCGAAGGAAAATTAACTAATACAGAAGGTAAATATAAGAAAGAATTGCTATTTATTAACAATGGTATAGCCTTTTTGTTCAGAGAAATCCGCTATGAACTAAACGGAATTACTATAGATTCAATAAGAAATGTTGGATTAGCATCAACCTTAAAAAGCTACCTTTCTCACAATACCAACGAAAGTTTAAAACTGGAAAATGCAGGTTGGTTTCCACATCGGAAAGAAGGTGATAAAATTTTAGTTGATAATGATGGAAAATTCTCCGTATCCATACCACTGAAAATGCTTTTAGGATTTTTTGAAGATTACAGAAAAATTATTATGAATATGAAACAGGAATTGGTTCTTATTAGATCAACTGATGATTTAGATGGTGTTATTTTCAAAGAAGATCCGGCACACCTTGTTACTGCTCCTGACACTCCATTGGTTACTTTCGATAAAATTTATTGGAAAGTTCCTCACATTCTAGTTGATATGCCACAACAACTTGCTCTATCAAAAATATTAGAATCAAATAAAGATATATTGATAGGATTCAGGAGTTGGGAACTTGTTGAATATTCTTCTCTAACCGAAACAACCCGTCACACATGGCCGGTAAAAACAACTAGTAAACTAGAAGCTCCTCGTCATGTTGTGATTGGCTTTCAAGAAAACAGAAAAGGGAAAATTGTTAAAGATATGAGTAAATTTGACAATATTACCTTGTCAAATATTAGAGTATATTTAAATTCTGAAAGATATCCTTATCACGATTTGTACTTAAATTTCGAAGAAAACAAATTTTCTGCTTTATACGAAATGTTTGCCAACTTTAGACAGTCTTACTATGGTGTTCCAAATGAACCCATTTTTAATCCTGAACAATTCAAAAACATTAGTCCTATTACACATATTGATTGCTCCCATCAAAAAGAAACAATTCAAACGGGATCCGTAGTAATGAGAATTGAATTTGAGACACACAATGCAATTAAAAAAGATACTTCTGCTTATTGTCTTATTTTACATGACAAATTATTTAGCTACAACCCTCTTACTAAAATTGTGAAACAATTATAAACTTTATCCCCACTATTTTCATATTTCGATTTAATTTAAAGAAATTTTCAAAAGCTTTTAGTTTTAGTCATGACATCAAAACTACAACTACAAATTGAAAAATTTATTTTTAAAATTAATCAACTGAAAGAAGAAATTGCAAATTATTCAAGTAAAAAAAGTCTCATTAAAAAATTTGCTGCTTTGAAAATATGAGATTGGTTATAGATATTCAAGGATTCAAGGATGAAAAAAATAAATTTATACCGAAAGAGCTTGCAGCTTTTGATGGTTATGAAATGACTCATTACATTTTTAAAAAGCCTTTTCCAATGGAGTTTCTTTCACCTGATTGTCACAAGCAGGCGGTATGGTTAACGAAAAATTATCATTGTATACATTGGAATAATGGATTTACTCCATTACATCATTTCCCAAAAATAATTGAAACACTTACGAAGAAAGCAGATTTTGTTTTTGTAAAAGGAAGCGAAAAAAAGGATTTTATACAGAAATATTCTAAAAAGCATGTGATTGAAATAGATGAACAACCAGCGCTAAAGCTAATGGAACCAAAATGCTTCTATCATTCAAAATCACCTTGTATGTGTGCTTTGACAAATGTGTTATTTTTATATGACAATTGTTTTATGAATGAATAAAAATATAAAAAAAAAAACCTAATTACCTTTTTATTTTGCATTAACCAACCATGATTGAATACAATTAATATGATACCTTAAATCTAATTTTCTAAATTCATTTAAAAGTTCATACTCATTTTTATATTTTAAATAATCATTACAAAATTTAGCGGCTAATTTACATTGTTTCATTCGATCTATATTATTAACATATGCTGACAAATCTTGTGCTTCTGCGTCTTCTTCGCCTACAATTGATAAATATTGGAAGTATGCAGCAGATATAATAAACTCTTCATACATTTCAGTAACCATTTGCTCCATTGTAAATATTATTAAATTTATTCTTCCTTTTCAATTTCTTGAAGAATAGTATCCTCGTCAATAAATTGCTTCAAGTCTTTTAAATAGTAACCAAAGCCAATATCTTTTAGATCTTGAATAAGTTGAAAAAAATTTAATGTTTCAATGTATTTGTTGCAACAGAGGGCAGCCTTTACGAATACGAAGATTGATTACAATAAAAGTCTATCCACTCCGGACCACTTGCCATACAATATGAGAAATAGGTTTTTGAAAGATTACTAAATTTCTCCTCTAATAATTTAACTGCAATCAGCAACTCAGCCATTTCATTTATTTAACATAATATTTTAAATATGTAGGGGGACGTCTCTTGCGAATAGGATTAACTTTCTTTGATAATACCTGTTTTTTATCTTCGTATAATTGAAACCTCTTTTGGGTTGCAATAATAGCAGGTATAAATTGGCAATCTTCTCCTATAAATTCTATTAGGTGGCTTAATTCTCCTACAAAGTATGATTTCCCAAATGTATTGAAAAACGTAGTAAGGCTTATAATTCCTTCTAAATAATCATCACAACAGTCAATTGCTTCCAAATAATCTCGTTTCAGTGGATAAAACAGCTTGGTGTATTCATCTTTCGAAATCACTTCAAAGAAATTGAGATATTTAACTTTTAACTGTCTGATAGTTGTAGTTAATTTTTCGCGATTACACATAATTCACTTATTACTTGACACATTTTTTCTTTTTGTTTTATACAAAATTGGTGGAAAAATTCAAAAATAACTTTTTACGCAACTCGAGCACAGCTTAGTAAATGTGTCTCGGCATACTAAAATGATCATGATGCACCTATTTATAAGACTTAAGAATGCAAAATCAAATGTGGGAGAACAAAGAGAAAAAATTAAAAATATGATGCGAATGAGAATAAAAGGGGAGGAAGTTAAGAATGAGGGACATGAGAGAGAGGAAGAGGAGGAGGAGGAGGCGCTCCCCTATTATAACTACTCAGAACACAACTAAACTTATATCCATCAAGTGTCAATAGGGGCGCACATTATACTACCAACAAGATGAGATTTTGTCATAGGTTCCACCCTGGCTACAACAATGAGATATGTCTCAAATATCTAACAAATACATAGAAACGAAATGTAAGGTTGGGAGACATAAAATTTTATTGCACAAAATCTGTGGTGTGAGAAAAAAGATTAAGATTTTGTGAATATTACATATTTTTATGACCTAAAATAATACATTTTTATGAAAAAGAAATCTCAGAACATTTTACAGAAAGTTGAATTGACAAGATGATAATTTGAAGATAATAAAAAATTAATACAGGAATGTGCAATTTGTTCTGACCTACTTCAAATCCTTTAAATTTTAGTCCTTCAAAATCTGATTGTCCATTTTTAAAGCATTTATTTCGAAATAAATTTGTTCTTTGATGAAATAGTATAATGTTAGGTTAGGTTAGGTTAAAAGTGAGTGGATCAAACCGACCCTCCACTGCGACTCTGTGGTCTATTGTGGCTCACACCTATGTTTACACTTCGCCAAGCAACTAAGTCCTCAATGAATCTTATTATTGCCTTTGGGGAGGTATTGTTCAAGTCCTCGGGCTAGTATAATGTGCAACAAGTGCCGAAACACGAATATTTCATACGTGTTTTACACTACACCTTTTCTACGACTGCATAGCAATAATCCTTGAATTAAAAATTCCTTATTTCCCACTAAAATCAAATCTGCGAACATTAATAATTAAATGTGACGTAAAAAGGACATTCCGACATTGCATAAACTGTGTGAAATAATATTTCTCAGTCTATCGTGGCGCCACAGTGTAGCCATTAGCTGAACTATTCATGATGTGCGACCAGTTCAGCCTTTGGCTATGAAGGTTGACATAAAAAAACAGATGCAACTAAAAATCTACTGGTCTGGTCTTCTAACTGAAATTTGAAAACGTGTCAAATCTGACTATTACAAGTATAGTCACTGCAGAGTGACAATAATATATTTTTAATAATTCAATGGGAATATAATACTTATAACTTTACGAGCTCAACCTCGTTTTATTCGTTTGACTCTCTGATCGATCCAGAATTCTACTAATGAAGCCCATAAAAAGAGATCACTAAATATTCCAAAAAGAAGAACCATGAATTGTTAAAACGTAAGTGAAAGCGATAAGGAGCACATACTTGTACTTACTAATATCTACACCATGTATGCGAATGTATAAATCAGTATATGAAATAATCTTGAATTCAGTAAACGTGAAGATGAAGCTTTCATATCCTCAGTACATTGAGAAGAATATGTGAAGTTATATGAGAACAATGGTAGCAAAAGGATCAAGGCTTGACAAGTAAAATTTTCAAAAAGGGTTTTCACCCACATTTTACTACAAAAAAATGTGTTTTGGCAAACATAGTATATTTCCATATATGTATATATGTCAATGGTCAAGTTTTCGCTTTCAAACCCCTTCTTCTCAGGATCACCTTGCGTAGAATAAAATTATAAATTATATACAAAAATAAGAGAAATTTAGCGTATTGTATAGCAAGGTGTATGCCCATACAGAAAAGAATTCTAATGCTAATATGTATGGAATGTAAGCAGCTCATAGCAAGAATGCCCTATATGTTAAAATTACTACAAGAAATGAAGACAGATATTGAATATTTAAAAACCAATTGTAAAAAAACTACATATGCTTGTGCTCTTAAAGAGAAATCAGATACCAAAGTGAACCCACTAAAATCAAATCTGCGAACATTAATAATTAAACCTAAAGTGCCTTAAAATTCTCAGATAAGTAAAAAGGACATTCCGACATGCATAAATCCATCCCAAATAAATGTAGGAATAAGAAATATGAAAGAAACTAAAAAGGGGAACATTGTACTCAAATGTGATACCAAACAGGAGCTACAACGTCTTAAGGAAGAAGCTAATAAGAAACTGAAGGAGAAATATGAAATTGAAATGCCCAAAAAGATACTTCCAAACATTAAAATTGTTGGATATACTGAAGACAAACCTGAGAATATCTGGGAAGAATTCATTCGAAAACAAAATGAATGGCTAGAAGAACACCAACATCTAAAGGTTACATATATTAAACGATGCAAAAATAAACCCACCTCGACTATATATGTCGAATGTTCTGCCAGTTTATTCAGCAAAATGTTAAGCTATGAAAAAATTTATACAGGTTGGCAACGATTACCTGTCTCACCATATCAAGATGCTATAAATGTCAGGGATTTAACCATAAAAGTAGTAGGTGCACAAACAGATTTATCTGCGGAAAGTGTGCTGGAGACCATAACACTAGTGAATGTGAAAGCCAAAGTAAAAAGTGTATTAACTGTATAACGGTAAATAAAAATTACCAATTACAACACAGTGTTGATCATAGTACATTAGATAAAACTGTCCATCATATAATTACCATGTGGAAGTATAAGAAAATAAAATTGAGTACACATAATTATGATCCAAGACGAGTTACTTGAAATCATAAATGAAGATAATGGTCTTATGGACAAAAAAATAGACATTAAACAGGTTGAAGAGGTGATGTCAAAATGAACATATCTTAAATACAATAAATATTAATATTAGGAGTATAAATAAAAATATGGACAATTTACTTACTTTTTTAGAGTCATATAATCTACATTTCATAGATATTATTGTACTAACAGAAACATTTCAAATTGTGTCAGATACGAATATTAATATACCCGGATATCAACTTTTTCATAATGAAGCAAGTTATAACAAAAATGATGGGGTTATACTTTTTGTAAAAAATAATATACAGGTTAACTTTTCAACTACTAAATTGGAAACCTCTAATGCAAGAATTGGTAGAATAATGTTTGAAATGAAAAATATACATTTTGGATTGACTGCAATTTACAAAACTCCACCTATTTCACAAAGAGAGTTTTTTAATGATATACATTTATTTCTAGAAAACTCGGCAACCGCAAATATTGAAATCTTTTTAGGTGAGATAAATATTAATATATTAGATATCAATGACAATAATGTAACTAATTATTTATTGGTAATGAATTTGCTTGTTTTTCAATCTTACATAAACTCTGTGACCCGATCACTTTCACAAACTTGTTTAGATCACGTATTTGTTAGGCAAAAATTGAAGTCAGTTAATCTGCAAATAAATTCGTGCATTTCAAATGAAGGTATAACAGATCACTGCCCAGTTGTGCTTCTCATAAATAAAAAAGGAACTTCTGAAATAAATCAACAGAGCACTGTGGTAAAAAATAAGCTAAACATAGTAAAGTTTAAAAAATTATTACAGGAATTTGACTAGTCAATTATTATAAAAGAACAAAATCCAGAAGTAGCTACAAATGCCTTTTTAAGTACCTATAAGCAATTATTAGACAATGCCACTGAAAAGCATACAATAAATGTTAAAAAGCATAGAAAATTAAAAAGTTGGATTACTAATGGAATAATCACTTCAATTAAAAAAAGAGATAATATGAAAAAAAGTTTGTTAGTTAATTATAATGCTCAATTGGAAAAAGAATAGAAGGAATATCGCAATTTTTTAAATAAACTTATACTTAAATAACAAAAATGACATTAAAGCCATCTATAAAATTATTAGGGATGCCACCTATGAGAAACACACTAATACAAACAACCATATAAACATTAATAATAACTCAAACGCACAAATATCTGATCCTTTAGAAATGGCTAATTTCTGTAATAAATATTTTTGTAATATAGGAGTTGAAATGGCCGAAGCTATTCCTCCTCCACAAACAGAGTGCTAAAGAGACATTATTTCTGCAAACTCAATTTTTCTTCCATCCATTACAAAAAAAGAACTAATAAATCATATATCGTCATTAAAAAATAATAGCTTTCCGGGACACGATGACATTCAAGTAAAAATAATTAAACAAACTCACATAGACATAATTAATCCATTATTGCACATATTTAATTTAATTTTAGAAACAGGAATTGTCCCAAATGAATTCATCGATAATAACTCCTATACATAAGTCAGGATCTGTTAATAACATTAGTAACTACAGACCAATAAGTTTAATAAGTCATTTTGCAAAACTAATGGGAAAATGTATAAAGGAAAGACTAAGCCCTCTTTCTAAATAATAACAACATTCTATCTCCGAATCAGTTTGGATTTGTTGGGGGTTGTAGTACTTCGGATGCTATGCATAGGCTCATAACAGAGGTTGTTAATAACTTAAATAATAATAAAAAATGTTTAGCTGTATTTCTAGACTTAGCTAAGGCATTTGATACTGTACCTCACGATAAACTCCTAGATGTCTTACAGAGGTATGGTATAGGGGGAGTGGCTTTCAATCTTTTAAAGAGCTATTTATCTGAAAGATATCAGATGGTGAAACTTAATGGGATTATAAGTGGAGGAGAAACCATCAAAATTGGCATACCACAAGGTACTGTACTCGGACCACTATTAATTATATGCTACATTAATTCTTTATTGAATATGGATGGTATTAATGGAATAACTGTCTCCTATGCTGATAATACAGTGATTGTTTTTGCGGCAAATACATGGGAAGAAGTAAAAGATCAAACTACATATGGATTAACATTAGTTATGAATTGGCTCCAAAATTTTAAACTTACTTTAAATTTAATGAAAACACATTATATAGCATTTTCTCTTACTAAAGCAAATAGACCACCATTTAGTCATATTCATGTAAATAACCATATTATAAATGAGGTAACAAAAACTAAATATCTTGGAGTTATTATTGATTCATTTTTTAAATGCCAACCTCACATTGATTACCTGTCAAGTAGAATTCGCAAATTGATCCATAAATTTTAACTGCTAAGGGAATTCTTCAATAAAAAAACAATAATTGTTTATAAATCTTTTGTAGAATCACTGCTGAGATATGGAATATTAGTATGGGGTCGGCTCTACAACAACTGCTTGTACAAACTAAATATAATACAAAAATATATTTTAAAAATAATGTATAAAAAAAATAGACTATATCCCACCAACTTACTGTTTTCCCCAGAAACATGTAATATCAGAATGCTATACATGTCTACAATATGCTCATATATCCATAATCATGAGACATTACAACGGTTTATAAATCACAAAATTTCCACCCGGAATAAAATAAATAATAAAATCCAACTACCGGTTAGCAAGAACAATCTTAATCTAAGGTATATAAATTATATTGGACCTAAGGTTTTTAACAAGTTACCACTGGAAATTAGGAATACCAAAAAAATTAAATTTAGTGCTTTGTGTAAAATGTTTATCTTCGAAAATTATACACAATTTGAAGGGTTTTTTAACTAACTTCTGATTGGAAACATCTAAATGTTAACATGATCATGATATATATATATATATATATATATATATATATATATTATTTATTTATTTTATATATATATATATATATATATATATATATATATTAGTTCTTAGGCTATACTTTACCATGTAAATGAATATTATATTAAATCTATTAAATAATATCAAAGAAAAAATCGAAACAATTGGCAGCCCTACTAATAGGATAGATTTAGGTCTTCTAATATCAGTAGTCATAATAATTTATATTAAGTAAGTACATTGTAATTTGTAAATAGGCATGCACATACAGGTGTTCAACACTTAGGTGCATTAAACAAACAATTAAATATATTAGTAAATATAAATATATTGTAAATAATAATCAATGATCAATAAACAGAAGAAGACTTAAAATAAAATATATGTATATGTATATATATATATATATATATATATATATATATATATATATATATATATATATATATATATATATATATATATATATATATATATATATATATATATATATATATATATATATATATATATATATATATATATAAATATATATAAATATATATAAAATATATATATATATATATATATATATATATATATATATATAAACATATATAAACATATATAAACATATATAAATATATATAAATATATATAATATATATATATATATATATATATATATATAATATATATATATATATATATATATATATATATATATATATATATAGGAGGTTTTGTACATATGGATACTGTTAGCGCGTTGAATAAGAAATGAAAATTTTTTCCGCTCTAACAATAAGTCACGCACATTATTAATTTTTGATTGTTAAACACCCACTTTGATGAAATCAAGATAAATATTATTATTGTGTCTAAATTATTGTGGCACACGTTTTTTTAAGTTTGATGTGTGTAAATATGATAATTTGTGATGTAGAACGTGAATAAACTGTATACTGAGTATAAATCATAAAGACTTGTGTTTTTTTATTAGATACACTTTTACAACTAAATAGGTACATGGGCGTCGTTGCACGTTTAAAGAAGGGGCAAATAAATCACAATATAAATAACCAGTTTTTTTCTGTGATGTTGTCACAAAATATTACAATTGCTTACTTGCTCCCATCCCAAATTTCATTTGGAACATACTTAATTAGAAACATTAAAAAACAACAAACCACTTTATAGCCGCGCGTACTTTCGTCGTAATTAAACTAATAATCTAAGCAGCAAATATCCCATAATAAAACAGTAAATGTTGTGAAGTGGTTAATTACATTTTCTGTCACCTGTGTGCAAGAGGGCATTGTGTGGGGAACATCATATATTATTTAATTAACAGATTTACTTTCTAACATTTTTTTTTCAAAGTCCAAAAGTACCAACGTCAATTCTCGTTGTCTCCTGAAATATTGTGGTTGGCATCTGTACACCAGGAGTTAAGACAGGGAGTGTCACCAGTACCGCCAGTCGACTCTTTTTTAATATTTTTAAAATTACGTCACCTGTTTCTAACCTTCGAACATCGACATTTTCGTTATTATAACATCGCAGCCTATAGCAAGTGCAACAAAGGTTCAGATTCTACCTATGAAATTGCTAAAAGTGATCAATGTAGCATGCTGCTCTGTTGTGAATGTTCTGACCTCTCTTCTTCGGAGCACAGAGGTGTTACCATTAAAAACAGATCACCTTGAATCATCTACAAGTGCAAGGAGTGTTTATCGAATCTTAAAACCAATAGTGAGCTCTCGAAAACAGAAATTAAAGCAGCAGTTTTCAAAGCAGTAAAAGCAGAGATCAAGTAGCTGAAAAGTCTTTTAATCAAGACAGCTGAGGTTACCAATAAAAAAATTGATGATCTTACTTCCCAAGTAAATGATCAGTCAAAGCTCACAGAAGATATGCAATCTCCTGTAGCAACTACAACCACTACGGATAATGATGATACAACTAACATCAAAGTAGATGAGCTCGAGAACTTGAGGATGGATTTGAGGAATCTGACACTTAAATATGAAATCCAACAACGTCAGCTTCTTGCCCTGAAACAAGAACTTGCTAATATACAGGAATGTCCTACTGGGTCGAACATCAATAATAATCCATTAATCCAAGCTGCAATCCAACCAAAGGCTCCTGTAGCAAGAAAACTAACCAGAAATCGTGCAATAATAGGGCAGATTACAAACACAACTACAAACAGCAAACTGGTTGCCTCCTCAGACTTCTGATTTTGTTTCAAGACTGTCTTTGGAAATCAACAGGAATGACCTGTTGGAGTATCTTCAGAATAACTTTGGCCATGATCAAAAATTCAACATAGAGCCGCTGGAAGTAAAATCGGGAGAATATAAAGCTTTCAAGATAAGACATATAAGACTCGAAGACAATTTGTTGAATGTCAATAACTGGCCGGAAAACATAATAATCAAAAAATTTACTCTTTTTCGTCCCCAGTCATCCAGAATTAACAACAGTCAATCCAGAAGTTTCAGCCAAGGTTCCTCCCAAAGAAGAAAGCAAACGAAAGATTAGAATTGTTAACATAAATGCCAGAAGTCTTCGCCTAAAATCCTCAGAACTTGAATTTTTCCTTCATATGGAAAATTATCCCGAGATGATATGTATAACTGAAAGATGGTTTTCAACAGAAGAATGTCAGTCTTTCAAACTCAACAATTATGAAGTGGCTGCAAGCTTCTGCAGACAAAATTCTCACGCAAGTGGTATTGCTCAAAGATCTGCCAATAACTGAAAACGTATTTGAAGTTGCAATGACGATGATTGACATTCCTAGCGATAATGCTCGTCATTTTATCATATCCAGTATTTATAATCCCCCAGGAGCAAATTTTAACTTGTTTTGTGAATGTTTCGAACAATTGTTAGTACTTTTATGTTCACGTGATGTACCTATTTTTATATGTGGAGATTTTAACCTTGACTTTTTAACTCGATCAAGATGTCTTTGGTTCTTATGGTCTTCAACGGGCTTTTGAAACCTCATCAAGAGTACAATGCCAGTCAAGCATACTGGTAGACAATATATTCACCAATGCACCTAATTTGCAGACCAAAACCATTGATGTAGCTTTTTCAGATCACAGAGCTCAGATTCTTCACATAAATTTGCTTACCGATCAAAAATACTTAACTAATTACAGGTCCTTCTCAGGAGAAAATAGAAATTTCTTTAACTATTTACTATCAAAAGAACTGGATGCCTACAATGCAAGAACTTGGTGTGGAGCACCAATTCCCATACTTCTTCTCAACCTTTTATGAGTTATTCAATATGGCTTTTCCCTATGTCACTAAAACTGTTGCCAAACTCAGGAAGAAAAATAATGAATAGATAACACCGGAACTCGTCAATGAGAGATCAAGCAAAAGGTTACCTTACTCGTGCAGATGCATATAAGCAAGGATTGAAAATCCATAAAGCAAAAATTGCAATTGCGAAGAGGAACTACAACTCTATTAAACTTCTCTCATCAAACAACATTAGCAAAACGGCATGGGATATTATCAAATCTCACAGCTCTATAAACCCACTAAAAATCTATATCTGATTCAATGACATTGGATGGGACTGAAGTGGTTGGGCAACACGTCAGTAAAAACTATCCATCGATATTTCTGATGCCACTAACTGAAAGTGAAGTGCTCAACATTGTAAAGATGATTACAAAGAAGAAGTCATGTGGTGGGGATGAAGTGCCACGTAATCTTCTTTCTGAATGTGATGATAAATACTTCCTTTGAATGTGGCTACTTTCCAGAGGAACTCAAAAAGGCAATTTTGGTACCCATACATAAAAAAGGATGTACAAAAGACATCAGTAACTACAGGCCCATTTCACTTTTGTCTGTTTTTTCCAAAATCATGGAGGATGGGCATTTCAGACCAAATTGTTGCATTTCCTCTCGACTCTGAGACAGTTTGGTTTTGTGGCTGGTAGATCTACAGTGGATGCCATTTTGTCATTTTATTTCAAAATTCTAGATAACTTCAATTGAAAATTGAAATCAGTTGGAATATTTTTCGACTTTACTAAAGCATTTGACACTATTAGCCACGAAATTCTACTAAACAAGCTCTATACCTGGGGAATCAGAGGACCCGCTCACACATGGATTCCACTCTACTTATCAGGAAGGACTCAGGCTCTAAAATTGAAGAGAGAAAACAAGACCTCAGTATCAGATTGGGTAGATATCAAGAGTGGGGTGCCACATGGTAGCATCTTGGGACCAGTTCTTTTCCTCCTATTTATCAACAATCTGCCATAATTTGTCAATGACTACTGTATCACACTATTTGCAGATGACACATCAGCTATAGTAGGTGCTGATGATTACGAATCTCTCTGCACAAAGGCAAATAAATCTGTACATGACATTACAAGATGGTGTGAGAGTAATGGTCGGCATTTGAACAGCCTAAAAACTAACTTCTTAGTCTTTACTCCTGTGAGAGTGATACTAGATAGAAGTCTATTGATTAAGAACAACACATCATTGAGACAACATGAATTTGTAAAGTTCCTGGGTGTTACAATAGACAAACACCTCTCTTGGAGCCACCATATTGATGACATCTGCAGGAAGTTGTCATCCAAGAACTACTCTGTTCTTCAACTGAGAGACTATGTAAATAAGGACACGCTGAAAACCTATTACTATTCCTCAATAAACTCTTTAATTACATATGGACTGCTTGTATGGAGAAAGTCAAAGCACATTGAAAAAGTTTTAGTCCTACAGAAGAGTATTATCAGGACAATGTTCAAACTGCCTTTTCATTCCTCCTATCGTCAAACCTTCAAAGAAGAAAGTATCCAAACAGTGATTGGACTTTATATCATCCAATGTGCTTCTTACATTCATAAGAACAGAGACAAATACATCAGATGTAGCGACGTCAACTATTACAGAACACGCAGCTCTGAAAACATGTATATTACTAGTGCAAGAATATGCCAAGTCCAGGATGGTCCAGAGATGGATGCATTAAGGATTTTCAACAAACTGCCAAATGATTTAAAAACCACCCAATTGCATAAGCTCTTTGTAAAAAAAAAATTGAGATTTAGACTTCCTGAAACTACATTCTATTTGCTACATGAGCTTTTTGGAACAAATTATTGATATGTTTGTACTGTACTCTACTGTTTTTTTTACTATTTTGTTCTACTTAAATTGACAATTTCAATACATCGTAAATTATGTCTATGGAAATATAATATATATATATATATATATATATATATATATATATATATATTGATTGATTGATTAATTTTAAATGCTTTATAATTACTACACTTAGTGTATGCAAGTTAAGATCAAGGTTTTCGTTCTAATATCTTGAACTCTATTTATTAGACTAGGTTTAGATTTAGTCTTAGTTGCTTTTTTAAAAAGGATTTTTTAACTTGAGACAATAAAGCTATTTTCAAATAAAACTTTCACTCGTGTTACAATCATATGGTTCTATACTAGCTTTATTTCACCTTAAGCTAAATATAGTGTCCTGCAATTGGGCTTACAACACTAACTTAAAACTAAATTTCTAATAAGTGAACTAAACTAACAGTAAAGCCTTACTATACTGCAGCTTAATTTACGTCTTTCTTCCAGCGGGGCCTGACCTGGGGGATCTTTGCTATGCTCTGTAAAAGTTGCACCCTAAACCCCTGAACGACGCCCATGGGTATAAATGTACTGCTCTAGTTTTCAAAATAACCATTTTCAGAATTAAGTAAATAATATAAAAAAAAGCGTTATGACTAAAAAATTTAAAAGTATTTAGGTACACATTTAAAAGTTATAGTTGTAATGTTCTTAATGAAATTCGAACATTTTGTATGCTGTAAAGCTAGGCTACTATATGACGTGAAAATACGTTTTTTTTTGTATTTGCATATTAGTAAGTGTTGTTATAAAAACATGTTTTCTATGGTAAACTGATGTTTCTATTAGCTTAGTAGAACATTAGTAAGATTATTAAATCACCTGTGAAAGCTTGCAAATCAAAACAAAAAAATGTTAAAACCTCCAAAATTAGGTGGAAAAAGTATACATACTGCCAAAATTGGTTAAATTGTGTCATGTAGAACCAATCGGAAAATATCATGTTGCACGAAGAAGCTCCCCTCAATTGGTTTTAACACAAACGTTTGCACATATGCATGGGGCAAGTCTTCATCAGTCTGAGTAAACAAGACATAATTACATTCATTTTTTACTTGTAAAGTAAAGTCATTTGAAAATAATTGAGTAGAAAAAAGTTAAGGAAAAGTATTTCGTAGGTTAAACCACAATTTTTTCCTTAACTATTTTCCTTTGAGGATATATGCAGAATACTAAGTACCACCTTCTTTTACCCCTTAAAACACCACACTGCACAAATTTAGAATCCATTTCAAGATATTCTTAGGACATCAAAATAAAACACTCCACAATAATTCAGCATGGTTGAATTTTTTTCGAAGTTAAAAGTCTAATTTTATTGAATTATAAAAAATCAAATCAATCATAAGTCTTTGTGTTCTTATCTACATTTATTTTGTATTCATCCTAAGTAATATTAAATATGGAGATATGAATGCTTCATTATGCCAGTTGAAATAAATGTATTTTGCAACCTAGTAGCATTTGAAAAATTTGACATATTTACCTGTAATCTCCCTAAAACATTAATTAAAACACCACCATCGAACATTGGTTGAGAGTCTACAGCAGTAATTATCCTATTTATTTTTTGAAATGTTAAACTCTGAAAAGAAAAAAAAATTAAAAACAATAAGGAAAACGTAAAACTCCCTTATAAATTAGAGGCATATGAGCGAGAAGAAGACACATTAATAACGTATTAAAAAGCAACAAACTATTCAATCTGCTGTAGCATAAACTCAGCATATCACTGCACATATTATAAATGTAACAGGTAAAACCTAGCGTCGGTTCCGGGATTTCATAAACGAAAAATTATAGAATCTACTGACATACAAAAAAATTTTAATAGATAGATGTCATGAAGTAAAAACCCCTGAAGATGTCTCGCGCAACCGAAGATGAAACGTCCAATAGCAATTCCAATCTGACACGCCTAATCTCAAGAACCATAACCTCCTAACTGACCAAAGCCGTAAAAGTTTTTTTTATGTTAAACAGTGTATACATAAAAAAGCCCCCTCCCCTTCTTTTGGTTTCTTCTCTGTCAAGAGGCTGTTTATCTTAATAATTATTTACTTTGAATATATTCCTAACATCACAAATTATTCTGAAAAATCTAAAATAGATATTGCCGAAAACTGAATTTTATATCTAATTTTTATTTTTGAACAAAAACTTACAAGGATAAAAATGTTTAGTTTTATTTATTGATAAACTATACTTTGCTAGGTAAATTTTATTTTACTGATAGTAAATTCCTAATGTCGTTGAAGAGTATGTTTATATTATCCTCAAATTGATATAAAACTAAAACGTATAGTTTTTATAAATCTATTTAGGAATGTAAGTAACAGTTTAGCTGTTTAACGTATAATGTTTTAGTTTAGCGTTTCTTAACCTTAACAAAAAATAAATAAGATAATGAAAATTTCAATATTCAATAATTTGATGACATTTTGTGAACATTGTTATTTAAAACAGTCACATGCTTGATGGTGTGCACTGGTTTTTCTTTTGCACAAACTATATATTACTATAAAAGCAAATAAGCCTGTCTTCGGCAGGCGGTGCGACTTGCGACTTCATACAGCGCATTCACAGAATTAAATTGTTTTTGTGAAGACATCCCATTTAACAAATGAAAGGATTAACATGTTAGGTACTTACATTTAATTTTTCCATAATTTTTGGTGCTCCTTGTATTTGAACTCCCTCAAATGTCATAAAAGACAATTCAACCTGCAAATTATTAATTATTTAAAAAGGTAAAACAAAATAAATATGTTTAATTTAACAAAAATTAATACATTAACTTTACTCAGAACTTTCCTCTTGATTAAACCTTAATTTCAACAAGAAAAGAGAACAACACTATTTATGTATGGGGTGAGCATACACAAGAAAACATTAAAATTGAAAGTTCCAAGTTTATAGTTTGTCATGTACCATCAGGATTTTTTATCAGATTAAACTAAAAAGCATGACAAAGCACCCATACAAGCATACCAACATCACTATTTTTAAATTGGGCAACCTGCATTTAGAAAAAAATGATTTGATTTTCCTGAGACCTATATAATACTGCGTTTAGGTTTTGATAAGCCATTTTGGAATTATTTTTCATAAAATTTTTTAAAAATACCTATAAAGATAACAATATAACATGCCCTTTTGGTTAAGTTATTTAATGCAGGAACAGTTTGAGACAGAAAACATCTCAAACTATATAAATTGTCACAAGAATGAAAAGAATACGAGTAAGTATAGAAATGCCGCATTACATGGAAACGGCCTGTTTTTGACAATAATCCACCTCAGGGTTAATTTTATTTATGTATTTACTTAGATACAATAAACCATGTCTAATTTGTTTAAAGAAATGCAAGCCTCATATATCTTGTATTATACTTTTTAACTTTTTGATATGAATACAAATGAATGCCGATTATGTAACAAAATATATGCCTCTGTAAGCCTATATCGGCAAAATATTTTGGCTCTGACAGTGTCAAACTTTACATTTATTACAGAGGCCTTACTACAAAATCAGAGCAATAGTTTTCAATTATTATGATCAAATAATCTCAATTATTAGATATGTAATAATAATTAAAAATACACGAAACATTAATTTAAAACCGCCTATAGATATAAAGTTATTTTTAGAAGTTAATTTTTAAGCTTATGTCGTAGAGTAGGGCGATTCGAAATAGCGTGCGGACACAGGTAGAACGGTTGTATTCGAAGCTGAGGGAGGTAATAAAACATGCCCCATATTGATATATAAAACTGCGCGCCAAAGCATCCATTCTTAAGTTTACGGGATCTCTGCATAATTATGCTTTAGTAAATTTCCACACCTAATTTTCCATAATTAACAGGCTTTTTGGTTAGCCAAGGTTAAGTATGTTAGGTTAGGTTTTTTTTACCGTAGTACTGTAGCTAGATATAGTATAGGATTTTTGTAATATAGGGTAATAAAGAATTTCTGTATAAAAAATTGGATTGAAAAGCCATTTAGAGTCTCATGCACTCTTCACAGTTCTCTTTGATAAATTTCAGAAAAAAAAACAAGTTTAGCAAAAAGATACTTAGAGATTTGAGTATTCAGTATTTAACACACAAAACAGGTTAAGTGAACAAATCTGATCTTATTCAATTTATAAAAATTGAAACCTATAAAAAGTACACGTTGATTCTGCATCTTTTGCAGTCTGAAGAGACTTGCATTGGTTAAACATGGGCCATAAACTACATCACCATAATAAAAGTGAGAAAAAACGGGGGAGTTAACCAGCATCTTTTTAGTGTCTCTATCCAGCAAGTTTTTAAATGAAAAAGCTCTTTCAAGCTCGGATAGACCTTGTGACTCACGTCTCAAAAAAGATGACTCTCAAATTTCAATTTTGAATCAATTGTCAAACCCAGATTCCTATTAGACTGGCTGAACTTGATCACCTATCCATCTATTAAAAGTTCAAAATCACTGACTCTCTCGAGCCAACAAAACCTATTTCTGAAATATCAATATTATTTATTATAAAAACCTAAAATAAAACACTTAAATCTAAAATAAAAATCACAAAATGCTCACTATCTTAAAAGCATGTGCCACTCCACGTCGCGATGGAAGGCGAATCATCAATACTATTTCCCCTATTGCCTCTATTTCCCCGTTTTTCCTCGTAATTGCAAATATTTCCTTCATAATTTTTTTGTAGGTGGTTGCCCCCTAGCCCACAACCTAAGAAACTTATTCTTACTATTTCTAGAGCATCTATGTAGACTCTATATTTTGGTGACCAAACCGTTGACCCATACTCAATTATTGACTGCACTAAAGAACGGTACAAAATTCATACCTACCAACAAAAAAATCAGTGGATGATCGACATATAAAGGCCAGTATTTTATTTGCTCTGGACACAATATTATTGATATGACCAGAAAACTTAGAATTAAACTCAATTTCCAAATCTCGGATCTTATCAACATCTTTATTCATTTTGTTATTCATATTATGGGGTTGACAAGAGGTTCTTTAAGTCTTGAAAATTCAATTAAGTTTACACCACTCCAAAAAACGTGATAGACCTTTCTCCAGTGGAACAGCTTCATCTGGGGACCGTACATACCTAAATATTTTTAAATTGGCTGCAAATGACAAGAATCTAGCCACTAATGTAGTCACCAATGTCAATCACAGAAAGATTAAATAACTTTAGGCCAGAATGGACCCCCTGAGGATGCCTCAATAATTTTAGAGACTACCCCACCATACTATCATTTATTCCCAAATATTTCAATTTGATGATGAGAAGAGTGTGGTCGACTCTATCAAAGGCTTTCAAAAAATCTGGAGAGATATATTTAATTTACAGCTCTTTTTTCATGGAATTCAGAATATAATTTGACAAGTAATCAAAAGTAGGCAACACTGATGAGTGTTTTCTAATTAAACGGCAACACGAGCAATTGTTGTAGTTATTTCATTTGTATGTGATGGACTGTCTATTTGAAGTATAATTGGTATTTGGTTTTACACAGGTGTACTATATTCGCAAAACCAAACTATAAAATGGAATGGCACATACATAATTGCCCATATTTAACAATAATGTACAAGGTCCTATTCTACATACAAATATTTAATTTACAGGTAAAAAAAAACAATACAGTTTTTCAAAAATAATAACTACCTACAAACAACAACAACAAAAGTATGCTTTATTGCCGCAGAAAAATTCTACAATTTTATGGACAAAGCAAAATATACCTAAAAATAAGACATATCAAAACATTAATCGAAAATAATTTCGACAGGTCAGTGCTTTTTTTTTTAAAAAATGTAAATTATCAATTTACCAAATCGTAAAACACACGTTAGAATATAGCATAACATTGCAAACAGTAAATGAATCATGATAACCTTATAAAAGTAAACAAACACACATGTACGAGGTGAATAATTTCGATGACATTGAAATCAAAATTGCAACTATGCGACCTTAAACTCTATGTTATTATAGTTATACAAATAATTGTGATGTTAAACAGAAGGTATATTGAACTAGTGTAGAATGTAGTATACAAAAAGAATTAAATTGTTTTTAATCCAATACCTAACAAAAATAATTAAGTTTTAAGTGAATGTTCGACAGTTCTTTTCCCTATATAATGATATACAAAATTCTATGCTATGAGTTAGGACATGACTCACAAAAGATTTAAGTAAACAAGCGAGTTTAGTGACAATTTAAAGAGACTTACTCACTGAAAAAAAAATCATTAACGCTGTAAAATGGTCTCTCAATGAGGTATGCTTTGGTGTTTTTTCGAAATTGTGCAAGCATAGGGATAGATTTTAAATGTACTGGCAGATTGTTGTAAAGTTTTATGGCGTTGTAAATAATTGATTTTTTTATTAATTCTGTGGAAGGAATGGGAAGATAAATATCATGCCTAGAGTTTCTGGTAGGGTATACATGTTGTGGCCTTTCTGGGAGGGTGTTTATATGTTTTCTCAGCAAACATACCGTTTCCAAAATAAATAATGCAGGAAGTGTTAATATTTCATGTTTTTTGAAATAGTATTGGCAGTGAGCTCTATTATTTAGACCAAACAAATAACGAATGGCTCTCTTTTGAAGCATAAAAATACTACGAAATTGCTCGGTGGTACAGCAGCCCCAAAAGGGAAGGCCATAGCGGAGGTGGGATTCAAATAAAGAGAAATAAGTAAGTCTGGCAGAAGGAACGTCTAGTTCTTTTGAAACTGATCGAATGGCGAAGCAGGCGGTAGAAAGTTTTTTAGTTAAGGTGTCAATATGATTAGACCATTTTAGGTTGCTATTTATATTTAAACCCAGGAATTTAACCGACTCTACGTATTCAATATTGCTGTTATGTACCTGAAGTGGTTGTAAAGTTCCCTTATAAGATAACGCCACCGTTTTATCGACGTTAAAACAAAGCATATTGGAATCGGACCAAGCCTTAATTATAACCAAGTCTTTGGAGATACTAGAGTGTAAAGACGTTGTATCAAAATCACTCCATGTTATGCTTGTGTCATCAGCAAAAAGGGAGATTCTTCCATTAATTTTAAGGTTCGTGATATCATTAATGTATAACAAAAAAAGAATAGGTCCCAAGACTGAACCTTGAGGAACTCCACTTGTAATCAACTTACAATCAGAATCGGAACCATTAGCCCTTACAAGTTGTTGCCTTTTTCCAAGATAAGATTTGAACCAATTTAAAGAAGTACCACGAATTCCATAAAAATGTAGTTTGTTTATCAGAATTTCATGACTAACACAATCAAAGGCTTTCGCATAGTCACAAAAAACTGAGGCAGTTGGGTGGTTGTTATTGAGAGATGAGTAGACGCCTCTAAGCAACGTGAACATGGCGTCACTGGTGCACTTGTTGGGTAGAAATCCGAACTGCTCCGGGGATATTATCTGATGTTTCAGGAGAAATGGCATAAGACGGTTCTTCAGTAGCCTTTCGATGATTTTTGATAGCACTGGTAGTAGTGCAATTGGGCGATAATTGCAAGAGTTAGTTTTTTCGCCGCCTTTATGAAGTGGAATAATTATAGCTGTTTTAAGGCAATCAGGGAATACACCTTTTATAAAGGATTCATTTATTAATGTTGTAAGGGCCTCTATGACTGGGAGTGGCAAGTTCAGGAATATTCTAATTGATAGGCCATCAGTGCTACACGAAGATTTACTTTTAATATTATGTATTACCTTCAATAGTTCAGTGTTGCTAACGGGACTTAAGAAAAAGCTATCAGCTAAATTTTTTGAAGGAGGGAGAAACGAAAGAGGGTCCAAACTTGGCGAGATACTAGAAGTAACATTTTTGCTTACATTAATAAAATAATCATTTAGATCATTAGCCCCTGGCAAGATCTGAGTCACAGGGTTTGATTTGTTTCTGAGGTTATTGATGATGGACCAGGTTTCTTTTGAAACGTTATTAGAGTTTGTTAGACGTTTTCGGTAGTGTAATTTTTTTGCTGACTTAATAAGAGTAGTGTAGATCCTCCTATAATTAGAGATATAGTCGAGAATAAGAAAGGAGTCGGTGAATTTTTTTATATATGAGAGCGAGCGCATATTTTTAGCAGAAATTCGTATTCCTTTCGTGGTCCACGGTTTATGCCGCTTAGGTTTGATATTCTTAAGCGGGAAGGCCTTGTTAAAAGCACTTAAAGTTTTATTTAAAAAAGTTTTGAAGTTTGTGTTGACATTATCAGATTCAAAATTCCAATTGGTGTTAAAGCAAATATTATGAAATACTGAGAAATTTGCGGCCGAGAAAATTCTGCCCCGATGGCGAGATCTTGGTAAGGGCCTAATAGGTAAACTAAACCTGGAAATTACCGCCTCGTGATCGGAAAGACCTGAGTTATAGACCTGTGATTGCACCTCTGATGGAGAAAAATCAGACGCCATGTAATCGATGATAGAAGAAGAGTTTTTTGAAATTCTAGTTGGTGAGGATACATGCATTGAAAGACCGAAAGAGTCGAATATAGAAATTAGATATTTCTGGATGGCACAAACAGTAGCATAGTCAATATTAAAGTCTCCGCATAGAATTTTTTTACCTTTAATCGGTAGGCTGTCTAGCAAACTTACCAGGCTATTTAAAAATGATTGTACATCAGAGTTTGGTGATCTATAAATACAAATTACATAAAGATCAAGGTTTTGATTATATACTATAGAGAATTCAAAAGAGCTATCCGCTAACAAATGATCATATTTAGATACCGACATGAAATCTCCATTTAGGGATAGAATCAGTGTTCCCCCATGAGCTGAGTTTTTTCTGTCATATCTAGCTACTGTGGTATACCTCTCAATATAAAAGGGTTCGTTTAGATTCAGCCAGTGCTCAGTAATTGCAACAAGTTGGGGGAACTCCAATTCTTCCAGAAATAGGTACAACTCGTCAGTTTTATTTCTTAGAGAAGCAATATTAATTAGAACCATATTAAGACTAGTAACAACAGGAAGTTTTGAGGAATCTAGTTCCTCAGGACACGTCGTGTTTTCCTAACCTAACCTCAAATAGGTATAAACTTTTAATCAAATCATTTATTTATATTTTAGGCCAATAGTACATTGGTTTGTATATCTCCAAACTTACAATAAAAGTTAAAATTATAACACACATATATTCCTAGTTATAACACATTTACTTTTCTTACAATACTACAATCTATCCCCTAAACATTCAGGTACACTTTAATATGCCTTCTATAATAAAACTACTTTTAGTTTTTTCTTGGATTTAATGTAATAAAGATTTTTTAATTCATTGTGGTGAATGTACAAAATACTACCTCTATATGATGGGTATTCTAAAAATTATGGCTAAGGTAGTTACAAAGTTTTCTTTAAATCTAGTAGAATAACTAAGATAATCTGAAGTTCCTTTATGTTCAGAAAAAAATCTTTAGTGTATAGTAGTATTCTATAAAAATTCACACAAGGAACTGTCATTATTTGACCACCAATCAAATAGGCTTACAAATTTTCCTATAGTCTAATTGAAATATTAGTCTAATTATTTTTTTGGAATATAAATAGGTGAGATATTATCTGAGTTGACATAATTTCTTTCATTTTATACCAAAGTTTCCAGATTTGCAAAAAGCAAAAGCAGGTTTAGTGGCGGATTATGACTAGTGATGGGCGATAATAGATAGTCAGTAGATAAAAACTATTCGAAAAATATTATATTAATCGATATATTCCCCTTAGTAGAGAAGGTAAAATCCTGCAAAATAACTTGGAGCCAAAATAAAAAGGTTTTCGTCTTATTACATCCAACATCAATAAAATGCAACTTCCTAGCTGGGAAACTTAAGTCACACATATGTACGTTTTCATCATGGTTTTTTTGGTTGTTAGATGGGTTTTTATTCATTGTAACAACTAATATTTAGTTCTCTCAAAAAGCTAGAGACTCCTACCTAAATCGGGAGGGCTGGCCACCCTATTTTATACAGTGTATAATAGGTTTTAAGTACTTAATTTAAAAAAAACCTCAATTCAATTGGACCTTACTAATTTGTACTTTATTGTCTAGAATACAAATATGGTTGACAAAGCAAAAAAACTAGTCAAAAAAAATGGGAGTTAAAATCTAAGTTGCAATATACAATTTATATATTTAAGTCAGTTTAATAGAAACTAAAGTAAGTAATTCATCAGTAGCATACACAACAGATCTAAACATTGGACAAATAATTACACTAGGCTGTCTGCATAAAACTCACCCACGTGATAGTATACTTTTTTTAGAAAAGCACTCTTTAATGTCCTTCTAAAAATCTTAAGTGAGACGGCATTCTTAATGTGAAGTGGCAATTGGTTAAATATTTTCCTGCCCTCATGGTTAAAAAACCTTTTTGTAAATTCCTTAGTGGGTATAGGCAGGGGTAGATGAGAAGACTGTCTAGTATTGTGTCTAGAAGGCGAAGTATGGTTAAATTTAAATATAAGGGTAGAAGCTTCGAGAATGAAAAGAGAGGTGTGAGAATTCTTACAGATAGAAAAAGAGGTCTGCAGGACTTCCTTTGGGTGACCTTATCGATAAAACGAACAGCCTTCTTCTGTAACAAAAAAACGATGCTTAAAAAATTGTGGCTACTGGCACCCCAAAATGGAATGCCATACCCAAGTTGAAATTCGATTAATGCGAAGTAGACTGATCGCGCCAACGCCGGTCAGAGTTTGCTCCTAGTAATCTTAATTGCAAAGCAAGCAGACGAAAGTTTCCGACACAAATTTGCTAATCAATACGGAGAACACCACCTATGAAAACCCCTAAAAATTTTGAGATTTTCCTCTGTAAGAGGATTAGCATCCAGATTTAAGCCCCGCATGTTACACCGAAATTCCACCACGCTTGCCTTTGCATAAAGGACAGTCTGTTTGAGTCACACTATAGTTTGATTCTGTTAATATCAGATGCAACAATATTTCTCAGCTGCATACAGTCTTTATGAAGCCATACAATCGACGTATCGTCCGAAAAAAGTGTAAAATCGCCAGAGATCTGAACACGCACAAGATCGTTTATATACAACCAAAAAAGGACTGGTCCAAGCACCGATCCCTGAGGAACACCATATTCGATGAGGGAGGATGATGATTGCACTCCAGAAACAACAACCGACTGACTGCGGCCGCAAAGGTAGGAGTCAAACCAGGCAAGAGCATTAGCTCTAAACCGTAACGTTCAAGCTTCATTAGAAAACAAGAAGCAATTCAGTTTTCCCTATATTTCTTCAATCTATTTGCATATTACAACCCTGTTTAAATCCATTCACTTCAATTGATATTGCCTTCCAACTGCATAACAACCCCCCTCGTAATTTGCTCAGCCAACTCGTTCACAAATAAAAAGTGTGTATGACTAAATAAAATTGTTTTTTTCCAACAGAGCTAGTATTGCCGACACCTAATACTTCACTAAGCACTTTGAGTAAGCACAGACAAATCTGTTTCACCTGAAAAGGAGCTGATAAAAAGTGTCAAATAGAACAAAGCAAAACATACCTAAATATATATATATTTTTTTAAATTCAGTTGATCTGTCAGTATCTGTTAATTTTTTTTTCTGGGAAATGAATATGACTCACAGCTTTTCTTTTATCAACAAATATTTTATTGGTTCTTTCTTATTGAGTTTTTTTTACAAATTTTCTCATATCATCGTCGATCCTAATATTAGCAACACCCACTTTATCTTTATTAGTAGTTGTATGCACGCATCGGACAAGTGGCCCTTGTAAATAAATAATGAAGTCAATAACTCAAAGAAAAAATATGTCAGATCAGCAAATAAAAATTGCCAACAAGAAAGATTTTCAATTGAAATAAAATAATACATGAATAACAATAATAAAACTACACAACTACATAAACAAAAACGAACATCAATATGGGCCAGAAAACATTACAAAACCAATCCGGTTAACTGCCTTTTTAGCTGCAAAGTGCTTAGTCTGAAAATACCATATTCTGAGAAGTGACGATTGTAATTGTGAACTAGTCAGTTAACAAATGCACTAATTAGTTCGGTGGTACCTTTCAACAAACAGCTGTGACTGTCTTGTTCGTCTAATAGGAGGTAGGAAATGAAATGAAAAAGGAACTAAAAACGGGACTGAACCCAGCAGCAGTTCACAGTCAATCCACCCATTGACCAATTTATGCAAAAAGACCAGAAGTGCCTTCTTTCTTCTAAATTCAAGGGTTTGAAGGCCGCAAAAGACGAGCTCTGTAGTTCTTCACATCACTTTTATCACCAGATTTAAAATTGACAGAAGGGTAGAAAACTTCCAATTTCAAGAAACCGATATTAATGGATCTCTGAAAAATTATACATAGAGGCTGAGACAATGACTCACAGCATCGTTGCAATAGAATAGTCCGAATTCAATCAGGGCCAGCTTTCTTGGAAGGATCAAGGTCCTTTAATTTATTAAAGATTTCTGCCTCTGTAAAACAATATGTTAATAGTATCTTTCCTGAATAACTTATTGGATCAATTTTACTAAAGTCTAAATTATGGTAGTAAGTATCGCAAAACTGAAAGTGAGTAGCAAAAGCATTTGGAAAGTTATTTGAACCAGTGATTTCTTGCTCGTCAAATATCATAACACTGGGCAGATTGGAGTCCCTTCTTAAGTTTCGTACAAACGACCAAAAGTATTTAATGTTTTCTGGGATAAGTAATTCAGTCTATGTGACATATGTAAGATAACACATATCAATTCGAAGTTTAACCTCACGTCTTATCTTAGAATAGGCCCAATAGTCAGCAAGTTTATCGGTCCTTTTATATTTTTTGTATACGCAATTCTTTTGCCCAATAAGCTTTCTTAAGGAGAGGTCAAACCATTTGGGATATTTACAGCTAGCCACGATCTTCTTGGGGACACAATTATTTTAATTCTGTTAATATCAGACTCAGACAATAAGGAAGACCAGTCAGACTGCTTATAAAAAATATCCATATTGACGAAATTTGCTTTATGAAACTGGTAAACACTTACTTTATTTTGATTTTTTATTCGCAAAACATATTTAATTTTATACTTCACTTCAATTGTTGGATGGTAGGGGTCAATCTGTACAAGAGGAAAATCTGAAGACGAAACGAAAACACTAACGAAGACATCAGCAAATAGCAGATCTAAAATTCTACCCATGTGATTGCATAGAGAATTCATTTGTTGCAATTCAAGAGAACTCATTGTCACAAAAAGAGTTTCAGAAGCTAGGGACGGTAAACACTTTGGAACCAGTGAATTATCCTCATAGATCCATTCCACTGAAGGAAGGTTAAAATCCCCAAGAATAAAAAATATATGGACAGAAAAAACTCAGCTCATGGGGGAACACTGATTCTATCCCTAAATGGAGATTTCATGTCGGTATCTAAATATGATCATTTGTTAGCGGATAGCTCTTTTGAATTCTCTATAGTATATAATCAAAACCTTGATCTTTATGTAATTTGTATTTATAGATCACCAAACTCTGATGTACAATCATTTTTAAATAGCCTGGTAAGTTTGCTAGACAGCCTACCGATTAAAGGTAAAAAAATTCTATGCGGAGACTTTAATATTGACTATGCTACTGTTTGTGCCATCCAGAAATATCTAATTTCTATATTCGACTCTTTCGGTCTTTCAATGCATGTATCCTCGCCAACTAGAATTTCAAAAAACTCTTCTTCTATCATCGATTACATGGCGTCTGATTTTTCTCCATCAGAGGTGCAATCACAGGTCTATAACTCAGGTCTTTCCGATCACGAGGCGGTAATTTCCAGGTTTAGTTTACCTATTACGCCCTTACCAAGATCTCGCCATCGGGGCAGAATTTTCTCGGCCGCAAATTTCTCAGTATTTCATAATATTTGCTTTAACACCAATTGGAATTTTGAATCTGATAATGTCAACACAAACTTCAGAACTTTTTTAAATAAAACTTTAAGTGCTTTTAACAAGGCCTTCCCGCTTAAGAATATCAAACCTAAGCGGCATAAACCGTGGACCACGAAAGGAATACGAATTTCTGCTAAAAATATGCGCTCGCTCTCATATATAAAAAAATTCACCGACTCCTTTCTTATTCTCGACTATATCTCTAATTATAGGAGGATCTACACTACTCTTATTAAGTCAGCAAAAAAATTACACTACCGAAAACGTCTAACAAACTCTAATAACGTTTCAAAAGAAACCTGGTCCATCATCAATAACCTCAGAAACAAATCAAACCCTGTGACTCAGATCTTGCCAGGGGCTAATGATCTAAATGATTATTTTATTAATGTAAGCAAAAATGTTACCTCTAGTATCTCGCCAAGTTTGGACCCTCTTTCGTTTCTCCCTCCTTCAAAAAATTTAGCTGATAGCTTTTTCTTAAGTCCCGTTAGCAACACTGAACTATTGAAGGTAATACATAATATTAAAAGTAAATCTTCGTGTAGCACTGATGGCCTATCAATTAGAATATTCCTGAACTTGCCACTCCCAGTCATAGAGGCCCTTACAACATTAATAAATGAGTCCTTTATAAAAGGTGTATTCCCTGATTGCCTTAAAACAGCTATAATTATTCCACTTCATAAAGGCGGCGAAAAAACTAACTCTTGCAATTATCGCCCAATTGCACTACTACCAGTGCTATCAAAAATCATCGAAAGGCTACTGAAGAACCGTCTTATGCCATTTCTCCTGAAACATCAGATAATATCCCCGGAGCAGTTCGGATTTCTACCCAACAAGTGCACCAGTGACGCCATGTTCACGTTGCTTAGAGGCGTCTACTCATCTCTCAATAACAACCACCCAACTGCCTCAGTTTTTTGTGACTATGCGAAAGCCTTTGATTGTGTTAGTCATGAAATTCTGATAAACAAACTACATTTTTATGGAATTCGTGGTACTTCTTTAAATTGGTTCAAATCTTATCTTGGAAAAAGGCAACAACTTGTAAGGGCTAATGGTTCCGATTCTGATTGTAAGTTGATTACAAGTGGAGTTCCTCAAGGTTCAGTCTTGGGACCTATTCTTTTTTTGTTATACATTAATGATATCACGAACCTTAAAATTAATGGAAGAATCTCCCTTTTTGCTGATGACACAAGCATAACATGGAGTGATTTTGATACAACGTCTTTACACTCTAGTATCTCCAAAGACTTGGTTATAATTAAGGCTTGGTCCGATTCCAATATGCTTTGTTTTAACGTCGATAAAACGGTCGCGTTATCTTATAAGGGAACTTTACAACCACTTCAGGTACATAACAGCAATATTGAATACGTAGAGTCGGTTAAATTCCTGGGTTTAAATATAAATAGCAACCTAAAATGGTCTAATCATATTGACACCTTAACTAAAAAACTTTCTACCGCCTGCTTCGCCATTCGATCAGTTTCAAAAGAACTAGACGTTCCTTCTGCCAGACTTACTTATTTCTCTTTATTTGAATCCCACCTCCGCTATGGCCTTCCCTTTTGGGGCTGCTGTACCACCGAGCAATTTCGTAGTATTTTTATGCTTCAAAAGAGAGCCATTCGTTATTTGTTTGGTCTAAATAATAGAGCTCACTGCCAATACTATTTCAAAAAACATGAAATATTAACACTTCCTGCATTATTTATTTTGGAAACGGTATGTTTGCTGAGAAAACATATAAACACCCTCCCAGAAAGGCCACAACATGTATACCCTACCAGAAACTCTAGGCATGATATTTATCTTCCCATTCCTTCCACAGAATTAATAAAAAAATCAATTATTTACAACGCCATAAAACTTTACAACAATCTGCCAGTACATTTAAAATCTATCCCTATGCTTGCACAATTTCGAAAAAACACCAAAGCATACCTCATTGAGAGACCACTTTACAGCGTTAATGATTTTTTTTTCAGTGAGTAAGTCTCTTTAAATTGTCACTAAACTCGCTTGTTTACTTAAATCTTTTGTGAGTCATGTCCTAACTCATAGCATAGAATTTTGTAAATCATTATATAGGGAAAAGAACTGTCGAACATTCACTTAAAACTTAATTATTTTTGTTAGGTATTGGATTAAAAACAATTTAATTCTTTTTGTATACTACATTCTGCACTAGTTCAATATACCTTCTGTTTAACATCACAATTATTTGTATAACTATAATAACATAGAGTTTAAGGTCGCATAGTTGCAATTTTGATTTCAATGTCATCGAAATTATTCACCTCGTAAATGTGTGTTTGTTTACTTTTATAAGGTTATCATGATTCATTTACTGTTTGCAATGTTATGCTATATTCTAACGTGTGTTTTACGATTTGGTAAATTGATAATTTACATTTAAAAAAAAAAAGCACTGACCTGTCGAAATTATTTTCGATTAATGTTTTGATATGTCTTATTTTTAGGTATATTTTGCTTTGTCCATAAAATTGTAGAATTTTTCTGCGGCAATAAAGCATACTTTTGTTTGTTTGTTTGTTTGTTATTGAATTTATTTCTCAGCGACTCACAGGTATTGCAGAAAGACTGATAACATTTCTGGTTAGAATTAGGTGGAAAATATACACATCCTAGTACCCAACTTGCATTGCCTGCTTTCGTCAGAACCCAAACAGCGTCGAAGTCGATACGAGCAGGAGTAACAATCATAGAAGCCTGAATCTGCTCGAAAAACTATATATTCATTTTTAAATATTTTATTCTTAGATATATCCCCATTAAAAAGCCATGTCTCAGTGAGAAATATTACGTCATAGTCGCAAGACATGACGCTAAGAGAAATTTCATTAATTTTAGTGCATAGACCCCTGACATTTTGGTAAAACATGACAAGACTACCATCCGCTGAAAATCTGTCATTAGCACCAGTTACCACTTCTAATTGTGCATTGGAACGTTGAGGAGTTGACAAAAATTTTGCTGGCTGTTATTATCGACGAAATCATTAATCATCTCCACACCTGGTGAGGATTGAGAGCGTCCATCAAAAAACAATTGAAAGATATACGAAAAAAGCTCAGATTTTGTTGCATAATCTAAAGCTCTGTTCCGTGAATTGGTTATCAATGGCAAGAAACATGCATTGGAACCGGTTAATACTAGACGATTATATCGTAGAAGGGGGCCAATAATGAAAAGATTAGTGTTTTTTGTTTTCTCAATGAAATTGTTGATGGTGTCTTGTATTTTTTTTGCCCATAATTGGTTCATATATGCCGGTAAATAGCAGAACACAGGCACTTTTAGAAAAACCTCTACACAGAGAAATACATTCCCGCGAGAGGCTTTCGAAGTTTACCCTATCCAACTGTTGACAATTTATATCACATCTGTTGACCACCGCATCTCCAATTATCAATATCTGGGGTCGTCTTTTTTGTTTTTCTAATTGTTGTGCTTTCGGAGTTGACTTTCTTTCATCTGGGTTCATGACTGGTAACTTTTGTATATTTACCGCACTTCTTAGGTTACTTAATTCAGATTGGTACCAGTCATTGTCTACCTCCAATGTCTGTTTGATTTAAGTCGCCTAGTTCTCGTTTTCCAATTTTCTTGACCGTACCTGTTCATTGATAAGTTTTTCACTTAAAGTATTTTTTTCCTCTTCAAAGTTGGATATTTTTTTATTTAACATTAAGATTGTTTCGCGCGATTCCTTTAACTTCTCCTCAAAATGCTGCTCTGCCTCTGCATCATCTTGGAAATTCAGCGAATTTTTTCGATGCCTAAGATGGGATTCCTTTGTGTTAAGGGTGGCAATTAAATTTTTTATTTCTTGTTGATGCTCAACAAGTTGTTCATCCTTCTCACAGATACTCCTTTCATAAATTTGCTCTTGGGACCTCAGAGCTTGATTCAGTGCCCCAAACCTTTCCTCAAATTCAGTGAGTTTATTTTCTTTACTTATATGATTTTCTTCACACTTCTTAGAATAATAAACTCAGTGATTTTCTATTACTTTGAAATAGCTTCTTCTGTTAATGAATCTGAGATGAAAGACGTTGCAGCATACAATACAAACTAGACAAGAAAATTCCTTGTTTACACAGCATTTGAAGCAAGCAGTCGACTTTTGCGATGAATTAACATTGCTCTCTTTGCCACTCATAACACCAAATTATTTATAAAATTAGAGAAAAAAAGAAAGTAAACTCAATAGAACATATAGTGTATAATTATAATGACAGCTATTTTGAAGAAGCAATGAAATGTCAGACAAAACAAAAGCAAAAGAAAAAAAAACGTTAAAAACGAGGACACACGCTTCACGCCCAGGGGCCTGTCTGGATGACTTAAAAGACACAAACAAAGACCACTAAAAAAAAGGGAAGAAAGGAAAGAAAACAATAAGGAACAATTATTATTATTGTTCTATAAATTTAATATATTTGACGTTGTCTTTGCAAACAGACACCAATATTGTGCATTGCTAAAACTCTACTAGAACTGAATAATATAAATTATCTTATTTTAAAAAATTATTAAAAAAAATAAAAAAATGGAATTTCGCCTGACCCTGATAAATAAAAATTTAGAGTCTTTTTATCAGTAAATTAGCATATTTAGTGGCAAGGCAGTGATAAATATTACTTTTTTATAAATGTTCATTCAGAGGATAAACTTTAATTAGCCTTCTATTTCTTCAAATAATAAGATTATTTGTGAGTGAATCACTTTGAAAATTATGAGGATACATACAGTTTTTTTCAAGTAACAAACCAATACTAGACACATATTTTTTTAAAGTTAAAACCACTAAAAACGACACATATTTATAAGAAACACACATATATCATAAATCAAGATATACTAAAGTTGTTTCTAATAATTTTCACTCAATAAAATGTTTATTGCATATTAAGCTCTTTTTTTTTTAAAGATTCATGGGTTGCTAATATTCAGGGGACACACGTTTTTGTGCTGCAAAGGGAGCTCGAAAATTGAATTTGAAAAGCTTCTGTTCTAAACTAATAAAGGTTTAACAATGGGGAATTATGCAAAGGTACCTGATTGTTTAGTAATAGCCCAGATGTTTTAAATTTATTAATTTCCATAATTTCGAGAAAATTGAGTTTCTTTGATTTTATTTCAGAATGAAGAAATATTACCATCGAATGTGTGTGATTCGTCTAGTAGATGCGTTGCGTAATGTGAATTATTTATATTTTTTATGTAACTAGTTTTATGTTATTTCATTATATTTTCAAAACATCTGCTGGTTTTATAACATATTTTAGGACATAAACTGCACTGCAACATGTAAACTCCTGATTTCTTCTTTTTGTTTTGATTGAGCTTGTTATTTTTTACTATTTTCCCTATCCTATTGTAGATTTTAAAACTGATTTTTAACTCATTTCTAGGTGTTTGGACATTTTTGTACTCAATTTACCTATATGGGTTATGGTTTTAAAAGTACTGTGGTTGACATTTTTACCTTATGGAAGAACTTAACTGACTGCTTCTTTTATAAGATTTTTTAGCGATTATTTTATCGACAATATCTGGTTTTTCATTTTTATGTGTTATAGTTATATCAAGAAAATTAATAGATTTATTTTGTTCTATTTCTGTGGTAAACTTAATTCCTGGATGTAAATTATTTATAAAGTTTAGGAACTGATTTAATTGTCGTTCTGTACCTGCAAAACAAGTAATATCATATCATGCCTACGAGTACTATAAAAAATTCTTATTTAATGGATTATCATGTATTTTTGCTTCTAAATTGTTCATAAAGATTTCAGCCAACAACGGAGTTAAGGACTTCCCATTATTAAACCCAACCACAGAACTTTTAAAACTATAACCATATCGGTAAATTGAATATCAAAATTTCTAAATACCTTTCTAGAAATAGGTTAAAAATCAGTTTTAGGACCAACAATATGATAGTGAAAAAACTTTAACTAATTTACATTACGCAACTCATCTACTAAATGAATCACACACATTTGATCACAATTTTAAAATTCTTCATTCTGACATAAAATCAAAGAAACTCAATTTTCTAGAAATTATGGAAATTAATAAATTTAAAACATCTGGGCTATTATTAAACAATCAGGTCAATTTACATAATTCCCCATTGTTGAACCTTTATTAGATTTATTACTTGTAAATTCCAAAATTTTTAATGTCTTGTTTTTGAAAAATATAGATAAATACCTCATTGTAAAAGAAACTTAAACTGTAAATTCCATCCAAAGAAGACACTGTGTGTTGAAACAATTGTCATCGTTTAATGTAATATAGTTTAAATTAAAGTTATAGACATTCTATTTAATACTAAACTATGACTAAGGTTAAAACAATTCTGAAAAAAAAAAGTTAAAATCGTCTTGTAGAGACAAATAAAATACTAGAACATCATCAATTTTTTAAAACGGTAATTACAAACATAGTAAGACATAAAACACATTCAAGGTCGAAGCAAATTTTGAACCTTTTTCTTAAACTCAAATGGATTTGCCTCAAAATTAAAATCTGTAGGCAGTGAATTCAAAAACCACATAAGATTATTTATTGGAGAAATTTTGCCGACGTTGATAAGGGCATAGTGAAGAGCAAAACGGTCACCATTTCTCATAATTGTTATTCTTGGTAATAACAGTACGAGTTGTAATATTCAGCCAGTGCCTTATTCGTTTTTCTTAAGACCTACAACACCTGATGAGGTAAGTAGGATTATCAATATGTTGCCAATGAAGTACTCAACTGGAGTAGACGAAATTCCAATAACTATACTTAGACATGTTTCAAAATATATTAGTATTCCCATGTGCATGGTTTTTAATAATTGTATAGAAAGTGGTGTTTTTCCGGATAAACTTAAGATTGCCAAAGTCATACCGGTTTATAAAAAAGGCAACTCCAATGATATTAATAATAATAGGCCCATATCAATTTTACCCATTTTTTCTAAGGTGTTTGAGAGAATTGTTTATATTCGAGTTTTGGATTATTTTCTAAATAACAAATTATTTTACAGTGGACAACATGGTTTCCTTCCAGATCATTCAACGATCACTGCAATATTTCAGTCACTAAATTATATTCTGGAACAGATTGATAAGGGGCAATTGGTGTCTGGTATCTATTTTGATTTAAGTAAGGCATTTGATCTGATTGATCATGAGTCACTGCTTCAAAAGCTAGAGTGTTATGGTATTCGTGGTGTTGCCAATAGATTTATAAGATCATATTTAAGCAATAGGAGAATGATAGTTTATGTCGGATATGGGGGCAGTAAATCATACTCAAAGTATAAGTCCATTTCTGCTGGAGTGCCTCAGGGTTCGATATTGGGACCTATTTTGTTCTTAATTTTTGCAAACGACCTAAACCAGAAAATTGACTTGACATCTTTATATCAATTTGCAGATGATACATCATGTATTATCTCTTCATCTGATAAAACTTTATTGTCACAAAGATCCTCTAGTATAGCGCAGGGTGTGTTGGATTGGTGCACTAATAACAATCTTCTACTAAATACTGGTAAGACTGCCCTGGTAGTATTTCGGGAAACTGGTCTAGAGTCTTTATATGTCACCATTGAAGGTAAGACATAAAACAGACGCATTCTGTTAAATTTCTTGGTATTACATTAGACAGTAATTTTCAGTGGACTGAACATGTTAATAATGTTTTGTCTAAAATTAGCAGTGCATCATATGCCATTCGTCTTTTGCGCCAGCAAGTTAGCATCTCTGTCCTACGTATATTTTATATGGCAGCTGTTCAGTCTATAATATCTTATAGTATTATGTTTTGGTACCGGTTTCATGCTGAAAATGCAAAAAGAGTATTTGTAGTCCAAAAAAGAGTCGTAAGAACTATTTTAAACTTAAAGTATAGAGAATCATGTAGGGGTAAATTTAAAATATTAGGGATAATGACTGTTCCCTCTCTGTTTGTTTATACATGTTCTTTATTTGTAAAATCGAATTTTAATCTATTTCTTAGAAATGGCGATGTCTCCAATGGCGTTAACACTAGGGATCAAAATAATTTGGTTATTCCAAATCATCACACATCCCTTTTTCATAAGGGCCCCCTCTTAAATTGTATAAAGGTGTATAATGCTTTACCTACCAATATAAAATTAATTCAGGGAAAATATTCATTTAAGTCCCATTTAAGGGAATTTTTAATTATGAATTTTATAGTTTGGATGACTATTTTAATGTATTACCTGCTAATGTACACTTATTGATTTGTTTGTTTTTTGTTTTGCTTTGTATTATGTATAATGACCTACCATATTATCTTAAGTTTCTTTTTTGTAATCTGTGACGTTGTCTATGTTCATTTTTGAATGTTTTATGACAATAAAAGTATTATTATTATTATTATTATTAATAGGCGATAGAACTTTAAAGTTAATAGCTGACAGTAAATCAGTGCAGTCAATTCTGTTATTTAGCAATTTCAACCAGAACACAATGTAAGAATCATTCTTCGTGTTGCTAAATCATTTCAACCGATCACCATAAACAAAGTCTGACTTGTCAATACACAACTTATATAATAAGAAATTTACAAATTTATTCTATACACACTCAAGTTTTTTAATGTGAACCTGGTAGTACGGGGCCCAAATCATAATAATAATAATAATAATAATAATAGTTTATTTACGGATATTACAAATTTGCATAGATACAAACATCAATCCATTTTTATACAAATCAAATAAATAAATACACAGTAGCCTATCAGTCTTTTTGTCCGTAGACAATACTAACAAATAAATTACTAACACTCATATGTTATTTTCACATTAATCAACCCAGGTATAATACTTTGGTCCACTATCTTAGGTATCTCAGACTCTATGCTTTTGAGTAATTGCTATTTAACGTTCTCTTAATTTTAGTTTTAAAGCTATCTAGTGATATGTTAAATATATCAATATTATATTCATTCATTTCCCGACACATACGTGACAGGGGCCCATTGTATCCATAGTTAGTACGGTGATATGAAACATTAAATAAGTTGTGATTTCTGACAGTTCTCTGAGGGACCGATAGGCCAATCATATCAAGCAGCTCAGGAGCATCCACAGCGGAATGTAAGATTTTGTAGAAGAGTGTAAGGTCGAGAAAAACTCGTCTAGTAGACAATGGTAGTAAATTGAAATTGAAAAATTGAATGGTGTGCGCGCGCAGGCGTTGGTTGTTTGCTTTGGAAATCTTGGTGAAATTAAATCTTAAAAATTCTATAACATCCTGTGTTAAAAAATGTGGAAAAGCTGTGGAATATAAAGAATAGAATGCCCATAAGCAGAGCAGTATAAAATTATCTGCGGAAAACATTTACTCTCGCCGAAAAATTAACAAACTTTATTATAACCTACATAACCTATGTTTAATGTTTACAAGTGAATGTGTCTCGAAAGATTGTGGAATTTTCGGTAAAAGTTCTCATAAACTGAAAACTAAGACTAATTAATGTGTAGCAAAATGCTTAGTAAATTATTCACTTCGATTTAGTTTAAATGATTGACGAATCTGTTTACCTTCCAACCTTGCATCAACAACAACAATGTCGTGCTCGAAATGTAATAATCCTTTATCACAGGAGGAAATAAAGTACAAAATGACCTGTGATTTTTGCAATAAGACCCACTGCCTCAACTGTTCTCAACTCTCAACATCAGAAGCGCATGTTACTCGACTGAGTAAGCAAAGAACTTTGTTATTTGCATGTAAGGATTGTATTCCTATAGTTAATAACCGACTTCAAACGTTCTCCTCAATTTTGAATACCCAACTTACCAATCTCCAGACCAGCATGGAGAATTCTTTTACAAAGATGGTACAAGAGCTGAACAATAGATATACCAATCAGATTGAAAGCCTAAAGAAATTGTTTGATGATAAACTACATTCCCTAAATGAGCAATTAAATCATAGCTCATTGGAACTTCAAAATGTTGTCAAAAAAACTGACCCAAATGCAGGAAAGGATAATAATATAAACAGATTGCAAAATCAAATGCAACAACCATCAAATCAGGTTGACAAAGATGCCAATTTAACTATCTTGGAAACCAAACAACGAGAAATTATGGAAAATATATTGCTTCTGAAACCTTCTGAAACACTTACACCTGAAATACGTGAATCTACGACTCAGAAACGGAACGATGGGAAATCCTCACTTGATGTTGCGGAAAATCACACAGTTACTTCCAATTCTCTACGTAATCTGAATAACAGAACTGATAGAACTGGCCTTAAACGACAAACAACATATAATCCTAGAAAGAATATTGGTGAATGCTCCCTGTCCAATGAAATAGAAAAAAATACTGGTTTTACGGGAGTCCAGAAGCGACTTTGGCTCTATATATACCGAGTTCATAGACATGTCACAACAGATCAAATTGAAAAATATATCAGAAATAAGCCCGGCTTTGCGCAAGAGAACCTACTTATTGAAGAATTACCCACTGATGAAACTAAAAACAAGTGTTTCAAACTAGCAGCTCCACTTGATCATAAAGAAACATTATATAACACTAAATTCTGGCCCGAAGGGGTTGGAATCAAGAGATATGACTTCCGTCTGCAAAGAAAATACAACAAAAATCAGTTTTTATAAATGTGCCTATCAGTAACGAAACTACAACTGAATTTAAGATGTTTTTTATTAATATCAGAAGTCTTCAAAATAAAATTAATGACCTAGAAGATCTGCTGACTGACAGAAAGTGTGATGTTGTTTGCCTCTCCGAACATTGGCTACATGAACATAATATTAAATACTCAAAAATCGATAATTTTAATCAAGCCAACCACTTCTGCCGACAGGAATATCATGGAGGAGGAGTTATGTGCTATGTAAATGAAACTTTACAGACGAAATCGCTGAACTATATTGATTGCTATTCTGTGGAAACTCATGCTGAAGTGTGTGCTGTAAAAATTCTTCACTTAGAAATTATTATAATTACAATTTATCGGCCTCCATCAGGTGATCACAACATATTCTTTACAATAATCAATAACATTTTTAATAAGTTAGGTTCAACAAAAAAGCATGTTTTTATATTTGGAGATTTCAACATAAACTTAAACCTAGATACAAAAATTAAAAATGATTTTCTGGACATTATACAGTCATTTGGTTATGAATTTCTATTTAATTCACCTACTAGGTTAACTAAAACAAGCTCAACTTGCATAGATAATTGTATAACTAATTATAAGAAAAAGGATATAAAAATGGCAATTGAGGATTGCGCTGATATTTCAGATCATATGGGTCTCTCGGTACGGATTCCCTCTAATATTGCACAAATAATTAAGGAGAATAGCCAAACAACAATTATCACATATAGACCATTGTCAGAGTCCTCTGTTGATCAGTGTGTTGCGAATCTATGTAATATAGAGTGGCAGCTGGTTCTTTCCGACGCCATGGACACAGACACAATGTTTGGCACTTTTTTTGACATACTTACCAATTTAACTGATAAATATTTCCCCGAAAAAACTAAAACAATACATTCTAAAAATAAAAACAAAAAATGGTTTAATAATGAACTCAAACAAATTAGAGATCAGCTTAGGTTCCTGATTGAATTGTCTAAATTTTACACCAATCTAAATTTTAAAGATGACATTAAAAAGCTGAGATCCTATTATCGTTCCAAAATTAAGGAACAGAAGTATAAATATCATTCCAATTTTATCTCGAATGCTAAAAATAAACCTAAAACGATTTGGAAGATTATTAATGAACCAGGTGAGTTAAGGGAGGTCAATAGGTCTGTAATTGATGCTGACAGTTTTAATGGTTATTTCTCAAATGTAGGGAATAGTGTTATTGAATCTCTTCCCACTACTAATGTTAGTCCTATACAGATTGCCTCTGCCTCATATTCTTCTTCTAACAGTCTCTTTCTGTTGCCGACTAATGTGCAGGAACTTAAAGATATATTTAACTCCATGTCAAGTAGTACGGCACTCGATGTTTATGGTATGAGTAACAAGTTACTAAAAAGTATTCAGGAGGGTTTGTTGCCTCCACTCTCGATTATAATAAACAAATGTTTTCAATCAGGCAAGTTTCCAGAAAAACTTAAGACTAGCAGGGTTGTTCCGGTATACAAGTCTGGTGATCCTCATTTACCTGGCAACTATAGACCTGTATCAATAGTTCCAGCTATATCTAAACCCTTGGAACTGGCTATTAATAACTGCCTTACTAAATTTCTTGAGTCAAAAAAACTCCTTTCACCAACACAGTTTGGATTCCGCAAAAATTTGTCCACGGGTCAGGCAATTAGGGAACTTGTTGCTTCAATAGTGGACGTCTTTGAGAGGGGGGGCGAGGCGACTGCTGCATTCTGCGACCTCTCAAAGGCGTTCGACTGTGTCTCCCACTCCTTGCTTTGTGAAAAGCTTGGTTGTTATGGTGTGAGAGGGCCGTCTTATGACTTTGTTGTGTCTTATTTAGAAAACAGATATCAGTTAGTCCAGTGTGCTGGAAACAAATCATCTACTCGTTGTGTAACTGCTGGGGTACCCCAGGGCTCAATTTTAGGTCCTCTACTTTTCATACTGTATGTTAACGATTTACCATCCTACTTAGGTGCCCCAGTGGTGATACAGTATGCGGATGATACCACTATTTTATCCAATGACACGGAAGAACAACGTGTTCTTATAAACAGGGCGGAAACTTGGTTCTCAGCCAATCAACTATGCCTAAATATTACAAAAACAAAATATTTGGAGTTTTCATTGAAAATTACTCACTCTTCTGGTGAGGCGGTGGAAAGTGCCAGGTTCCTTGGGGTAAACTTGGATGGAAGGCTTAACTGGAAATCTGAAATCCAACGCCTTTGTAGTAAGCTGTCATCTACAGTTTTTCTTTTACGGAGATTGTCTAAAACAGTACCTCTAGAAGTCATGAGAACTGCCTATTTTGGTCTGTTTCACAGTCAGATGAGTTACAGTATTCTTTTTTGGGGTAATTCAACAGACTGGACACGAGTATTTAAAATTCAGAAGCAAGCTTTAAGAATTATGCTTGGATTAAACTACAATGAAACCTGCAGACCTCATTTTAAAAGACTCAATATATTAACAACTCCAGGTTTATTTATCTATCACTGTCTTCTTTATGTCAAGGATCAACAACATATACTGGTTAGACACCTCAATCACCACTGCTATGAAACAAGACAACGAGACAATTTTATTCTGCCACAACATAGATTAACCTTGACACATAAAAGTTTTCTTAATATATCTATTTCTCTATTTAATCATCTGACTGACGCAATAAAAAATATGCCAACTAGTAAATTCAAAACAACAGTAAGAAATCTATTAATTAATATAAGCCCCTATGATGTTGCTGAATACCTGATGAGGCCTATATAACCTTTTTTTTTTTTTTTTTTTTTTTGTTTCTCCTACTTTAGTGTATAATTGGTGTGGATGTGCCTTAACATTTAGTATTAGTCTTTTAATTATGTTTTTTTTTTTCTTAAATGTGTTTTATCTTTTACTACTATACCTAAGTGATTTTATCTAGATATAACCTACTTTATTTAATGTACAATTTGACGATGCAAAGACCTAGATTATATGTGCAAATAAATATGATTTGATTTGATTTGATTTGAGGCAACGACATTACCATTCAGTGTGTAGTCATACCACAAACAACCACAGACAGGCCTTCTGTGAAAAGTAATAACTGAGCATTTTTTAAAGTTAAGGTGCATGAAGTTAGAAGTACACCAATTTGTAAATTGATTCAAGTCCCTCTGGATACCCTCACAATCCTCCCCGTTTGCAACGGTTCTGTAGATTTTTAAATCATCTGCATATAACAGATACCTGGCAAAAGTTATGGATTCACCAATATCATTGACAAAGCAGTTAAAGAGAAATGGGGCCAAGTGAGCACCCTGGGGTACACCAGATGTGACGAGGATATCGGATGACTCACAATCATTTATTTTTATTCTTTGTTTCCTGTTTGAAAGGTAGCTACCAATCCAGCGCAGAAAGACCCCGTGGATACCCAGCCCACATAGCTTACTTAAGAGACGTCGATGATCCACCTTGTCAAAGGCCTTGGAGAAGTCGGTATAAATGGCATCAACCTGCCACCTCTCCTCCAAGGCCCTCAACAGGTAGTCCTTGTACACGAGCAGGTTTGTGACCGTTGACCGACCCGAAATAAACCCATGCTGGGAAGTTGTAAAGATCTGTCCAAAAAGGGGAGACACCTTTTGAAAAACCAACCCTTCAAAAAGCTTGGAAAATATGCTAAATTTAGAAATACCCCGGTAGTTCTCCACATTCGATCTATCTCCATTTTTGAAGACCGGCGTTAAATATGTCGTTTTCCATAGTTCAGGAAAGACTCCTGTCGATATTGATAAATTGAATATTTCAGCCAACACTGTAGATAGCAGACACTGACAGCTCTTTATAAATATTGCAGGAATGCCATCTGGGCCTGTACCCAGTGTTTCACTTAAACAAGAAATGGAATTAAAAACGTCTATAGGTTCAATATGAATAAAGCCCAAGTTGACCGATTGCTGATAGTTAAAGATCTCCTGATTATTTTGATCAGTAGAGTAAACTGAAGAGAAAAACACCCTGAATAATTCTGTTATGTCTTGTGAGTTGTCAGCAGTACGATCATTGTACCACATAGCACTAGGAAGAGAGAATTTGGAAGTTTTGGTGTTAGCATATTTCCAGAAGGCCCTGCTGTCACGAGATATGGCATTTTCCACACATGATATATACTCGCTATATGCACCCTGATATGCCTGCTTACATGATTTGCGCAATTCAGAAAAACATGAGTAATCAGCAATAGATTTTGATATTATAAATTTTTTGTGAGCCTTCTTTTTTTCAAAGATTAATTCTTTAAGTTCTGGGCTGAACCATTTGGGGAACTTTTTATTTTTTGTTTTAACTTTAGGTACATATAGATCAATAGAAAGGTTTAAGCAGTTATAGAAATTATCTATTGTTTTATTTACATCGGTCTTGTCCATTAAAGAGATCCAGTCAATACAAGACAGAAAAAACATTATATTTCCATAATCACAGTTCTGAAAGTCACTGTAAAGATAGTTAAATTCTAATTCATTAATTTTTTTTGGTATTGGAATCTCTAGGTCAAGAGCTGGGTGGTAAGTATCACAAACTGTTATAGGTTCTTTTGAACGATCAATTTTTACGTTTGAATTACTGCTAAACACCAAATCGAGAATATTGCCAGATGCATTGGGAAATGAGTTCAATTGAAACATATTAAGATAAACAAAGTAATCAGATAACAATTCTGATTGATTATTCATATTACCTATAGGTACAGCACCATATTTGTCATTATTCCAATGCAATAGAGGCAGATTAAAATCCCCGCACAGTATAAAATCATTACATTTATAGTTATTAAAAACATAGTCCACCGACGAGCAGAGCTCTTCATACTTATCAATTTGTGATTGAGGAGGCATGTACACACCTCCAATAATTAATTTGTATTTATTGTCAATAGTTAACATAACATATAGTTGTTCTAACCTTGTGTTATTCACCTTAAGTTGATGTGATGGGAGGTTTTTTACTGCCACTAATACACCACCCCCTCTTGTTTTTGAGCTTGTTTCACTTGAGCGATTGCATCTATATATGTTATAATTAAAAAGCCTTAACTCGCTATCACCCATATCCTGGTTAAGCCATGTTTCTGTAAAAAACAGGATATCATATTGATCAATAACTGCTGATGCAGCTATATCCAAGATTTTGTTATTTATACTTCTGATATTTTGGTAATAACCCGTTATGGCTGTTTTGTTTTCTCCTAAATGTTCTGATTCGGAAGTCTTCTTCTTCGAAAATTCTGTTTATTGTATTGCCCCCTGCCTGCAGCTGGAAATATAAATGGCTTTATAACCACACCCGTTGGCCAGATCTCTGCATTAAAAATAGTTTCTTGCTCGCTTATGGGAACTGATATCTTAAAAGATGCCATGTGTTCCTGTCTCGAAATCAGCTTCTCAAAACTGGATACTTTGATTTTATTATCACCCAAGTGGGTCTTAAGCATCTCCACGGTGCACTCAGAGTTTAGGTTGCCCACATAAATCCATTTACGCTCTTCTGCTGCAGAGATTGTAGATTGCTTGTTATTGTTTCCCTTTATTAGGTTTCGGTTTTGATTGGGTTTATTTCCATTTAGTAGCCTTGTGTTTGTTCCAAGGCCAGCTGTTATGTTTGCATGAGTGTTTACATCTAAGTTATATTGTGTGATTTTTTTCTTAGCTGCAGTGGAGTATTGTAGATATGGTTCATTTACAGTTGCAGACAGATCCCCTGACATTTCCTGATTCTGCATTGCAGTATTCCCTGGTATTGGTTTGGTTAAGAATCGAACTAGCTCCTTGTTTGATTCACGAATTGCTTCAGCTGTTTTTTCAAGTTTGTTTGATACTACATCTGATTGATTCTTTAGCTCCATGGTAATCTGAGCTACTAGGTTTCCAAGTTCGTTAGCACTGTTTACCGTCATATTATTCGGAGAATTCCGACTTACATTAGGGGTATTTTCGGTAGTCTCAGTGACGCCTATTGTTGAGATTTTAATTCTGTTGACTTCTTCTTCCAGACTATCCAGCCTTCTTTTCATTTCCGGGCACAGGAAGACACAAATTGCACAATCCGGACAAAAATGCCTCAAACACCTTTCCTTTAAAAGCAGCACTCTGATCTCCGAACTTCTTACTCCAGAGCAATTCTTGCAAATGATTTTATTGCATATGTCACATGGATAACCAAATAATTCATTTTTATCTTCTTTTTGAATACATTTATTGTTACATTTAAAACAATGTGTTGCCATTTTTGAGGTTATGTGTGGAAAAATGGGAAAACTCGAGGAATATCGCAAATCCACTGCAACCAACAATGTGAAGGGCTCACGATCCGTTTATCTACCGTTTAAACAATGTTCCACTTATTATTTTATTAAATTTCCGTGATTTTATTGATTTTTTCTCGCTCACGAAAGTGACTACTGCTACGTAGGACGTGACAAAAAACAATATTCTAAATTACTAAATTATAATTAATTATTATTAAATTAAGCTTCAGTGTTCTTAAAGTTCCAACATTGCCTCATAATAAAACCTAATAATTTAAGAGCTTTAGCGACCACATTATCGATATGAATGATAAAACAAAACTCAGAGTCGAAGACGAACCCCTAAATCATTTACCATGCTAACCCGTTCAATTTCTATATGATTAATCACGTATGTGAGTTGAATAGGATGCTTTTTCCTGCTAAAAGAGATAAGCTTACATTTGGAGATGTTCAGGTCCATATGATTTTCTTGACACCATGAATATATGTTGTTTATATTCAGTTGTAAAGAAGAGTCAGTTTCATTACTTATAAGACTGAAGATTTTTAGATCATCGGCAAACATTAGGTGGTGACAATCAGCGAGCCTCAGTGATAGGTCTTTGACAAAAATCAGAAAGAATATTGGTCCCAAGTGGGAACCTTGAGGGACGCCAGATGAAACATTGATCCCTTAAGAAAAGCAGTTATTTATTTTCACTACTTGAGTCCGACCATGCAAGTGGCTACGAACCCATGAAAGTAAGGGATCAGATATTCCATATGACTGTAGCCTGGATATGAGCCTCAGTGATAGTTCATTGACAAAAATCAGAAATAATATTGATCCCAAGTGGGAACCTTGAGGGACGCCAGATGAAACGTTGATCACTTCAGAAATGCAGTTATTTATTTTCACTACTTGAGTCCGACCATGCAAGTAGCTACGAACCCATGAAAGTAAGGGATCAGATATTCCATATGACTGTAGCTTGGATATGAGCATGTTCTGATCAACCCGATCAAAGGCCTTTTTAAAATCAAAATAAATGGCATTTACTTGACAACCTTGGTCGACAGCAGAGCTTATAAAGTCAGAATAGACCATTAAGTTTGTTTGGCAAGAACAACCAGTAAGAAAACCATGTTGTTACAATTGACTCCAGCACTTTACCCATGCATGTCAAACCTGAGATTGGCCTATAGTTAGTTATATCAGATCAGTTACCACATTTGAAAAGAGGGGTAACAATGGCTTGTGTCCACAGTTTTGGAAATGTGCCAGAATTCAGAGAGATAAAGAATAAAGGCAACTCAGGAGGGAAGCCAGGTATGGGCTACAATTTTTCAGGAAAACTGGAGGAATTGCATCCAGGCCCTTATTGACATCAAGATTTATAAGTTTATGGAACACTGTATCAGAAGATATAGGTATATAATTAATATTTATATTTGGATTAAAGCAGGAATTACATGTGGCGTGAGTACTGAGTGGTTGGGGATCACAGTAAACAGATTGGAAAAAGTCCGCAAAGTGGTTCCCAATTTTCTGAGCTTCATTTGAGTTTGTGTGATTAAAAAACATTTCTTTTGGAAATCCACCCGTATTTCGACTTGACTTTACAAAATTCCGAAATTTTTTTAATATAATATGTTGAGTTGTAGTTATAAAAGCATCATGATCCCTTTTAATAGCAAGTTTAGACTCTGATCTAAAAATTTTATAGGCCTGCTCATTTTCCGGTGATCTACATTTTGTAAATTTATTATAAGCTTCATTCTTTCTTTTTAGCTTGTTGATTGTTGTAAAGGAAAAATATGAGGGATTAATTAAAGAGCAACAATACTTAAGTGGAACAAACATGTCCACTGCAACATAAATTATCGCATAAAGGCATCTATCGCAGTATCGATACATTTAGTGCAATTAATAAATTCACAATTAACGTTGGAAAAATAATCATTTAGTAAGTCATAATTTGCCTTACAAAAGTTTAAAGATGTTAAGTCAGAATTTAATGTGTAAGTTCCATTTTGGCGTGTGGAATTAAAATTTCTAAAGGAGGGTGGGGAGAATCAACTTTTGTAATTGCAAAGTCACATTTAGCGACATATACCTCCGGGCGGTTAGAGAAAACTGAATCTAAGATAACGCCATTGTCATTAGGACGAGTATTTAGCTGAGAAAGATCATAATCGTTTTATACCAAACGGAGATTCAATGATCACATGAATTATGTTTTGGGGAAAATCATTCAGGATGGCAGGATTTGTTATGCGTCAATGTTGGGACTTCTCTAATATTACCATTTTGAAGTGGCTCTACTACTCCCTGGTGCGAAGTCATTTAGAGTACTGCCGTACAATCTGGTTTCCATTCTACAGAACACACATCACACGATTAGAGCAGGTCCAATCAAAGTTTGTGACCTTTCTTCTCTACAGATTGAGAATTGATAAACACAACTATTAATACCATCAGAGACTGGAATTATTGAGCATGAGTAGTCTTGAAACTCTAAGAATCTTCTTAACATTAATGTTTGGATTTAAAATACTTAATAACATGATATACTGCCCTGATCTCCTGACATTGATGAACTTTCATGTACCATCCCGTAACACTCGTCTAAATGACATGTTCTTGACTAGTAGGAGTCGCACCGACATTGGGAGAAACAGTATCATGAATCGGATAATGACTTATTTTAACACATATGTTCCACCAGACCTAGACTTAAATTGTACAACACACACTTTTGAAAGAAAACTAAAATTCCTATTATATAATCCCCAATAATAAAGAAATTTGAGAACTTAGAGTTTCGGTTTCTTGCTTTACTCCCAATCTTTGTTTTTTTTCTTCGATTTACACTTAAATTGAACAGATTCACGTATGTACACAATAGATTTAATACAATTTTTTTTTTATATACATTTTTTGTTTTATTTAGCATAGGATATGTTATGTAGCTCTAATTCTAATTTTACAACTGTCATAGGCCATACCATTTGGAATGTTGAATTCTGTAGTGTATGTTTGAGAATAAAATAAATAAATAAATGAATAAATAAATAAATAAGATGTTAAGTCAGAATTTAATGTGTAAGTTCCATTTTGGCGTGTGGAATTAAAATTTCTAAAGGAGGGTGGGGAGAATCAACTTTTGTAATTGCAAAGTCACATTTAGCGACATATACCTCCGGGCGGTTAGAGAAAACTGAATCTAAGATAACGCCATTGTCATTAGGACAAGTATTTAGCTGAGAAAGATCATAATCGTTTGATACCAAACGGAGATTCAATGATCACATGAATTATGTTTTGGGAAAATCATTCAGGATGGCAGGATTTGTTATGCGTCAATGTTGGGACTTCTCTAATATTACCATTTTGAAGTGGCTCTGCTACTCCCTGGTGCGAAGTCATTTAGAGTACTGCTGTACAATCTGGTTTCCATTCTACAGAACACACATTACACGATTAGAGCAGGTCCAATCAAAGTTTGTGACCTTTCTTCTCTACAGATTGAGAATTGATAAACACAACTATTAATACCATCAGAGATTGGAATTATTGAGCATGAGTAGTCTTGAAACTCGAAGAATCTTCTTAACATTAATGTTTGGATTTAAAATACTTAATAACATGATATACTGCCCTGATCTCCTTACATTGATGAACTTTCATGTACCATCCCGTAACACTCTTCTAAATGACATGTTCTTGACTAGTAGGAGTAGCACCGACATTGGGAGAAACAGTATCATGAATCGGATAATGACTTATTTTAACACATATGTTCCACCAGACCTAGACTTAAATTGTACAACACACACTTTTGAAAGAAAACTAAAATTTCTATTATATAATCCCCAATAATAAAGAAATTTGAGAACTTAGAGTTTCGGTTTCTTGCTTTACTCCCAATCTTTGTTTTTTTTCTTCGATTCACACTTGAATTGAAGAGATTCACGTATGTACACAATAGATTTAATACAATTTTTTTTTATATACATTTTTTGTTTTATTTAGCATAGGATATGTTATGTAGCTCTAATTCTAATTTTACAACTGTCATAGGCCATACCATTTGGAATGTTGAATTCTGTAGTGTATGTTTGAGAATAAAATAAATAAATAAATGAATAAATAAATAAATAAAAACAAGCACAGTCAAACATAGTCTTTGCACAGTCATTATTTGAAATAAATACTGACTTACTATTACCATTACACAAAGAGATATATTGCTGAGAAGGACCATTGCACAATGCTTTATCACTAGAAACCATAAGTTTACTACGTAGACTAAATTTAGGAAGATTGAAATCGCCTGCCAATATTAAGTAACAATTGGGCATATTGTCCATAATAGCATTAATAGACTCTACAAAAGCTTCATATATACACACCGGGGAAGATGGCGGAATGTATACTGTTCCAAAGATATAATGAGCGCCACTGTGACGTACGCCGACGAAAAGAACTTCAATGTTTTTCTTAGGAATGGTAATCGCTGCTGATTCCAGGTCAGATTTCATCGCGATCAATACACCACCGCCTCTGGAATATATTCTGGTATCTTTATCTCTGTCTTTTCTGTAAACAATGTAATTGTCTGGAAAAACTTCACTACTCAGAATACCGCATGCAACGTTTCGGTAAGAACAACCAGATCATAGTTAATAGTCAAAACTTCACTGTAGAAGTTCACAGTCTTGGTCCTTAGGCCTCGGACATTTTGGTAATAAGTTCTGATATCAGGTAGGGTGGAGGAAAAGTCAGCCTGTGGCTTTACGGTTTCTGCTAGGAGCCCGTCGCGGTCGTTAATTTGATGCGTAAGCGGCAATGAAGAGCTTATGACGTTACCATTATCAAACTCCGGTGGATTAAAAAATTTTGATCCCCTTTCTGACTTTGAAAAAAACTGTTGATCAAATACACGACAAATTCTCTTTTTGTAGCAAAATTCATTTTGCCATCAATTGTTGTGCAAGCTATTGGTATAAATATGGCATTTTTTCGATGCAGATGCCTTAACCAGTGAGTTCTGACCATGCACAAGATCATTGAGTACAGGTCTACGACTATGGTATCCGCAGCCAACTAAAACTAAATTTGTGTTAGCATTGACTGATAATAGGTTGTCAATTTCACTACTGGATATCGGCCGACCCTTTATTGCGTTATATTCGGACATAAAAAACACTACGCAGTTGCTCTTGGTAAAATTTTTACAAAGCTGTCGACAGTCTTCAATTTGCTCATGAAATAAATGGTTCCCTGCATATCGACAATTTATATCGAAGCTACTGTTAATTAGTTTTTTAACAAGAAATGCAGTTCCTCTGGCACATTCGCCACCCATAATGAATAACTGGTTTTTTCGAATTTGAGCAGAACTTGTTCCAATTGGTTGCAACTCATGAGTGGTATCAAGCAACCGCTGACTAGAATTTAATTTGCATATTTCCATTTTTAATTCCTCAACCTCCTTAATATATGCCGCATTGTCTTGTTCCAAGGGACTGATCGATGTAATCATGCTCCTGTATTGTATCTTACCATATAGTTCTGTTCTGTTTGTTTTCAATTCAGAAACTAGTTCAAACTCTCTGTCTTTAAGTAATTTAAGATCTTTCTCTAGAGAAGCATTATGTTTGCTCAAGACATCCAGCTCTGATGACAGTTTTTTTTCTGCTTCTGAGACTTCTTCAAATACCTGGCTATTTCTTCTCAATCTATAAGTATGTCTTTCCTTTTCCTTAGTGTTGAATGTCGTCTGACAACCAGTTGAACATAAAAGCCTATAGCCACCCATTTTTATCATTTCCGGCATTCTTTCCATGCAACTGGGGTGAAATATACAATGGCATTGAATGCAAAAATTCTTTGTTTTTACAACATTTGAATTGACATTGCATTTTTATAAAAATTTAGATAATATTGGAGTTAATAAACTGATCGACGGAAAAACGGTATTTTAGTGTATGGCCATGCGAAAACTCCACAGGCAGAAGTAAGGAGAGATAAGAACTCAAGCAATAAAACTTTAAATGCCATCAATTTTTTGTTGTTTTCTTTTATGTTTCGGCCTGTGAATATTCTTTTGTTCAAAAATAGTTATAATTCAATTATAGGGTTTTCTTAAATTTGCAATGTGCACATACTAAACACTTATATTAACAAATCAATAAAACCACTAAAAACTTTGTTTAAACAGAACAATCAAATAAAAAGACTTGCCACAACTTAAACTCAAACATTTATCATTATCATTATTTATCATTATCATTTATCAATTATATAAAATATTAAAAAGAAAGATCAAATATAGTATACATAAACATAATACACTAAAATTAAAAACATAAAAACATTAATTTAAGAAAATATGTATATCTATAAACTACTGTAAATGCCACAGATCTACATCAAATATACAACTAAAAATAATTTATTAAAATTAGAATTAAAGCAGTCTCAGGTTACTGTAGTAGGTGCAATTTGCAAGTTATATAGATTATAAAAAAAATAAGCTAACGAGGAACATAACAAAATAAAAAAGAAGAATGCCAGACAATGATCTATTAAGCCCACTGTTCATTGAAAAGTGTTCTTTTAAATTTAGCTCTGAAGTGTGAATTGCTCTGTGACCTTTTAGACAAATAGTCAAAGAAGTGTACTGCCAAATTATTGAAAACGTAATGGATAAGCTTGGTACACGACAGAGAACTGCTAATATCAAATGCTTTGGGGATATTCAACAGAACCCACCCAGATACCTGACCCCCATCTAAGTCTTCACAAATGGTGTCCAGGATTTCTTTGACTTGTAACTTTATTTATTTGACATTGTTTGCGAATTCAAACCATTTGAAATGTTTAGCAGTCTGTAGTGCTGGCCTCTTGTCCGACGATGCATCAGCTACATCCTTACATTAAATTATTATTTAAAACATCAGACAAAGCAGCCACAGTTCTAAGTCCACTCTGAAATCCCAAATAATTTTCCAGAATTATTACTTTTAATATTCATATCTTGAAGTATAGACCACGACCTCGTGCTGCTACCCTCCCCAATCATCTTATCAATGTGAGCTCTCGTCTTCCTTCGAATATATATATATATATATATATATATATATATATATATATATATATATATATATATATATATATATATATATATATATATATATATATATATATATATATATATATATATATATATATATATATATATATATATATATATATATATATATATATATATATATATATATATATATATATATATATATATATATATATATATATATATATATATATATATATATATATATATATATATATATATATATATATATATATATATATATATATATATATATATATACATATATATATATATATATATATATATATATATATATATATATATATATATATATATATATATATATATATATATATATATATATATATATATATATATATATATATATATATATATATATATATATATATATATATATATTGTGTTTTCATTCCGGGTGTACATCCGTTCACTACTGTCGTTCTGAAAAGAACAGTTTTGCTGTCGACAGATAGAAAGATCAAGGACATTACACCATCCAGACTATCCAAAGCTCGATAGATATTACTAGCAGGATATAACACTCTTGAAAAAACATTGTTTACAATTAGTAGCAAAAATTCGTAAATTCCTAGAATTCATGGAAAAAATTAACATACTTTTTAAAGAATAAACAAATTACTACCAATAATCGGATTCCTTCACATCTCGAGGTAGGTATTTTTATGAAATAGTGATTTTAAATCTTGAAAATTAAGCTTTAACATATAACCTCTAGCTGTGCGAAAACAAAACAATTTTATTCATTTGAGGAGAACCTTATCATTTTAACAATCTTGTATAGTTGTGATAGTCTTTTTAAATTTTTGTTATTTTACTTTTTTTTTAGTTTAATTTTACTTATATTGCTGAAGTGTAGAAGCATTTTATTGTGTAATTATTATGTATCTATCTAGCAATGATTTTCTGAAACAGCAGTTCTTGTTGCTGGAGCCCTATTTGTGATGTTTATTAGTTAGGAGCATTCCTCACACATGTACGAAGAACGAAAGGGCACTACATTGTAAAGGACTATCCAGCCCTTCATATCTAAACTATATTTCACTATATTTTTATGCTATAGGTATTTTTTTTTAATTTTGAAAATAGAAAGTCTTTTAACTTTACAAATAGATGGGTGTATTTTGGATATTTGAAAAAGGTTAAATGGTTAAATATATTTATTTTTAAATCATTGGGGTAATATTTTCATATAGATTTGTCAAATAAAATGCAATTTTTATTATTAGGGATGATGAAATCATAAAAGACAATGTTTAATAGAATTTCTTGGCTTAGTTAGTAAGTTAGTATTTTCTAAAATATTAATTATTTTATACTTTAAAACTGAAACAATTACCCCTAAGTAATTATTTCATGTGAAGGAACAACAACCAATGGCTTGCTTGTTTTTGTTTAACAAAATTTATTTTTATTAAAAAGAAAAGAGGAGTGAAAATATACCTATTTTTATACAAAAAGTAACTTTAGCCCTCTTAACCCAACTTATTTTCTAAATAACATGCCTAGTTTTCTACAGAAAGGCAGGTAACCTAACCTAACCTTAACAAGTTTAACTGAAACCAACAAACCGATACGAAACAATTATCTAGGAAGTGAATTACTGGTGGTAAGTAATTGTTTCATATGAATCTTTTAGTTCCAAGACCTAAATCAATCCATATTTTTAACAAAACTAATTAGATACATCTATTCCCCAAGTATTAATTTATTGTCTTTTTAACATTTCTTATATAAAAAACAAAAACTTCTATTGACTATTGTTTCATATTGCCACTGAAAATACATGCACTAAAATAGTTTGCCTTTACATATTTTAAATGAAGATATAAATATAAATAAAGTTCTAAGACCTAAATCAATCCATTACACTGAATAAATCTATTACTAAGTATTAATGTATGATTTATCTCTAACACTTCTAATTCAAAAACAACATTAGGATTATATCATCATATTTGACAAGTAATTTGTAGATTTATATACATGTCTTGCAAACCAATTGTGCCAGTGGAAGTGAAAAAGTCTTACACTTCAAAATGTAGCACTTGGTTCAAACTATAATTAAAGTTGTGGCAGTCAAATACTGTGAATATTTTAAAGTAGAAATTGTCTTCTGTACCTTTGTAACATAAAATTTAAAACAAAAACAGGCAAGTTAAAAACTGACCCTATAAATAGCTAAAACTGATCAGTTCAACTTACATTGTACATGTTAACCAAGTTGGGTCTCTGTGTTGGATCATCAAACATAGCATAGTACTGTTGAACAAATCCTTTACCTATAGCCTCATATTGTAAATTTAGAGCCATTTTTGCAGTTTAAGGCTATATTTTGACAAAACTAAACCCCCAAGGTTACAAAAAAAGGAACAAGCCTCCGCGCTCCTTCTGCCCTCACTGACATTGACAAGAAGAAGACAAATGACATTTTACATTTTAGGAAACAACGAATTTTCTGAATATTTTCAAAATGCAAAAGTTTAATCAGATGTGCTGCAGTTACAGTCATCTATTTCACGACAGGAATATACTCGGCTTTCGGCTGACCATATTTTTGAACATTCAAATTCAAAAGCCGCAAACAATGGCTTGCTGTCGCGGTGCGAAACCGGAAGCTAATTTCCGCTGTAATTTGACTAGGAAATAATAATTGGTAACAAATCGTTGAAAAATAGTATTAAGACTTAAATGTTGCTTTCTGCGGTTTTTCTGCTCTTTAAATTTTTCCATGTATTCTCAAGCTCATCGTTTTTCACCAGTTGCCCCTTGAGAGTACTATTGTCAAGAGATGACCTTTTCTTGCAAGCTATCCCCTTACCCCTCCTACTCTCCATTATGCTAATATTCTTTGTAGAACTAGACAAACGAATAAGATAGAATTGAGGAACTAGACCTCACACGTTCACAGCGTCTGCTCCTTTTCCAGCAGGGTCGTTATTTTCCACACTGAGAGGTTGAGTCTCCTACCTTCCCCCATACCAAAGCAGCTAAACCATACACGTAGAACCACTTGTGTTAAAAACATAGAGGTCTGTCTTCCACGAGTGATTCGACAAACTTCTTCTTCTTCATTCCTGTTTAGCCTGTTACATAACAGGACTTATTGGCTTTGCTACGAGGCAGTCGCCAGATTGCCCTCCGTCCGGGGCTCAGAGTCGTTAAATCGGCGACCCTCGAAGTCGACCCTGCACCTTGGTCCAGTTTGGAGGCGTTATCGGTAGGATATCCGGATGGCGAGCTCAAGGCTCCCGAATACCCCGAATCTTTCAAATACTTTAATAATTCCTCTTTAAATTTTTGAAATGCATCTAGGCTTCCACTAGGTGCCCCTTGAGAGTACTACTGATATCACGAGATGACCCTTTCTTTCAAGCTATCCCCTTACCCCTCCCACTCCCGCCACGTAGCGGCCGTTACGCTAATATTCTATGTAGAACTGCGGCAGACGAACGGGATAGAATGCAGGAACAACTAGGCCTCACACGTTCACAGCGTATGCTCCCTTTCTAGCGGGGTCGTAAGTTTCCACCTGAGCGGTTGAGTCTCCCGTTTCCCCCCGAAATAAAGCAGCAAAACCGAACACGTGGCACCACTTATGTTAACAACACAAAGGTCTGCATTCGACGAGACGAACCGGAAGACGATTCGACAAACTCATCAAGACTTAAGTAAAAGATATAGGGTTATGTTATTTCAAACAACCGTTACCGATCTTTTACAAACTTACGGTATTTGACTCCGTTGATAATTAATTACCGGAAGAGGGAAGTATTATAATTGTAAACAAATCATTCTCCTATGTTTTTTCGGGGATTGAGGATGGAACCTTATACCATTCATCACTGTAAAAAACTACTTATTCAGTTGAGCCTAAATTGCACCAAAATTAACTGTTATGTAAGGATGAACCGGTAAAACTATGATACGAATTCAAGACTGTGGAACAAAATGGCGACTTAATAAAATGTTAAAAAGTCTGAAAAACCACCCATCCGAATTATTTTAAATTTTGCACAAAAATTAAATCTGATATAAGAATGAACTGACAACATTTTCGTACGAATCCAATATGGCGTAGCAAAATGACGTCCAAAAAATCAGTTTATTTGAATTGATTTCAAATTTAACACATAAATCAACTGTGACATACGGGTGAACTGGCGAAACTTCGGTACAAATGGAATATGACGGAACAAAATGGGTTTCTAAATAACATTATTAAAATTCAATGAAAAACTACTTATTCAATTGATTTTTTATTTTACAACACAAATCAAGTGTAATATGGAGAGGTCGGTCGTTAAAGAAAAATGGCGGTCTAATAAACTCAAAACTAATTCAATATGGCGGAACAAAATGCCGTCTATTAGAATGTTTGAAAAAACTAAGATAAATAAATAGGTCATGTTTTATTTTTTTATAGAAGGGAAGATTCATAACGGTTAAAGCAAATTAATATTTAACGAACCCTGTTTATCAATGAATAAAGAAGTTTTCTCTATTCATTGTTGTTTATACCCACCGAATACAACAGCAATAATTTAGGCAAAAGACGCAAGGGGGCCGGGCCAACCGATTATAAATAAAATTGTTGGGCCGAACTGCACATTATTTTACACATGTGCTGGAGCCCCGTTGCATTTCGAATACTAGGGCAGATGATTTTTATATCAGATTTATTATTTATTGTAGCTTTAATGTTGGTTTTGTTGACAAACCTGGTGCTGAACTAACAGGACGGATCCACCTAATAGTATAGGTTTTACTTGTTTTAATATAGATAGATTTTTTTACACGACCTCAAAAAGAAAGTCGTACGAGATCTAATCAATTCCTTACAATTCAATTGCACCTCTCTACCAATGCGCCGCCAGGCTTCACATCCGGAACTTAACATACCCTGTCTACACTCCGCCAAAATAAACCTATATGAACTTAACATAGGCCTTGTTAGTTGTTTATAGATAGGACATAGGAACTCGGAAAGAATCGAACCCATGCAGACGTTTAAGAAAGAAAATCTGAGCCGCGCCATGGACAGCGGGGGGACACTCAATTTTTGAGTGGCATCCATATTCGTAAAATTAACTAATAAAAGTTATTTTTACGTATATGGTGGCATCATGTTTCCCTCTTCTTTTTTGACAATTTTTAGGTCCTGATACTAATCGATCTGCCATCACAACTAGAGGAGTATTCAGTAAGGCAAATGTGTACTCTTGAATACCACTACTCTCTTAAAAGCAAACAGCTGATAAGCAAAAAATAGAACATTTGGCACTAGCGTGTATAGACTTGTACTGGTCAAGGAACGGCTCTCTTCCTTCAGATTTGCTACCTATATAATTATTTGATGAATAGTGATAGAGTGGCTTTTAAAATAGTAAAGATGAAGAGTTCAGGGAATTAAAAACTAACGTCTAAAAAAAATTCCTCACTTTAAACAGAATAACATATATGTTACAGCTGTAATAGACTGGCAAGACCGGTCATGCCTGAGCATATTATGGCGGTTTATAGTCTACGTCTCGCGGATACTTGCTTTGTCGGGAAAGAACGAGTTTTTTCGCAACTATTCCATTTTAGCGTAGTTAAGATTGGATTGACTAAATTAATTTTAAAAAATGAATACAAATATTATTTCCGCGATATAGGTACACCGGATCATTTAACAATTTAATATTCAAAACAACTAGGAATCTCCACATTCATTGCATCTGGAACCTTTCGAAAGGGAGGCTTACTACTTTATTATATAGCGGTGTTCGAAAACACGTTTTCTTGTAACACATATTTTCGCGCTCTGTTTACAGAGAATCAGTGCAAGTGCTAAATCTACACAATAATTTGCTAAATAAGGTAAAAAATAATTAATAACAGAAAACCTAAAGTCACCTCTTTTTAATATGAAGCTTAGAACTTCAGAGCAAGCATAGAGTTGTAAATTTATACGTTTACATTCTCGTATATCACAATTAAACTCGACTTAAATGGCGTCCGAGCTTTATTTCTATCTAGCATGATTTCGTAGTTTCAAAAATTATTTGGTTTGTGTGAGACCTACCACTATCTTTAGTTTTTTTTTCAACTTGCTCTACTTGGCACTGGTCACTAATTAATGGTTTTTAAAACTAAACAAACTTTAGAATTAGCTTTCCCCCCTGGAAAGCTGTTTAGAGGGACAATATAATTATAACGAATACTATTAAATGCACCGATAAATATATTTCAATCGTTATTCGCTTCGATTAATCATCTAGTATGATGATGTATGGTAGCAGTAAAGTAGAATATATGGGGTTTTGGTGACGATCAGATTTAGACACGCTAATATATGGCTACTGCCATTCTTGTTCGCTTAAATTTCCATTGTTAACCTCTGCACAGGTAAAATAAAATAATTACTTCTTGCTAACGAACAACTTTTAATAAATAAAACAAACTATAATAAAAATGAGCAAAAATCATAGATATCATATATAGCACTTAGTAAGTACTAACGAGAATAGAGATCAACTTTTGAACTGCCTTCTGAATTCGCCACTTTGGCTTTTGTGCCTAAAACAAATAATTAATTAATCATTTACTTTTACAGATCTAAAACATTTTAAATATTAATAAGGTTTATATATTATATAAATAATATATTAACTATTACTGTTACACTATAAATTCACATTTTCGCACCCTTAAGCGGCCGAAAGTCTAACCTTAGAACAACACATCTTGCACTTTCCTATCTTATCTTTTTTAAATCTATAAAGTTGACGTAACCTCATAGATTTCAAAAAGTTAAACAAGATATGGCAACGCTGGAAACAAAATAAAGCGAAATTTTGCCATATTTAAAAAAAAACTGAAAAAAGTTAGTGGCACCTGGTGTAAAATATGTACGTTCGTTCTCATGCAACACAAGCATTATATATACTATGCATTTTTAAGCCAACTCTTATTGAACGCTCATGTAGTTAAAATATACTTTTTTAAAAAACAGTCTCGATTTTTGAGTTATTAACTGACAAATTGACCAGGGATTTTGAATAAGCATTGTCCAGCATTCTTTTGGTGCAAGTTTTGGGAACAAGCATCACCTCAACCTCATAATAGTTAACCACGCCTCTCCTATTGAAACCTAGTTTAAGATAAAAATCTGGATAATCTTTAGTACATTGTTGTATGTGCCTCCTTTCAATTTTTCTATTATTATGCAAACTGGAAGATTTAAACACCCTTTTCAAATTTAGGTCAAATAATAGAAACCATGACTACTGAACCTAATTTACTGTTAGTTAGCTATCAAGCAGATAATATACCTTTATTTGACGGAATCCAAAACAAATAATTGTGATAAACCACAGAAGAAGGACAAACGGAAACGCAGCTATACACGCATTTTTGCATGATACCGTCTTAAACATTTGGCCTTCGGTGAAAGTCGCTATAAATTTGGCTTTGTCAGATCATAGGTCAAATTCAAATTCAAATTCAAAATATGCTTTATTGTGCTAAATACAAAGTACTTGTTGACAAAGCTCTGACAAAAATCATAAATTAAATTGCCTAATAAATAAAACATACCTACAATAAAAAACAAAAAATGGTCAAAATAATATAATGTAACTACACATAATTTAAGATATAGCTAAACACTAAAAGTTTGAGGACGTAACACATATTTAAAATATCATTAGTTTATGTCCAATTATCATTAAAATAATCTAGCAAACTATAATAGGCTTTTTCCCTAAGTCGTGCTGAAACTAACTTTTTAAACACTTTTAATGTGGGTGACAATTTTATACTATTTGGCAGGTGGTTGAAAACTTTTATGCTTTCATAAATTAGTGAATTCTTAGTAAGAGCGCTTCGGGGAATTGGTAATTGTACATTATTAACCAGTCTAGTATTGTAATTACTAGATCCAGATAAACTAATAATATGATGGAATTTTTTAAATATAAGACATACTGTTTCCAATATAAAAATACAGGGAAGAGTCAAAATTTTCAATTTTACAAATAATGGTCTACATGATTCTCTTGTATTTACCTGGCAAATATATCTTATTGCCCTTTTTTGCAGGACAAAAGTAGAATTAAAAAGGTACCGGCTACAAAAGCCCCAAAAAGCAATACCATAACGCAGATGGTCGATTGATTGTATTGTTCAGGATACACTTCCTTCAAAAAATCAGCACAAAAATTTGACGTTCGCAGTTTATTTTTTTAAGCATTTAACGAAACAAGCTACAAATCTTTAAAAATCGCCTAATACGATGAATTACTTTTAAAAATGTTTATAAATTGTTTGAAATGCCACATGCAACTTGTAATTACATTAAAAAAACCAGTTACACTTGAAGAAGCAACGAACTATACCTTAGAAGAACATTTTATATGTTATAAGAACTCTAGTAATACAGTAACAAAAATACAAATTTTAATATGCAACAACCCAAAATAAATATGCCCCACAGCCACATTATCTGTTAATATGAACCCAATATTTTCAAATTGCCCTACACAGCAAATTTCAAATCGAATGCCTACTTATAGACCACCAATCCCGAATTTACCGAACCTACAATTGATTATAGGCAACAACCGAATTTTACAAATCAAAATTTTATGCAAAGAAATACTTTTACCCCCAGACCCTCTTTTAACCCTTAAAACCAAGGCCCAACTTCTTCCAGAATATCAGGCCACCAAGAGCAGAAGCTAATGGATACTTCTTTAGGGAACACCACCCTTAGAAAAAATCAAAAACCACAATCTTCGCAATGTAATATAGTTGTAGAAGAGCTATATAATCAAACAGTCGAATCGATCAATATCGATAATCACTACAACGAATTTTATCAAACTAGCAATGGCGTATTTGAATATTACTACCCTGCATATACCAGTGACACACAATAGTCATATAATGACTCAGATCCTCAATTTTTTTGTTTAAAAATTTTTGATTTTAATGAGGAACAAAAATACTCGATAACTGAGAAAGAAATTTTAGGAATTGTACATTGGAGACCCAAATTTGAACACTGTAAGTGACGTCAAATTCCATTACAAGCAACCGAACCAGAATCACTAATAAATTTATACACGTAACAAATATCGACGTAGCGAAATCCCTAAAAGATGAATTTAATCCAAATGCCTCTGAAACTAAAACCAAAACGAAGCAAAAAATCACAAAATTACAAGAAATCATGTCATCAATAATTCGATAGCAAATAAATTATCACGAATTTTACTTAATATATAAGAAAATCAATCAAAAAAACTCCCAGACAAAAAACTGGCGGAGCACTTTTTTAAAATATGCTTAACGAGCTAAGCAAATTAATTACGTGGAAAAGTAAATTATATTTTTTTTAGATTATGATTAACATAATGGAATACCAGTAACTAGACTTTTTTCAAGTGAATCATTATATTCTGTTCTATATATCAGTCCCCTTAACGACTAAAAAATAATTATCTTTTCTGAGAGACATTTGAATATACGATTTTGATTAAATAGGAAAGCAACAATTATCTTACCCCTAAATATTATTCCTAGACAGCTACCTCTTGGGCCATAGTTATGTCGAAATCTTTTTGAACTTTTTCCCACTCCAAGAAATTCCTTTCATGGTTCTATTGAAGTGTTTTTGGGATCTACTACACTCACTTTCAGAGATTCTGTCCAGATTATTCAAAAACAATAAGACAACAACGACCTACAAAAGTGAAATCGGTATAGTGTCTGCAACAAACGCCGGCAAACAAAGGCCGGATTTTTTATGATATTGAACTACTAAAATAATAAATTTTTAGGTGGACTATCAGTATTCTGTCTTTTTAGATCTCGAGGTTATGGGCCATGTGGGTATGAATATTAAACATTATAGCTGACCTTTAGCTACACATTTGGTTTCTGTCAATATTATCTTCCACTAATTTCTTACTAGCATATTTCCAATATCGGAACTTAAAATTTTCTAAGCAAAATTCATATGAAAATATGCATTTATTTGGCTCTAAATCGTGGCTAGGCATTAAAAACTCAAAATTTTATGTATACAAACGTTTTATCCCGTCTTATCAAATTATATATTAGAATAAAAGTTTTTTAACTTAATTTACCTATATAAAAACCGTTATCGGAATGCAAAAGCTGTCTAATGCTCAAGATAGGGAACATATTTTAAAAAATCGTTAAATTCGCCTTTACCTACAACTATCCTCGTGTAGAATTTCATGAGTCGCAGTCCATATATTTGTTTTTTAGATTTTAATTTATTTATTATTGTTATTATGATTACTTATTTATACAGTCTATAACAATAAATTATCCCCTTTTTATGGTTTTATTTCAAGAAATGGAATTTCACTGAATATTTAAACATTTTACCAGTCTGTCCCTGTTTCACACTTGATTTTCGTGTAAAATTTCAAGTTAACTGGATAAGTAGTTTTTTTTGTACTGAATTTTTAAATATTTCAATATTTAATTTTTCAATTTACTTTTATTTTTGGGCAAATTTTGAAGTCCATCCGATAAATAGTTTTTTAATAATGTTTTTTTAATAATTTGTGACGCTACCATCTTGTGTCACCATATTGGATTTTTACCAAAATTTGAAGTCAATCGAATAAGTAGTTTTTAAGCTACGCAGTGTACAGACAGACAGACTAACGGAAAAGGGAGAACCTTTTTTCGGGGTCCAGGGACCCAAAAACCTGAAGATCTGTAAAATAGGTGATTTTTTCACGATTACAATATTTCCTTCTTACTAGGAAAGTAAAAACGATGATTTTCATAATTCACCTGCTCCCAAAAAAGCTAATCCCGACTAGCACTGAAGAGAAACGAATATAGGCATTTACCATACATATGATATGACGGCTAATTTTCTTAATCAGATCTTTCTAAATAAAGCAGACTATTCTGTCCCAAAATATGGTTAACTACTCATCAGTGAAGAGAATGCTTTATTATAAACTAACACTGAGAAGGCGGTTCCCTTATTATTTCATTACTGTTTAAGCTAAATATGACATTTTATCAAGAAATACCGACATCAGTTAATATATAAATATATTTACCAAACCTCCAATAATAAAGTATGTATACTTCTGCCATGGAGACAAAGGCATTTCCTCCAACTCTTTGAGTAATTTGATGGCAGGTTCATAACCAGGATGCAGGTCTAAGGTATGCCTAAAATGTACTCGCGCCTCTTGATAATGACCATATGCTTTATATAATTCACCTGAAACGACAAACATTATATAAAGAAATTATTATTAAGAAGGATTTGTTGAATATAAGAAAATCTCTTACATATTTGATAAATTTATCTTTTGAAACTGGACGTTTTCCCGACTGTCTTAAAATAGGAAAAATAATCCCCTTATTTAAAAAAGAGGATCCGGAATGTATAGAAAATTACCGACCAGTAACAATTCCAATTAGCTCTTCAAAGGTCTTTGAATATTGCTTTTTAAATTGTTTAAATAATATTAGAAGAAGATAATAGAAGAAAGATGTAAAATCTAGTTTTTTACGTGGTTTTCGTAAAAATCTTTATTTCAATTCTTCAAACACTCACATAATGAGTTTTCATAACAGGCAAAAGCCTGTGATAAAGTTTATGTGATCAATGACGCACCTTTAGAACAAGTAGATGATATTAAGTTTTTGGCAGTTCAGTGAGATACAAATTTAAACTGGAAAGCACACTGTTCCTTGTTTCTTTCCAAGTTGAGATCTTTGATACAACTTTTCCAGAATATGAAAACCATTCTAACGCAGAATCAGTTACTAAATCTTTATTTTGCACATGTAGATTCCAGATTGCGCTATAGTATATGTTTCTGAGTAAATTCTTCCTAAATAATGTATTTTTGGTGCAAAAAAGAATTGTACGATGTGTTTTTGGAATATCTAAAAACACTTCGTGTGGGACATTTTTCAAGAATTTTAAAATTTTTACTGTGACCTCTCTGCATGTGTACGAATGCTTTTAACAATAGAAATAAGTTTATTCGTAATAACGAGTATCATAGTGTTAACCTTTTCCTATATTAAAAGTTAAAGGTCATTCGCCCAAACGCAGTGGCTTGAATTTATATAATAAACTGCTCTGGGCCTTGAAAAATACAGAGAACATTAATATTTTTAAATGAAAATTAAAATATATTTGTTAATAGATAAATGTTTATATAAGGTAAATGATTTTAACTGATTTTATATGTAAATTAAGATTAAGCTGTCGACGACTCATATACTGGTTTAATACGGTCAAAATGGAAAATAAAAGTATTTTATTTTATTTTAAATGTAGAGAAACGTTTTGAAACCATGACACCCGAATTCGCAGCAATGGAAGAAACAATAATATGGGAATTTCATTAAGGGTGCTGTAATATACATAAATGATCTGTGGCCCCAATTATAATTATCTTTGTTAATGTTAGATATATCAAGGAAATCTATCACTGAAACTCGTTATTTTAAAAACCCGATTGGCATTACTGCCATCGAAATATACCATCCAAAATTGTATTTAGTTTTTTTTTAATGTTCTTTACTGTTTGAACTTTATTATTTTTACGTGTATACGTATAACAATTCAGATATATCGCTGATAGAAACATTTTGGATAAATTCAGTTAAAGAAAATGCAAGTCTACAAAATAAATTTTATGCAGAATGCTAACTAAGTACAGAAAAAACATGTAAAGATGTACAATTATGATGGCCAGTATTCCGACCAGTAGCACACAAACGAGTAAGATTATGCATTTTAACCATTATTCTTGGATTTGGATAACTTTTTTGTGGTGTTTTTTTTTGAAAAATCGATATCATTATGCAACAACAACGCACAACATCAAGTACTGCCGGTTAAAAATGCATGCCTTATAAAGGATGGGCACACTGCATGGAGTGACACCAGTAGTTTAATACTTGCCAATTTTGACACTGGCATTCAAACTTCAAAGGCAAAGTATAAATTATAAAGAAAATATCAGTTATAAACATTACAAATAACGTCTGTGTGATTTGTTACATTATTCATATTCATCCTTATGAAATTTTAAATGTTTCATTATCAAAAATGTGCAATTTACATTGCGAAACGCGATTGAGCGTCCACAGATGTTGTGACAATCATCGACCGTCGACTAAAAAACAACAAGTTTCAAATCCAAACCGGCGGTGGCGCTTAGTCGTGCTTGATAGTGCGAAATTGATGCTATATGACTATTGATTACAATTATCAATTTAAAACAATGGTGGTTTGCAGCCGCAGTCAAACAGGTCGATCGTGCACAAGCGTCTTCGATCGTCTGCAACCGACTAAAAATAAAGCCAATTATGAGATAGAAAAAGATTAAAGAAATTACTTAATGCCTACTAATATAAGAAAACGAAAAGCATCCATTTGATTTTTTTTGCAAGTTTATTTTTATAGTTTTTGTGAACGAGTTTACTCAACGCCAACTCGTTATTTAGTAAAAATCAAACGATCAAACAGACAAGTAATATGTCAGGTTGTCCCTGTGGACTTTGGGTGCGTGACCTTAGGTGTCTAGTCCTTCGCACTTATTTTCGATCCTATTTTACTATTATCATAACCTAGACAGCTATTTTTTATTAACAAACGTCCTCTAGTCCGGTACATCCAGTTACGGATATTAGACGTTGTTTTGGACAGCTGCAAAAATATTTCTCTAAAATAAATTACGATATTAAAAGTTACAAGAAACTGTGAAACCAGTATCTAAAAATTTTAAGCAGTTCAGAAGTTATGGGAAAAAAAATTTTTTTTACATGTCAATTTTTTTCTTAACAGTTGAAATAAATGACGCTCCTAAAAGTTACATGGAACTGTGAAAGCCGTATATAAAAATTTTAAGTAGGTCAGAAGTTACAGGAAAAAAGCAATTTTTTTGCAGAGCTGACACAATTTTTTTCAAAATAGATTACTCCCCTAAAAGTTACATCGAATTTTGGAAACCGTATTTAAAAAAATTAGACAGTTTAAAAGTTAAGAAAAAAAAACATTTTTTTTGTGCAAACTTCACCTCGTAATTCCAACCCTGGATATATTCCAAGACCCTCCCTAAACCGTCCATTTTATGTATCTTTTTGAGTACTTTCCGACGCCCTAACTAGTTTTCCGGCCAAACGCCTACTTTTTTATTTGAAAAAAAAAATCCGATTTTCTCAAAAATTTCTATCTTTTTAACGCGTAAATGTGCAAACATAAATCGAAGCGATAAAAAATATCAGAGAAATATTTGCTTTAAACAAACTAAAACTCTGTAACACCTATCACAACTGACATGTCAAATATCTGTAAATTTTATTATCATCCTAGGCCACCTATCGATTTTTGACCGATATGTGCAGATTCTTTAAATCGGAGAGCTTTTTTGTAACCAAATAAATGCTCCATCCGCGGATTTGGAAATAATTTCGATTACTTTTCGCAGTAAGCGGCAAAATGAGGTTAAATTTGGAATTTAAACGATCAACTTTAAATAATTGCAGTACTTTAACCGTTAAAGTTATAAACTCGAAATTTGGTAATGGTCTACCTAAAAATATCTTGTTTCGTAAAAAAACCGTGTAATACAGGATAATGTTAAAAAATTTACCCATTCTTGGGAACTTTGGTGCAAACTTCAACTCGTTAGTACACCCCCTGTATATAATCCAGGATCGTTCCTAAACAGTCCATTTTGTGTAGCTTTTCAAGCTCTGGCACCAGTGTCGTAATTAGTTTTCTAACCAGACGTCTACTTTTTTTATATGAAAGAAAAAGAACGATAAAATTCGTAAAATCATCAAACGAAATTCAACCAAAAACAATAGGGTTCTGTAAGACCAGAAGAACCATCTCTCCAGATAGTTTCGTCAGAAAAAAATTAAAATTGGGACCTCGAACGTAGTACATCGAAGCTGACTTTTTTGGTCAATTTTGCGGTACCATATTTTCCGTATCAAAGGTGGTACGAAAAATGTTTCAAACAAATATCGAGATCCACGTCTCCTCTAAAAATAGATATCAAATTAAATGTCCTCTCTCTAATAGTTTCCGAGATATGCCCGCCGGAAGGTCGAAAAACACGGTTTTCTGAAATGACACACCCCACGTTAGGTTTTCGTCCCAGAGTGTGAGAGAAAAGATACCGACATGATTTTTTTAAATAGAACACTGAATTTTTTCTCAAATTCAATACTTATTACCATGCATTAAATTTATATTGAATAATATTGGCAGAAAACGTCACATTTTCGCGTTTTCTGTAACCCGTTTTAAAAATCTGCAAGGTTTAAATATGTATAACATATACAGTTGGACTCGATCTGTGAGAAACCTGTAGAGTGTATTGTAAAAATGTTATACAATTTTTTGTTCTTAAATAATGTTTTTATATTAGAATAAAGCATCACATATGCAATATCATATGCCAAGTAACTTATACCCATGGCAATTGACCGTACAAGTCTTTTAAAACAAAATATATGGAATGGATACCGCGAACACGATCACAACCTCACTAGGAAAGGAAGAACATATTGAAGTATGTTTAACAGTCCTCCGGTTCATCTCGTCGAAGGCAGACCTCTGTGTTATTAACATAAGTGGTTCTACGTGTTCGGTTCTGCTGCTTTACTTCGGGGGGAAACGGGAGACTCAACCGCTCAGTGTGGAAACTAACGACCCCGCCCGAAAGGGAGCAGACGCTGTGAACGTGTGAGGCCTAGTTGTTCCTGCATTCTATCCCGTTCGTCTGCCGCAGTTCTACAAAGAATATTAGCGTAATGGCCGCCATGTGGCGGGAGTGGAAGGGGTAAGGGGATAGCTTGAAGGAAAGGGTCATCTCGTGATGTCAGTAGTACTCTCAAGGGGCACCTAGTGGAAGCCAAGATGCATTTCATAAATTAAAAGAGGAAAAATCAAGAAGTATTTTAAAGATTCAGGGTGTCCGAGAGTTTAGAACTCGTCATCCGGACATCCTACTGATAACATCTCCAAACTGGAATAAGGTGTAAATCATCTGAGAGGGTTACCCCAGCTCTGGACGACTCTTTGTAGCAAAGCCAATATGTCCTGTTATGTAACAGGATCAACAGGAAAGTCAAAAGTATGTTTAATTTATTTACATTTCCAAAATAACATCTGGCTGTTTAAGTTGATAACACGTTGTAACCATTATTAATATCAAGGTTTGATTCAGGTTAAATAAAACATTGACACAGCCAATTTTAAAAGTCTCCGCCAATACATCTTAATTATAGACATTCTTATAATTATATACACAGGCTACTTAAACAAAGGTTTGCAAAAGCTTAATTTCTAATATACACACGTAAATGTGCCGCCAAAAAAAAACAATTTTTAAAATTAAAAATAATGTGTGACACCTAGCTTTAAATTAAAATATTTCATTTCAGGATCTTTGGACGGAGGTAAATAATTAAAAATGAGACAGTGCAAAACAATATAAATAATCATCGGTTGAAGAAGGGTTTTTTTACTTTATCTTCCCTTGTCATCGACCGACGGTTGGTTCATTTATAGTCTATTTTAGATTTGAAACATTGCTCTAGAGAAAATTATAAAGCGGTATCGATTTCCTTACTAAATATTTCGACAATTTATTTTATATTTACCCCAACTAACTTCATGTTCTCAATAAGTAAATTTGATACGATAATATGGCTAAGATCTACCACTTTGATACCATTTGCTTACCTAAAGTAAAATACTGTTGCCAAGCGCCTCTCTCTGGAGGTGCTACATCTAACGACCTTCTGGTCAGGTACATGGCATCATCTAGATACTGTAAATGAAACAATACTTTGGCTAAATTGAGCAAGATTTCAGCATTATGTGGTGACACAGCCAATGCTAAAATATACATTAATTAGTTATTAATTGTATACAATATATGGTATTCAATTTTATTAATTACTGTTACCGAAAATCGGGAAAACGTTTCCAATTTTAAAAGAATTCCATACCTATTTCTTGAATGATACATTCTATTAAACTTTTCTTTCAAACGGTGTAACATTAGTTATGAATGTTATGATCCACCTTTAATGTTTCTAAATAGCGTCAACCACATTTTTATTCAACATGTCCTGGTTATAAAGTATATAGTAGTATAAAAAAAATGAAAGTAGTTACACTTACACAATATGTTACCATATACATGAAGATTTAAACACCAATGTATTACAAGTTCACAACATAAAATCTTGCACAGGAAACAATTTTCTATTTCTAATATGCTCTTGAAAATCTTGTGGAGCGATTAATAGACCTCTTGGTTTTTTCAATAGATATAAATATCTATGTACATATTATCAGAGTTTGAATTAGAAAACTTATGCAGCATTATTTTTAAAATATACATACGGATAGCACGAATACTGAAAATTAACCGGCAATAATTATTTATGGCATACCCACTATAAATTTCAAATGTCAATCATACACTGCTAACTTATATGACGTACTTCATAGCTCGTTCTACGCAGACTATATTCGTTGGTGGGCAGAGTATTGACTATGTTGTCATGGAAATGAGGAATACAAACAATAACATACTTGCCATTATTCTGACATTCATGAATTTGATTTATTCAAATTTTAGGAACTGACTTAAGAATGTGTTTTATATTTGTCTTTTTCTATTTAGATTATTGGTGATCGATAATATATAATATAATAAGTCGTAAAAAAACATTCATACATACATACTACGAGCATCAATTTGGAACAACCAGTATAATTTTTAAAAAAATTTTGAAGACTACAAACGTCAGAGAACCAAATACGGGACCGATTTTATATATTGTTGCTTATCTATATAAACAAACTGACCAATGCTTTATCTATGATGTAAATAAAAAAATTATGATGTCAATAAATACATAGGTCACTCCCGAAGGAAGCCTTAGACAATATAATTTTAAGATATATTAAACTAGCTGTGTGAAGTAATTTTAAACCTTTTTCTTTTAATTTTAGAAA